>JARJHM010000627.1:0-188699 GCA_033356055.1 Carex pumila | reverse complement strand
AATCATGGTGCGGCTGAACCCATCCGCAGTTCAGGTCACTCACCCGCACTCAGTACTTAGTCAATTTTCAGAAAATTCAAATCAACACATGTTTGCATGAGTGCGGATGCACCCACCCGCAGTGCGGGTCGACCCATCCGCACTCAGCCTATAAAATCTCAAAAATCTCAAAATTTCAACGCAGTTTCGATTCACATTTAACTTACTTATTTAGGGGAACCTTAATTAAGGTTTAAACTTCTATTTTGTTAGCACGATTTATCGATTCTTGCCTTTAAATCATTTGAATTTAATTGTAAAAATTTTGTAACGTAACAAAATTCATCACAGGTCAACGCATAAGTTAGCAGCGTCACCTCATCTAGCCACCTAAACAGGTCGGTCTGGCAAATTCATAAACACAGGTCAACGGATAGGTCACCGTCACCTTATCCAGCCACCTAAACAGGTCGGCCTAGCAGATTCATTCACATCAAGGACAATTAATAGAACTAATCAAATAATAACCATACCAACATGCCAATCAACCTTAACTAAACAATTCAATCATTCTCATTTATCCAAGAATCAATATGCAGCATGAATTCCAAAATATGCAACAATTAATCATTCAACATGACAAACGAATAAACAGTTTAATTTCTGAAAATAAAGTATCAAACAAGTCAAAGAATCCCGCATCTGGTTACGACGAGCGTACCGCTTAGTTACGGATCAGGCGTCTCGAATTTGCCTCAGGAAAAAGATTGACAAATAACAAGCAAGGAGTGTAGAGGAACTAGTCCTCGAGCAATTCAAACAAAAATCTTGAGTTTAAAACGAAAATATGAGAAATCGAGAAATCTGAGTTTTTTGAGAGAAATAGAAAGAGAAAGAAATACCAAATAGGAGAGCTGGGAGAGATCCTCAGCTGCTTACTCGATTCTAGAGTCGATTTCTCGCAACAATCGGGAGTCTGAAAGAAACGGAAAGTTCTCGCACTCTTTTCCTTCTCTTTGGCCGAAAATCACGCAATAATGGGGAAAGTATGAAGTAGGAGAGAAAGAGAAGGTTCGATTTGAGTTTTAGTGTTAAAAACACTCTGAATGCGGATTAACCAATCGGCACTGCGGGTGGCTTGACCCGCACTCAGCACTTAGTCGGTTTTCAGAACATGAAATTTAACACAGAAACAATCCGCAGTGTGGGTAACCTAACCCGCAATACGGGTCACTTAACCCGCAGTGGGAACTTAGTAAATTTTTTTGACAGAATTTCAGAAAAAGTCCGAGCCTAATGCGGATGCATTCAACCCGCAGTGCGGGTCAATCAATCTGCACTGAGGACTTAGAAAAATTCAGACCAACACAGAATTGCATGAGTGCGGACACACCTACCCACAGTGCGGGTTAACCAATCCGCACTCAGCCTATAAAATCTCAAAATCTCAAAATTTTAACGCGGTTTCGATTCATATTTAACTTACTTATTTAGGGAAACCTTAATTAAGGTTTAAACTTCTATTTTGTTAGCATGATTTATCGATTCTTGCATTGAAATCATTTGAATTTAATTGTAAAAATTTCGTAACGTAACATTTAGAGGACAGATTCATGGGGGACAAAATTATTACTCATAAATAAAATATAAAAATGACATTTAGATATATTTTCAAAACATAAGTCATATAATTAACATTTTTGACACATTTTTGCATGTTTTAGAAATATAATCATGCATCATGTCATACACACATACACAAAGTCAATCAAATTTGACTAAAGTCAACCTAATTCGACCAAATCATATATGAGCCCCTCTTTTTAGCCCTATTATCCAATTTACATAAAGATAGGCACAAATCCCAAGATGCCTTGGGGTATTCAGCATAAGGTTTGGAAGAACCCATTGATGTAACTACAGGGGCTTGCACCTGTTGAGAGATAAACGTCCCACAATCAAATAAACGTTGTTGACATCGATGATGAAATGCAAGTTAGTTGAGGATGGATCGTAAGGAACAATGAAAGGAAAAGGAAAAATTTCTCAACTTTAGTGCTTTCCCCCACATCTCAAGAGTGAGAATATTGAACCCGGAAGCATTCTACCTACTTGCACCTCCCATCCACCATCAAGTTTTTTGTGTCCTATACAGACATTCTTTCATTCTTACTCGTTTAATCTAGTTTCTAGTCAAATGAGCAATTGCATGCGGTTCTGTCACCATCCGCATGTTATTGCGCGAACCTGTCAATTAAGGTTTCTACTCCAATCAAAATCACATGCAATTTGATCGGAATCGTGTGCGACTTGTATTGGTATCAAATGTAATTTGAGAGTTGCTAATCACAGATACGCTATAGCACCCTAATTGAAAAGGACTGGTAAGGAGATGGTACCCTAGCCTCACCCTAATCAATCGCATGAAAGAAACCTCTGTATTTGCAATAAGAACTGTATCATCTGCATATTAATGTATGATCACTGCCTTTTGAACCTTTCTAGTTAGATGAATGAACTTTATAGTATAATTTATTTAATCATTTTAATAGTATTTGATTTGCAACTTTTCATATTTATTAAAGTAGATGAATGGACATTATTTTGTTAACTTATAATGACTCATAATTGAAAGAACTGTTGATATTGATATATTATTTCACATATATAAGTATGCATTAAAATTCATATATACAGTTTTTTACGTGCATAAATAAAACTGTATTTTAAAACATTATTTACCGGTGTATAGAGATTACAAAAGATCCAAAACAGTCTAAAGAAAAGAAAAAAAGGAATACTGTAAAGCGGAATAAAAAATTTCGATTCAGAAGTGTGAGAAAATTTTCCCATATATATCTATATATGCATCTAAATTAAAAGTACTCTTTCTCTTTCTCTTCTATTATTTTATAATATTTTCTATAAATAACAATTTCTCCACCTTACATATAATACGTTCATTGTTCCTGCAGACAGCATGGTCATTGCACTTGTTAATGAGTAAGAAAAGATATACATTGACGGTACTTTCCAACAGAAATAAGAGCAAACTATTGGGAGTTAATTCTCGTCAAATGTGCACGAATCTGACGCCGATGGGACCACACATACGCGCACGAGTGGGTGACTTGACTGTTTATGAGTTACATTTCTCTGAAATTTTCAAAACAGAGTACAAATTTTTCATCGTTAAAACCATTTTTTAGCTTAGAACTTTCGCCAATTCATGTACAAGGAAATATGACCAAGTTTATAATTCAGATGTTCTTGAGATATTCACTTGTCAAGTTGTTGTTGCTGTTATATGCCGCTGGTTAAAAATAATACATCTTTTAAAGAATAAATTTTTAGTGTATATATAAACTGTTACAAAATTAATGTTAAAAATTTGATTGATCTCAAAAGTCCTTTACAAATTTAATGATGCTAATAAAATTTCAATACATAAACATGTCTTTTCTAGATAAGTTTGAAAAACAACTGTTTTAACGTGTTGATTCAAAGAAATGTGCTGGAAATTTTCTCTTTTAAGGTTGTCAAGAAGAGAAACGCTTTTTATTTGTTTCTAAAAGCAGAGAATCTCCTAATGGAGAGCAAATGGTTTCAATTCCAAACTTGAATCGTTTTTCTTAACAATAAAAAATGTGAGAAATTAACAAACACAATTCTAAATAGTTCATGTTTTAAACTATTGTAGAGATGACTAGCCTGGTGGCTGGGGCCCTCTCAACAATTTCAACTCAATGTAACAACAGATTAAACAGCGGCATGATGTAACAACAGATTAAACAGTTTTTTTTTTTTTTTTTTTTTTTTTTTTTTTTTTTAGGGGTCTAACGGGTAAAAGTTAAATTAGGCTAGAATCTCTCTCTGTTGAAAAATAGAATGTTTGTTGAATATGTAAGTTTGATTATTTAATGAAGTAATGCAACGCCTAAGGACTTTTTCTCAAACAAAAAAAAAAACAGCGGCATGATTTCCATCATATCCGTCTGGTACCTAATCGCCTTTTTATACACTGGGTACTTCCTCCTCTAGTCCTCGTGCAAGTCTCTCTCTTACTCTCCTCTCTACCTCCCTCCTTTTCTCTAATACAGAGAACAGGCTTGAGACTTGGAGAGGCACACATGACGAACTCGTTTGTTTGGTCATGGTTAACAGTGGCTCTCGTAACGGCACTGGTGCTCAGCCTTTATAAATTATACAGGAAAAAGGAAAAGAGAGGAGCGGCAAGAGGGGTGCGTGTGCCACGTGGCTCTAATGGATGGCCTTTCATTGGAGAGTCGCTTGATTTTATCTCTTGCGCTTTGTCATCTAAGCCGGAGAGCTTTGTTGATAAACGACGGATACTGTAAGTTTAAAGTTTAATCGACCATTAAATTTCTTGTTGCAATAAATTTGCGGAGCAGTTGTTGAAAGAATTAATGTAATACTGGAACAATTTACATAGTTTTGTTACGAACTAAGAAAATCTTCATTGATTTAAATTAAATAATATCACTTTCCTTCCGTATATTATTACCAATGTTAATGAGAAAAATATATAATTATTTTGTACGTACTCTCATGTTCTGGATAAAGTTTGTTTTCCTTTGAAGATACAGTTGGTTTTCCTTTGAAAGAGATAATTTATGTACCGTTAAACAAGAATCTGAATTTGTGAGTATATGCAAGAGAAAAAAAAAATGATTATTGTCAAGAGTAATTGGACAGAAATTAGTATTATTATTACTGACGAGATTTTGTAAGAATACCAATACTATTATGAAATATTACACTTGCGGATACTCACACATTCTTACAGTATACATTATCTATATACGTAATTGTGGATTCTCACATACACGTGAAAGAGGGGAATTGGTGAAAATAAAACATTTTGTGCCTGGATTCCTTTATTACTTTTACAAAAAAAAAAAAAAAAAAAATTAAGAGAAGTCCAATTCTTTTAGTAGAAATTGCGCTTTTGAGAGACTTGGGCAAATAAATGGAACACAAAACTTAGATTATATATATATAGAGAGAGATGTGCTTTTTTGCATTGTAATGCATAGGCATCCTTGTGCATTAAACTATAAATTACTGATTCAAAGTCCAAATGATCAATTCAAACCGTTCATCTTGTTCTTTATATTAATATGTGCTTGGAGACCAAATTTTACAGTTTTTATAATTTTTTTACTGTTCAGCCGGATTTTCAGATTTTCAATAAATATTAAAAATAGTAAAATTTTTCCAAATAATGTAAAATTTGGTGTCCAAGCATATATTAATATGGAGAACAAAATTAATGGCTTGGATCGGTCATTTGGACTTTGAATCGGTGATTTATGATTCAATGCACAAGGGTGCTTATGCATTGCAATGCACCATAGCTCATCTCTCTCTCTCTCTCTCTCTCTCTCTATATATATATATATATATAATAAGGCAACGCTACATTGCGAATTAAACGGGCTGTTTTAATTCGCGTTCATATCTCTAGTTTCGAAATCCAAATAGCCGATTCAAACCGTTAGATGTTTAATTTATATTAAAATGTGCTTGGAGACCAAATTTTATTTTTTTTTTGAAATTTTTTTGTTATTTATTAAAAAACAGCGATTTTCAAACTATCTTAATAAATAGTAAAAAAATTTCAAAAAATGTAAAATTTGGTCTCCAAGCACATTTTAATATAGATTAAACATCTAATAATTTGGATCAATTATTTGAACTTTGAAACTAGAGATATGAGCTCAAATTAAAACAACCATTTAATTCGCGAAGCAGCATAGCCATACTATATATATATATATATATATATATATATATATATATATATAGAGATGGACTTGGGTGAGACGCGGTGTATACGCCGTTTGTACTTCACGCCGTATTTTCATTTTGAAAGTCCAAACGACCGATCCGAACCGTTAGATGTTTAATCCATAATGAAATGTGCTTGGAGACTAATTTTTACATTTTTTGGAAATTTTTTACTATTTATTAAGCATTTTTGAAAGTTGCTGTTTTGCTGTGAACAGTAAAAAACAGTAAAATTTTCTGAACCATCAGATCAGCGGCATTCAAAATTGCTTAATAAATAGTAAAAAAATTCCAAAAAATGTAAAATTTGGTCTCCAAGCACATTTCAATATGGAGAACAAGATGAACGGTTCGGATCGGTTGTTTGAATTTTCAAAATGGCTAAACCGTACCGTGGAGCACCAAACGCGTATACTCCGCATCTCACCCAAGTCCATCTCTATATATATATATATATATATATATATATATATATATATATAAGAGAGAGAGAGAGTAAGGCTTGGTGCTATGAATAGCATAGATGCCTCTATGCTACGGCTCAATATTCAACTGATAGAACTAGTTAATCATATATTACCTATTTTTTCAAAACCTAATTTATTTTAACCAGTTGATACTACCAAATATTAATTATTTCCCAATGGTTAATTAACAACAGTAAAATTGTAGATATGGAAAAGTGTTCAAGACGCACCTTTTTGGAGCTCGCACGATCCTATCATCAGATGTAGAGATCAGCAGATTCATCTTACACTCAGATGCGAACACCTTCGTGCCTGATTACCCGAGTTCTCTAATGGAGTTGATGGGCAAGTCGTCCATTTTGGTCTGTAATGGAGATCTCCAGCGACGAGTGCATGGCCTAGTGGGGTACTTCCTGAAGTCGGGACAGCTTAGAGATCAGGTCACAAGCGACTTAGTAAGGCGCATGGATGGAGCCATGAAGGATTGGAAGGATGGTGAGGTTGTGCACATACAAAACCAGGCCAAATCAGTTAATTATCTTTCTCTCTCTCTTTTATTTCAAAGCTTGGTACGTAGCAGTTTTTTTTTTATTACTATTATAGCTTGGTACGTAGCAGTTGCTTACAGTAACACAGCTAGGAGCTGTATTAAAAAGGTTGGATTAAAATATGCATATGTATTAATATTTGTGCCGGAACTAAAAAATTAATTTGAGGGACTAAATGAATAGGTGTTATGTAATTTTATTTT
Source organism: Carex pumila (assembly GCA_033356055.1). Taxonomy (NCBI): domain Eukaryota; kingdom Viridiplantae; phylum Streptophyta; class Magnoliopsida; order Poales; family Cyperaceae; genus Carex; species Carex pumila. The sequence goes on along the minus strand of JARJHM010000627.1, from coordinate 181,691 downwards.
ATGAGAGAAACTAGTAATAATTTTTGTAAAATTTAAAAATTTAAAAGACAAAACTAAAAAAATTCAATTCATAAAAGTGGCGCGTAGCCACCTTTTCCTTCAACTATGTTTCGCCTAAAAATATATACTCGTATAATACATGTTAAAGATCTTATTATATATTTTAAATATTTGACTTGTGGATAAAAAGGGACTAAGGGAATAGAGAAATTATATTAATGAGTCCACTTTCGTCGTGTGTGTGTGTGTGTGTGGGTTGGGTTGTGTGTGTGGGGGGCTTTGAGATTCGTTCCAAGTTAAAAAGAACGATCCAGATCTAGTAATTGTAAAAGATTCCCTTATCTGGAGGATGTGAATGAGAGGGGTTGTGGTTGTGCGTGTGTGGGAATGCCATAGAGAACAGAGAAGGTTATTGTAGTATATATATAGAGATGGAAATTATATATAAATTGGTACGTGCATCTAATCAAATACAATATTCATATATGTACGTATCCATACAATATAAAAATTTGGTATATATATATATTTGAGGTCTAAACTTTTTCTTCTTGTATTTTTTTTAAAGTTTATCATTAACATTCCCCCAAGATATTTGCAGTTGAAATCCACCAATTTCTCGACGTCTTGAAAAATTATCTTCAATAATGTTATAAGTTCAAACACTCACCTTAAAAGATAATAATTAGTGCGTCAATCTAATGCATGTGTTTATCTTAGCTCAAACGGTTTGAATCTCACACGCTGTGGTACAAGTGCTGGCTAACTGTTAATAGAGGCGTCAATGGATATATTGATATGGTACTGGTTGGGTCGAAGTATTTTAATTTGTATCCTTATCTTTGTAAAATTAGTCTTATTATGTATCATATTCTTATCCATTAAAAAATAATGTTATTTGTATTCTACACTTACCTGTTAAGATTAGGTAATGAATGAATTATGGATAATTATTGAATAAATTGATAGCTTATATTATGTAAGTATCTAACTTAAAAATATAACAAACTAATAAGTATATTACTTATAACATATATTGTAAATAATATTTTAAAGTTAAAAATTATAATTATTGGTTCCATAATTATTAAAAAAATATAAAATACTAATTGAAAACTATAAAATGTTATGTAAATTATTATCATAAATTACTAATTACAAAACTTTATAAAATATTGTGTTAATCAATCTCATCATAATTACAAAATTTCTGTAGTTATATGTACAAATAAAAAATTGTGATTTATAATTTATAATTATCTATTATCTTATTTTACTCATATTTTACTTGTTAAGGTAACCAATTTTTTTTTCCTGATCCATATCCTTATTCATTACATGAACAAATTAATTAAAATCATTCTTACAGATATATATTTGTCTTTCGAAACGAACAAAATAAACTGACAAAAAGTTTCGTTCATACTCATGCTAATTACGTTGATATATATATATATATATATATATATATAGACAAAAGTTCTGATTTGACAATTGAATACATTAAAACACAACAATAATATAATTTTTATTATTGTAATGGACAATAAAATATATCCGTACGTAACTATAACTACGCGCATGCGTCCTTACTGAACATCTTCCAAAATCAAAGCAACGGGTTGCTAATTAGAAAGACATGCATTAGTAAGGCGCACATGCAAGGTCGCTAGCTAGCTATTGCATTTAATTATAAGATATTATTTAAAGAAAATATTACGTTGGGTCCCCAGTCTTGTATTTTGGTGTGGGCCTATTCATTAATTGTTTCTTGTAATATCATGTCAATATATGTAGCTCTGAAATTCTCTCGTTTTAAATAACTTCTAATTATTTGCAGTCAACTTTAAAATGTTGTATTAATACGGTGTATTGGTGTCATATTTAAGTGTGTATTGATGCAATCTCACTCCATCCCATGCATTTCACTTGATACCCTTCATATAACTATGATTGATCTCACATCCGTCTACTTGGTAGCCACTGCCAAGCAATTTCAAAAAAAAAAAAAAAAATCTCACATCCATCTTATAAATAATTCATAAAGTTTTTTGAGATAATTTCGTAAATTTTAATTAGGAAATTAAGTTGGTAAAAGTTTGTTTGACTACCCTAATTTTTTTAAAAAGTTAGTAAAATTTAGTTTGATTACCAATTTTTTTTAATTAGAAATTCAAGTTAGTAAAAGTTAATTTAATTTAGTAAATTTTAATTAGGAAATTAAGTTTATTTGATTACCCTCAAATTTAAAAAGTTTCATACTTATGCATGAGTTTTATATAATTTAGAATAAAATGTTATATATAGGTACTATAAAATTGATCTCATTTATTCAAAAAAATTATACTTATACATCATTTTTTTATATATTTTAGAGTATAATGTTATAAGTATTGTATTATTGATCTCAATACATAACATGAAATTTTTATATGGTTGATCTCCATTTACATTTGACATTCATAACTTGAAAGTCTAGTTCCTTTTCTTAGGGAAGAATATCACATCTATCCAATGATACAACTTACTATTCACATTTATGGAATTATGTCCCATGGTTTAGGATTGATAAGAATTTTAGTTGGGGCATCTAACTAGAGGTTAGTACAACTTTTCATACCAAATAGCATGAGAGAACTGCAGTCTGTAACCAAAATCCCATTTTTGTACCATTTCTGTAGCATCTGAAATGAACCCTTCATTAATTGATATGGAAACAGGCTTCTATCTTATGATTCATTCGAATTTATTTTGAATTTTTTCTATTAGATACTGTTCCCAATTCTAGTAAAAGCATTGATTGGATTAGAGCCTGGAAACGATATGCACTTCATACGGTACCAATTTCAAGAGTTCGTTGCTGGTTTGATATCATTTCCAATTAAGCTGCCGGGAAGCCAACTACAACGGTCACTTCAGGTTTAAACTTAATTCAAACCATCTCTGTCAATACCAGGGTTTAACACAGTTGGTACTTCATTTCGAAATTGAAATAGGGCTATATGTATTTGAAATTCAGCCAGACAAATATATAGCAAAAATGTATTACCTTTTTTTAATTTTTTTAAATGTAGCATATGGTACTGATTTCCTTAAACAAATCACACGTTCCACAAACCTGTACAAGCAAGTACAGAAAATAAAACAACCAATGTTGTGGAGTGCAGTCTCAGACCTTTTTATTGTTAGCTCCCTCATTTGATTGCTACTGTATCAGCACCAAGATTAGTACCAGTTGAATACTAACCCAATACCAAATATCTAAATGAGATGATAACACGGAAATTGATATATACCTCTGTATTTCTTCTTGGGACTTATTTTATAGGTGAAAATATTTCTTGAAATAATTCGAGTTCCAACTGCTTCGAATAAAACACTAGTGTAAAAGTGATGTTTAGTGTCGTTTATTGCACAAATCAAGGAGCTAACCTCATATTATATCTTAAAAAATCTCCATTACCTTTCCGCATATTTTCAGGCAAAAAAGAGAATAGCAGCAATAATAAAAAGGATACTTCAAAAGAAGAGGAACAACATCAAAGCCAGAATCCCAAGAGATGCCATCGATGTGTTAATCAGCGATAATAATGATAAATTGACAGATGAACTAATATCAGATAACATGGTTGATTTTATGATACCAGCCGAGGATTCAGTACCGGTTCTCATCACCTTGGTAATCAAGTATCTCAGTGAATGTCCACGTGCTCTCCATCAATTGGAGGTAAACTATATATAGTTAGATATATAATTTATTGCTACCATCAAATGCCAGCTTCTGACCGAGTAATTTGGCAACAGGAAAAAGAAATATGATGTTTATCATTTTTTCAACCAATCTGTATAAATCCAAACCATACTTTTAGAAAATTTATTGATCGGACAAGTAGGGTCAAACCATATGCTCCTAGTATACATCAGTTTTGGGTTTTGCATTTCAGACAAATTATTAAATGGTTTAGGATTGACTCAAGCATACACTGGAATGCTGAACAGATAACTTATAGATCTAAATGATATTAAACAACTGAATTTAGACCCAGATTAATATGTGCTATCATGTTTTTGAAAATTAAGCATATAAATCAAGCAACTTGCTTGGACTATTGTTGAATATATATCCAGATAAGACTCGCATTCTGTTTTCTGGATAATTGTGTTCCCCTTCAAAACTGGAATAAAAACTTTTAATTGGCACATTATTCACAAACAAAATTTTTTTGAATAAATATTATTGTTCTGTGTGTGACAAATTAAGGTGCACAAGTAACTCACTTTCAAAATTCAAATGTAGAGATCAAGTTTTATGCATAGATATTTGTAGCTTAATTTTGATAAACATGTGGTTTCTTCAGGATGAAAACATGAAATTGAAGAATCGGAAGATGATGCTTGGTGAAAATTTGTCCTGGACGGACTATTTGTCTCTGTCTTTCACTCAAGATGTACATCAACTTGGCTTTTTTTTTTTTTTTTTTTTTTTTTTTTTTTCATTTTTCCTCTTGGCTAACCTTACAAAATAAGAGAAATGTAATGTAGGTTATTTCAGAGAGTCTGCGTATTGGCAATGTCATAGTCAGTACATGGCGAAAGGCGGTAAGGGATGTAGAGATCAAAGGACTATTGATCCCTAAAGGATGGCGTGTTATTTCATATCTAAGATTTATGCACCTTTCTGACGAGAATTACAAGGACCCATATGAATTTAATCCATGGAGGTGGAGGGTACGTAATTAATAATTAATTATGAAGTCATTTGAGAATTATCCATAATTGAGTAGGATCATGCATGCTGCTTATTCTTTCCATTTATACAGATTTCTCATTTCTGCTATAAACCCAGTCATATTACTTTAGACAAAAAAATATATATATTGATTAGAGTTATTGTTGTGACGGTTAGTTTTGTGTTTTGATAGGAGAATGATATAAACAGATGCTCCTTTATGCCGTTTGGAGCGGGGCAGAGGCTTTGCCCAGGAATGGATCTGGCCAGATTGGAGGCTGCCATTTTTCTCCACCATTTGGTCACTAATTTCACGTGAGTATTCAAACATTTATGCTTTTGTATACTTCCTTGAAAATGAAGCAAAAATGTGGTATCAGAAGTACACGGTTCACATCATATGAAGATGGCTAAAAAAAATTGCGCAAAATATGTTGCACATCGATCGAATTAATTTTGGTAATTGCATATTTTTTGTTCTCCACTTCATTGCTTAACTTAATTATAGTTAGAACAAATTAATTTTTATTGGTGATAACGTGCATACATGAGTAAAAGGCTTTATTATTTTTACAATTAGTCAATGAAAGGACATAATCATTGTCAACGGAATTTTTAAAAGCAATTAAATTATTTTTATTAGAATAAATTTATTGAAGTCGCTGACTTACATGGCATTAGTATCAATGAAACCCGTTTACCCTACCCGTATTGTATTCGATAAGATAAGTATGAGTAAGATTTTTTTTCGTTAACTTATTGCGTATGGATATGGGTATTTTTTTTTTTTTGTTAGATAAATGGGTATGGGTACGGGTAAATGTTATTTCATATCCGTTGGATAATAGGTAATTATATAAAATAAATTATATCATAAGAAGAATATTATGCTAAACATTTTACTTTTTTATTTGAATGTTTTATTATTTAGTTAAGGAATTGAATTTGTTACCAGAGATATTTGTGATTTTGATTTTTCTTGCTTAATAAAAAACTATTATTTAGAATTAATTGCATATTTATATTTTAATTTTGTATTAGTAATTGTGATTGCATATGTATGACATTATAAGTTTTGATGGTTTATTTGTAAAAATAATAAAACTATTATATTTGTATTATTCGTTATTTAATTTGTCAATTACCGTTTCGTTATCCGCTAATCTTAACCAGTATGGAGTATGGTAGAATAAGATAAATTCTTAACGAATATAAGTAGCATATGAGTAAGATTAATTCTTAGTGGATATGGGTATGAAAATGGTTCCACTATACTTGTATCATGCCCATTGATGCCTGGCATGAATAATTGCCCCCTCAAATGTCCTTTTCTTTTAATATGTTTGAACAAAATAAAGGTCGAAATAAAATAAACCTTTTTTTTCAAAATTTTAATTATGTAGATGGGTCGCAGAAGAGGACCAAGTTGTGAATTTTCCAACAGTGAGGATGAAGGGAGGAATGCCAATCCGTGTAATAAGGAAAAAACAAGCAGTACAAATGCAATAACTGTACTTCTTCGTTTGCTGCTCCTTAATATAAACAAAGGTCTGTTCGGCTCCGAGTGGAATAGTAATTGAACAGAGGAATTGTGGAATTGTGAAGTGTGGTATGTATGCAAAATTGCCCCTCAAAATTTTATAGGTCTAGCTACAAATTATATAGCATTTAGGAACTGTGTAAGAGCAATGGCCATATATATATATATATATATAGGCTCAGTCCATTTATATTTGTCGGGTGCAAATTGTATGATTGGTCAGGTCTAGGTCTTGACCTTTGGCAAGAGAAACCAGTCCAGTTGCTTTTTTGGAGAGAGCGTGTTTATTTTCTGTGTACTCGATTGAGATTTGAGAATTAAATTAAACCTTATTGATATATACTATTATATAATCGTTCTGTTTCCTATTCTGTATATCTCCAAAGGTTGCAGGGTACAATTTGTAAAAGTGCACACAATTTTGCTATTGTCTCCGGATGAGTTGTCTCCAAGACTCCAACAGTGTGAGACTTGTTGCATCTATAGCTAAACAGAAGCATATGATATGCGGACTGTTTCATTCTCTTAAAATCACACTTTGTTGATAATTGTTGCAGTATTTTTTTTTTCTCTCTACAAAAGTGAGCGGACAAATAAAGAGGATTGGGTTAATTATAGATAGATCTTAGAACCGGTTTTTTATTAAGGGCAAAGGTAATGAATGCTTTTTATATGAAGGTCGTACATTTTAGATCTAGATGGAATTTTTTTTATGAATATTAAATAATTGAGTGATTTTTTATCTTCAAACTTTAGTTAAAAAAAAACAATCGACAGATCTAGAGAACTAACTAAACAAGTTAGTGGTAAAAGATAATATTCTTTATGTAAAAGGTTACAAGTTCAAAATATAATTGAATAAATTTTACGAGTGATAAATTATTGGATAACTCCACTCTAATAAAATTTAAAAACATTGATCTACAGCTCGTTATGAATAAAAAATGCCAGATGACCCGCATCTGAATGTGTCGTCAGCTTTTATAAATGTACCATCATAAAAAAATTATTTTTTATCTTTCAATAATTAAATAATTATAGTTGTTCTTCATTGTAATTATAATAGCTCACAGGTGTTTGACAAAAAAATCCAATGACTTCCATGAAAGATTCCATATATACAAATAAAATATTACATAATAAATAATGAACAAAATTACAAATTTGTGGCTCTCACTGGTTTCTGAAATTCGGGCACATCGGTTTTCTTTCTCATTGTTTATCTTAAAAAAATAAATGAAACAACCCAATGTTATATCACAACTGCGGCTCTCTCGGGAATAAAAAAGAAAATTAATAATTATGTTCTATCCATCGGAAATTTTCAAATTACTGCATTTTCTTTATCAAAGCATCTAAATTACTTAGATCCTCTTTTAGAACAAACAATTTGGTTAATTTCCCCTTTTCTTTACTTATTTGAGTGATATAACCTATTTTCTGTTGTTTACTAATAAAACAACCACGTTCACCTTTTTCTTTTTCTCTAATTTATTCAAACTAAGCGATTGAATTAACAAAGGAAATCATTAACTTGAGCACCACTACAAGAAGGGAGTATTCGCAAGGGTAAAAAAATCTTATTCGCGACTATAATTTGTCTAAGATAGCTATTCTCAATGGTAGGTTTTCGCATTTGTCTATCTTGAGAAAGGGGCCCTTGCGAATAACTTTAGCAAGGTTAAAGATGATAGTATATGCGATTGTTTCGTCGAGTAAAGTGTGTTTCCCACTTACAGTTTTTAGTATTGTCATCGATGTTTGGAAGATAACATCATGACGATATTGTTATTATCAAGTGAATTTTGTGCTATACTTTTAGGATGTAATAGTTTACAGAAATGGCGTAGGTATTATCATACATATTGTACTGTACTTTTATCATAGAAAAGTCCATAGTAATTATTTGATTATTATCGTAGTTATTTTGCTGGACTTCTATCATGGAAGAATCCATATGAATGGTATTATTATTATTGTGGATACTGTGTTGGAATTCACCATGAATGAGTCCATTGGAATAGTCTAGTTATTATTGTGGATATTGTGTTGGACTTCTACTATGGAATAGTCCATATTAATGGTATATTCAGCTGAATGTGTGCTATCAGTTGCAATTTACTACACCTGTGTTTAATCTCAATGATTTATTCCTGGTTTGTTTGAAACAAATCAAATTATTAATAGCACAGACAAATCTGTAAAGCAACATATAGAAATTGATGAAAAGTAAATATTAATTAAAGTTAACAAAGACTTGTTCTAACATACAAGTTATATAGTTCAGTAAAAAAAGTTAAATGTAACACCCTCCAACCACAACTATGATAAATTAAACTAAAAATACATAAGTCTAACTAGTTTAAATTGAACGGTATCATTAAAAATATAATAATTGGTAGTTGTTGGGACCATCAAAAAACAGATTGTTACCATCATAGTTGTTCTCATCAAATTGTTGATCGAGAGGAGGATCAGTGATTGCATCGTCCTGAAATATGTAGAAAAAAATTATAAGGTGCTTGTAATTATATTTATTTAATTTTAAGTACAAGCAAATAAATAATATATAGGGCTGGCACAAAAGCTCGTAACTCGTCTCTGCCTCAATCGCTAACAGCTTGTTCGGTAGTGGACCGAGCTGTTAGCAAGGCTCGCCACTAGCTCGGTCCAAAATTAACAAGCTAAGCTAGGACCCAGTTCGGCCCAAAACAAGTTATATAATATAAGTTGTTAAAATGCATATGGTTTAATCATACCCGTTTAGATTTAGGGTTTAGCACTACAATTTCTCTTTTCTCTCCTCTAGCGGTGCACATTTGAAAAATGAAAATTCTCCTCTTGACTCATAAGTCTTGATCTCCTCTCTCCTTTAGCGACTAGTGCTACACCCTCCGACTTTCGTGACTTTATTGCTTGGGCAGTGTTGTTAACTATTATTTTTTCATTTCCTTATTTTGGGCACTACTAAGCGAATTGAAGTAAAAACTACACATTAAAATAAATCCATATAAATTTTGTAATTTAAGAAATTATTTACTTGACCTTACTCCATTTTCTTTTTGTTGTTCTATGGTAGTCTTGTTGTATATGTACTATGTACTGACATTGTGTTGTAAATAATAGTATGTGAGCTTTGATTAATATCTGTGCATTTATGTCAAAATGTCTCAGACATCATGAGATAGTACTACTATTGTTGCTAGCCGTAATCCAGTGATGTCGAAAAGTGTAAATAGCACTACTAGTGGACATACATCACAGGCTAGTACAGATGAGGCTAGTGGGAGTAAAAGAAAAAAAAAACTTCTGAAGTTTAGGAGTATTTCAAATTAATTAAAGTTAACGATATTGTAATTAGGTCGAGTGCCAACATTAAAAGATGCATTATAAAGTAGTGGAAGGTGAAACAACTTTCATATTGAAGTGTCATGTGAAGGTTTGTGCCAGAATTAAGAAATTTAAATGTAATATTTATTGTTTGCTACCTTTACATGAATATGTGCTAATGCTAACACCTGTAAAAGAGGTGGACAGGTATTGTAGATTATGGAAAGTATGATCATGCAAAGAGTAGAGTGTTACTTGCTAAGCCCATAATTTGTCATGAGTTATCGTTCATGTTTGTCAAATACCATCGCATGAACATATTCTTGAAGTACTACAATATGTATTATAAAATAATGACTAGAAACACCATTAAAAAAGAGTATGAGAATGCAAAAGTAATGTCGAAAGGAATTTTCAAGTTGATAGAATTTAACTTACTAGCGATTGTTAGACTTCCAATCAAACCATTGGCTATATGTATTTAACGGCACATTACATAGATAAGTCATGAAATTTGCGAAAGCATATAATTATCTTTAACAAGTTATCACCGCTTCACAGTGGTGAAGTAACAGCTAATGCAATTATGGAATAATTAGGAAAGTGAAAAATTAAGGATATGTGGGAACTATAACCTTAACCAATGCATATAACAATGACATGGGAGCAAGCATTTTGAAGTTGAGTTTTGATAACCGAAATAAGTTGCATTTTAAAGGGATTTTTTTTCATATTAGATGTTGTACTTATATCTTGAACTTGGTTATTCAAGATGGGCTTAACAAAATTGATAAATGTTTATCCAAAATTAAAGGAGATAACATATATTAAGAAATCGTCAGGTCAGCTTCTAAAATTTGAAGAAGATGAAAAGCGAGTAGGTATACTCACATCTCGATCTTTGTGTATCGATGTCAAAACAAAGTGGAACTCAACCCACCAAATGTTTCAATCAACTCTTTAATTCAAAAATGTCTTTAATGATTATGCAGATCGAGATTCTAATTTATTGAGTTGCTTCTCAAAAATTCTAAATGGAAAAAGGCATAAAAGATTTGTAAATTACTTAAGATTTTTTATCAAGTCATAAAAAAAATTTTGAGCACATCTTACGGCACCTCAAGTTTTTTTATAGCTGAGATGCTTATTGTTAAAAATGTAATATGTGATGTCTACCATAATAAAAATAATTTTACATGATAGATGAGCTTTGCTATATATACAAAGTTTGAGAAATATTGGGAGGAGTTAATGTACTAATGGTAGTGGATGTCATTCTTGATACAATACTAAAAACTATCTCAATTAAGTTTTGTTATCAGAGGTTGTACATTGATGTTAGGTTAATTTGCGTATTGATAATGTGTTGAAAAAATGCGAGCTCTATATGAGATTTGCGTGAATGAGCATGCGACCTCTAGTATTGATTAAATCCTTAAACTTTTTAATGTTTAATTTTGCATTGTTTAATGTTGTACTATGCTCACATAATTATATTATTCATAGCTCTAATACTTCAGCTATTACTATCATTGGTAATGGGCATGCTTATATATGACGCTTTGTACAATCCACCTGGAATAAAAGCCAAATCGAATTCAGATCTGAAAAACTATATGCAAGAGGTTATTTTTAGCAAAGACATAATACACCATTCGATATATTAAAATTGTAGGTGTATGCAAGGAGATCATATTTTAAGCAAAATAGCAAGATATATTCTTTGCATTTCAATCTCAACGGTCGCAACTGAGTCAGCATTTAGTGCTGGTGGTCATGTTTTAGATGATTATAGAAGTTCCCTTACAAACAATATGGTTGAGATTTTAGTTTGTGGGGGTGATTGGATTAGAGCAGGCACAAATACTGAATTGCAGATTTTACAAGTGAGTTTTACATGATTTAATTTCAGTTTCTATTTTAGTTTATATTAATATATTCAATGTATAACATATTGAATTTTGAAATTTCAGCAATCTTCAAATGTGGATGAGAGTTTAGAAATTCAGTTTCAAATAAATATTAACTAATCTCGACCTTTACAAATTATAAGTTGAATGCTTTCAATTATACTTGTATAAAATATTACAAACATGTTTTTTGTTCCTTTGTTAATTAATTATTTATTCATTTTCAGAAGCTTCAAATGTGGAGATTTGTGTGGAGCTAATATTTGTATGAAGTTTGCTGGTATGTTGATTATGGAGTTTTTTTTTGCTTAGTTGTTGGTTGAGAATTTAATTTTGGGAGATTTTGGCTTGGCTATTGGCATATTGTATGTTGATTCTAACTTCTAAATTAAGCATATGTCGTATTTATTTCTATGAAATTTTGTGAATTTTTGTAATATTAATCATATATAAATTTAGTTGTATTAATTTGTATGAAATTGTGGGAAGTTATGTTATTTTGTGTGAATTTGTATGTTTAAATGTGTTGATGTGTTTATAATAAATTAATTGCTTTGTTAGGTAAGAATTCTATCGCATTTTATTATTTTGATTATGTAAATTATTGATGGGGTTTCTTATTTGCTTGTGAGCTAGCTCGGTCCAGCTTGGTTTGGCTTGTTACAATTTCAAGCTGAGGTTCTAATTAGGATGTCCTAGGTCCAACTCACTCAGAAATAACTTGATCCAGAATTAACAAAATGAGCTAGGGCCTATCTCTGACTGAGCCAGCTCGTTACCACCCCTAATAATAGAGATAGCATTTAGTTTCAAAGTTTCAAAGATACCTACTAATAGATCCAAAGTTGGAAAGGGTGTATATGGTAAAAGATACCGCAACATTAATACGATTATATGTAGAGTCACACCCACAAAATAGAGTTATGTTGCACCCAGCTAATGGGAAGGAATTGAAGAAATTTAACACCAAACATTTTGACTTTGTTAAAGAATCCTGGCATTGTATAATCGGAAAACTTATCCCGTAAAAAAATTATGAGATACCTACCAATAGATCTAAGGCTAGAAAAAAATAGACATAACAAAAGATACCGCAATATTAATGTTACAATGACATGCAGAGCCACATCCATAAAATGTAGTTGTATTGCACCCAGTTGGTGGAAGGAATGAAAAAATATAAACTCAAAATATTCTGACTTTACTAAAGAACCCCAACATTTTATAGTTGGAAAACATATTCCGCAAAATATTATGAAATACCTACCAATAGATTGAAGGTTGTAAATAATGTACATGACAAAATATGTCGCAACGTTAATGTGATAACATGCAAAGCCACACCCACAAAATGGAGTTATGGTGTATCCAAGTTGATGAAAATGAATACAAAAAAAGTTTAACACCAAATATTCTAACTTTGCTAAAGAATCCCGATATTGTATAATCGGCATATCCACCAATGGATTTTAGTGATACTAAAGCAATGCAGTTGCTGGCCTGTGTATGTTTTCTCGTACAATTTGCCTTTGCACATGGTAATGAAGGAAGATAGCATGTTTCTAACTCTTGTTATTTCTAAGCACAAATATCTAGGTCAGTACATCGGTATCTTTCTTCAGTCATTGATCGATGAATTGAACAGTTTTTTGGAGGTTGGATTAGATACGTACAATAACTCAACCAAGAAAATTTTCAAGATGAAGGTGGCTTTATTTTGGACAATTAATGCCTTCTTGGCATTTGAATTATCAAGCGAGTAGGGCACCAAAGGCAGACTTGCTTGCCCACATTACATAGGAGATACGAAGATATTTTATTTAAAATATGGATATAAGGTGTGTTGGTTTGATTGTACCCGCTGTTTCTTGCTTGAGAACCATATATTTTGGAGTCAGAAGAATTATTTCTAAAAGAACATATAAGAATTCGACCCACCACCAATACGAGTGTTGGAAAAGAAGGTTAAGATGATAGTTGATAGTTTAAATGACATCAAATGGGGAAAAACTAACAAACATAGCCAAATTCTTGGATATAGAAGCACATATCATTGGCAAAAAAAATAGTATTATGTGAGATTTTCATTATTGGTGAAACTTGGATCTTCATCATAACCTAGATATGATGCACATAAGCAAAAATTATACTACTGATTAGTGTTTGACACTTCTTTGTTGAAATTGGGATGTGTCTGATGTATGCCTATTCAGAACTGTTCAATTCACTTTATTTGTGGACTCGATGTATGCCTATTTGGAACCATCCAATTTGCTTCATAATCTTCGCGCACTACTTTAATATTAAACTATAAACTATCTATTTTTTTTAGTTTTTTAGTTTTTTCTTATCGGTGTTTTTTTGAGTCACATTGGTCAAAATTATCACATACATAAATGAAGTCCTTTTATGAAAAATTGTGGGAAGATGTTGAAATTTTCACAATATGTAAAAACACATCATATATATATATATATATATATATATATATATATATATATTATATAAGGATAACAAATAAATAATTTTTGTTATATAAAAATACTTAGAACCTTGAATGGTGCGCTGAAAAAAAATGAATTAATATGAGCACACAAAATTTTTGGATAAAAATGATATATTTATGTAGAAATTCAATATAAAAGTGTTTGAGTGGTGCATTAAAAATATTTAACTAAGCAGTAAGTAGTGAAAAATTAATGTTTTTGAAAACAAGACAGCGCAAATAACTAATACGAATCAACGTGCGAAAGAAATTTTGAAAGGATGAATGATTAAAAGTTATTAACGAGCAAATAGTTTTTAGCAACATATTTTCAGTTGAAATTGTAATTAATTTGGTAGTAAATACTTGTTTTTGCGGGTAATCAATTAATTGGTTATAATCAAATTAATTAGTTGCAATAAATAATATTTAATACAACCAATTAATTTCGTGGCAATATCATTTATCTAATGCATCAAAATTTTGTTCAGTTTCATTAATTTGTTACAAAATGTCTATTTTGGAGTAGTGTAAAATTTTTAAACGGCTTAAGGAGGAAGTAATGGTTTCTAATGAGTACGCATCGAATCAGTTTTAGATGCATCAATTTGACAAATTGTACAATCACAAAGTTGAAAAACCACGATGGTCATGTTTTTGTCAAGCACCTCATGCCCATTGCTTTATGTGACTTTGTTCCGAATGTCATATGGGAGGGCATTGAATGAGATTTCAATATACTTTAGAGAGATGTGCAAATGAGTTGGATATAGCAATAATGAACAAGTTAGAAAAGAATGTTATTGTTACTATATGCAAACTTGAGAAAATATTCCCACCATCTTTTTTTAACTCTATGGAACACCTTCTAGTTCATGCTACGCACGAGGCGAGGCTTGGTGGATCTGTCCAATACCACTAGATGTATGCTTCTGAACAGTTAACCATAATACCTAAATTTTGATTTTTGCTTTGAATAGAGTTATTATCTAACTAATTAAAAAGTAATGCATTATCTAATTGTTATTTTTGAAGTATATATTTCTCACTCCTTATAATTAATTAATTAGTGATATTATTTTGTCAAATGCTATATTGGCATTTATTTTTGTAAATGATAATGCTTTAGTTCATATCTAATTCATTAATATCATCAAGTATTCCATGAGTTTCCAATATTTGTTATGATCGTAGCACTCTATTAAAAATGTAATAACAAAAATAGTAAACTCTTACATACATTATCTTTGTTCTGACAAGCTAAATCTCTGCAAATCTCTTTCGTGAATTAGCCTTCAAATATCAATTTTTTCTTATGACGATCGATGCTTGTAATCAGGTAAATTATGTTATACTTTTACCATTGAATAGTTCACAGGAATGGTGTAGGTATTTTGCCATGCATATGTTGTTGTACTATTACCATACAATAGTCCATAATAATAATCTGATTATTATTGTGGTCACTGTATTGGACTTCTACCATTAAAACGTCCATAAAAATGTATTGTTATTATCATCTTTAATTAGTTCACGGGAATGATATGGTTATTATCGTCACTATTGCACTGGTAACATTCAGCTGCATGCTACCAAATGCAATTTACCACAATCGTGTATCTAATCATCCACAATCATATTTGCAACAAATTAAATTATTAAAAATACAAACAATTGGTCTGATCCAAAAAATAGAGTAAGGGTGGAGAAGAGGCATGGCCTTATTAAGGTCAAATACACATCTCTAGCTGTACAACCTGATCTCTTTTGTGTTAGCAAGTCAAGGAATTCAACTCATCTACCTAAGATATACATCAGATGATCTAGGTGATTGGTGGGTGGAGATAAAGATAGGATGCAAACCAAACTAGGGTCATCAAACAGTTAGAACAGACATAAACCTCGACATTTTTCAAGATGAGTGACCGGGTTGCCACTACAGGGTGGAGGAGTTAGATATACGTAGTGTTTTAGTATATCAAGGCATTCTAGACAGGGGTGGAACCAGGATTTGAATATAGAGGGCTAAACATTATTTTTGATTAAGAATAATGTGAAATTGTGTAATTTTTCTTTGAATATTTTTTGTTTCTTGTTTTCTTCTTGCTCCATTGTAGATTTTTTTTTTAGACACTTTCCTTGTTTAATGTTTTCTTCTATTATTTTTTGTCGAAATATGAAGTAGTGATTAGAAAGTTTAGGGCTACATATTCTTTAAAAAAAAAAATGAAGGTGTAGTTTTGATATTTGAAGCTTTTCTCTCCTGCTCAAGTTTGTCAATTGATTGGCTATAATATTTATTTCCATTTAAACCTTTCCAAGAGTAATAACAGCCTTCCATATTTGATTTCTAAATTTAGTATTCAAGCTATTATAAGTTTATTGTATTATGTGGGGGGGGGGGGGGGGGGGGGGGGTAATATGTTTAAAAAGAAAAATTCAATCAAGGTTCAATATACTTGGTAAACAAATTTTAAAATCATAGAGGTGGCTTAGCACTCCCTAGCAAGTACTAAGATCCACCCCTGATTCTAGAACTGGTGGATCCAAAAGAATACACAATATTAACCTCGCATATCAATATCATGAAAATATATGATGAGATCGGGTATATGAAACCGAAGAACAAAATAAATTTGATAATGATGAAATAGCCGATCAATTAGAGAAGGCTATGAATCATATGGATGGTATGTGTATTAATCATTTCATTATGACATCCTTTAGTTACATATAATTCGATTTAACTATATTAATTTCAAGGGCAATAATTTGCTTTAGATAACATTTATTTTTACCCCAATCAAAATTAATTTCTAACATACTATTTTTATCAATCCTATAGATGATAACAATGAAGTTTACAAAAATCTAGATTCCGAGCACTAATGAATGTCATACTAATATTGAGAATATATATAGTTTATGTACTTAATTGCTTCCCAGTTTTTTTTTTTTCTAGCTACTCCTTTCATATTTTGTTTAATTCAAGGGTGTTGCTTGTTAAAATGCATTATGCATATTGTAATCATTTCTGATACCACTGATACACTTGTTATGCAATTGTATAACTCACTCGATTAATATTATACTATGATTAATTAATTAATTAATTAAGCTTGTTATTTCATTATATGTTAATTCATTTATATTTATCAATCAATTATATTTTAATTTGTAATATATTGTTTTTTGAGATTGTGTGGTAATTAATTTGTTACAGATTTCCGTTTTGAATTTTCAGCTTATTAGTATTTTTAATTGGTTAAATAGGCAAATAAGACCTGCAGGAACACCCCTGCTTGCATGCCCATATTGTTCCTGTGGACATATGTATGGGCATAATCGATAATTGATTTGTTAACAGTGCACAAATACTTGCTTAATTGATCGATGGTCCCACATATTATGCGTGAGGCTATTTTAAAACTTACTGCAGGGAATATAGGAGTAAGGCTACGGTGTTATGGGTTGTATAGAGAGCTACGGCTCAATATTCGAGTTTTCAAAATTCTTCTGTCGATCCAAATCATTCATCTTGTTTTCCATATTAATGTGTTTGGAGACCAAATTTTACATTTTTTGAATTTTTATTACTTCTTTTAAATAGGTAGAAAATCAAATATCTGAATGGTGCAGAATTTTTTAAATCAAGTGATTTTTTACCTATCTAAAACATAGTTAAAAAAATTTCAAAAAATATAAAATTTGATCTCCAAACACATTAATATGAAGAACAAGATGAACGGTTCAGATTGACCGTTAGAATTTTAAAAAATCAAATATTGAACTGTAGCACCATAATCCTCTATACAACCGATAGCACCGTAGCCTTACTCATATAGTAGTCAACAGTGAGGTTGACTCTATTCGCGGGGGTATTTTAAAGCCTCACGATCTTTTTTTTTTTACCTCGTCAATAATGCTCCATTTTTGTAGTGCACTGCGCGCTCAATCATGAAAAGAAAGCGACATATTTCAATAATTTTATTTCATGTATAGATTAGTTATTTTTGTTTCATATATGTGCCTTGATTGAATACAATTGATTGAGATCAGTTACTTTGGTTTGAAGACTACTTAGGCTGATCTGTTATACATCTTTTAGTTTTTCATTTATATATTTTGCTTTGGTATGTAATTTGTAAGAGTGAGTCTATGGTACTATGCATATTACGATTTGGCACTGTACTACGGCTCTATATTCGAGTTTTTAAATCCTAACGGTCGATTCGAACCGTTTATCTTGTTCTCCATATTAATATGTGTTTGGAGACCAAATTTTACATTTTTTGAAATTTTTTTACTATATTTTTAGATTGATTGAAAATCACTGTTTTTGGATGGTCCAGAATTTTCAGATTAAGTGATTTTCTAAATATCTAAAAAAATAGTAAAAAAATTTCAAAAAATGTAAAATTTGGTCTCCAAACACATATTAATATGGAAAACAAGATGAACGGTTCAGATCAACCGTTAGAATTTGAAAACTCGAATATAGAGCCATAGCACGGTAACAACCTGTGATATGCATAGTACCATAGACACACTCAATTTGTAATATGTAAATCTAAGAGAGAATAAAAAAAAAAAACTTTCTCCCTTATTCTTCTTTATACTTCGTCGATATCCCACCTAACAGATAATCAAAGGGCATAATTTTGACTTTGTACAGAACAGATGCCATTTTTTTGACTTAATTATTATCTAGTAGATTTAATAATACACTTAGAGAAACGTGCATGGAACGGGGTGGCATGGAAAAGAGTGGACTTTTGAATTAGATAATAATATTACAATTCTATAGTTGCGTAAGATGATTCTCAGTTTACAATTAAAAAATTGAAAGCTAAAAACAAAATTCACCCTGCCAGGTGATCCCAGTTGACTTTCCTCTCTCTACAATTAATAGAGAAGCAGTGTCAATGAATTAGTTAGCCGAAGGGGTGAGTAAATAAATTAATACCCATCCTAATATAATTATAATAGTGTAAATATTTGGAAGTTTGCTGTAGCAAATGAAGATGATCTTTTACCATCAGATAAACAACAAACCATATTAATTATAATCTAAATATAATGGGTTACAATTTCTGATCGCAGATCTTACATGATAGAATGAGAAAATCAATTATTTTCTATCTTGTCAATTTTGATAATAGCGACAGATGTAGTTATCTGAAAATTTTCTAATCAACTAGTTGCTATTCAATTAAATACATAATGACCGTCTAATTTAACTTATAGTACACTACGTACTGGAGACCCATCTAAATATTTGTTGTCCTGGAGACATGAGTGCTTTGGGATCAAACTTCTTCTTCCTTGACACAAACTTGCTCCATTTATTGCCAAAGTGTTTTTGCCAATCTGCCATATTTGTATAATGTGGCAGATACTCTTTGCATCCTAATTTACTAGTTTCACAAATGGTTAATATTTTTTTATTCTCATTTTCCAGAATTTCTATGTCATTTGCGACCGCTGACCAAAGAATGCTTACTGCATAGAAAACTTCCTCAGTACTTGGAATCACTGCCGACATTTTATCATCCCACCTAAAATATTGCAATTTTCTAAATTAGTAAAAATGTAATCAAACATAATAATTCATAAATAGTATTTTCAATGGAACTCATCCCTTACTTTTTTCTGTTCATCGGATAGATCAAAATAAGACCTGCCGCTTTGTTATCTTTCAAGGTACCCTTAAAAAATTTTGAATCAAAATCAAGCATCTTTGATTTGGGCACAAATAAAATGAGCCATGGATGAGGAACCAACCATAATCCAAGAGACCTCAGAAAGGTCTCTTCGTAGTGCACTCGATCAAGGAAATCAACTAATGGTACGTCTCGATTGAATGCAAAGCCAGATTCATAGTGTAACTCTTCCAGCAACAATGTTACATTCTGTAAAAAAGCATCACAATTATCATTAATAATTTATATCATGCATGCAATCATCCGTATGCAGACTTTAATCTACAAGCATGGAAATCCATTCAACTAAATGGTGGTACTTTTTAGCAACATATGTCATCAATCTCAGATAAAATCATGGTACTGACATGTACCGTGTCATTGCATATATATCTTCATTTTTAGCTCTCTTCTTTCTTATGTTCTCTGATTTTCTTTTCTGCAAATGTGTTCTGTTTTCGTTTATCTAGCTTTCTTATATTTCTGATTTCAAAATTTAGAAATTGGGATTTAAAATTGAGACTGGAATTTGTTAAATTTTTCATATCTATGGCTAAAGTTGCGAAAATAGCCAAATCTTGCATGGTTAATTCAAAGAAAGTTTATGCGACGTACCAGATGAAACTAAAATTTCCATGTCAAAATAAAAATGAAACTGAAAATTATATTTGCATGCGTGCCAAAATAACAGCAATAAAATAAGTACCTCTTCCACTGAGGTAGCCGTGCTATAATCGTAATATGCTGCACCTTCAAGAAGATATATGGGCCCGTTATTTCCAGCAGCAAGCCGAGTTATCTTCTCTATGTCACTGTCCGAGAAGAAAGATGACTTTATTCCAGGAACTTGTACCTCGCTCAATATAACTTGGCCTTCTACGAAGTCAAAGCCTGCCGGTGTTTTCTCTAAGGATATCAGCTTCTCCTGATCCCTCGTGAATAGCTCCACGTCTGTGTAAATAAGCCGTACCCATCGTGCCATTTTCTTAGCAGGCTCAAGTGCGATTCGAGCCTTAGTAATGACTCCGAATTGACCCAAACCTCCCAATGCAGCATAGAATAGATCAGGTTCTCTATCTCTAGAGCATGTGACCATTTCTCCAGTTCCTACATATTTCAGTTAGCAAAAAATACTTTTGTTAATTGTCTTGATATTAAAAAAAGAAAAGATTTTAATAAACTGATCAATCATATCGATCTCTCTTATTTCAACCTCGCTAGCATGTCAACAAAACATTAACACTTTTTTCTTTTGAGTACATATTGTCAAGGTGCAATTTATATATTGTTAATCCTAAGCTTAGCTTGTGTCTTTTCAATAGGGAGATTTTTAATATACCTGTGATGACGTCCAACTCATACACGTTGGAAATCTGTGGACCATTCCTGAATGCTTGGCCTCCAATCCCGGCATTTGATATTGTGCCGCCGACCGTTGCATACAAATAATCAGTGAATACACGTGGCATTAGACCGTGTTTGAGTGTAGCATTGAGCACATCAATCCAATGCTGCTCCCCACCAACATCAGCATAGGGGATGAGTCCATCGGTACTCACAGTTACACGGCAGTCATCATGGCCACGGCCTAGCGATAGCATGTCTATAACAATACCATCTGGGGCAAACGTCTGACCATTCATCGAATGGCCCACACCCCGTGGTGAGATCGTGAAGGACTTCATGGAGGTATAGGAGAAGCGTACCAGCGCTGCTATGTCGTCTGGAGAAGATGGGTATAACACAGCAGCAGGGGAGGATATTGACAAGTTGCCAAAATCAGTTGAGAATGATGACGTGGCGTGGCTACCTGTGGAAATCTTGGAGTAAATATCTAGGGTTTGTAATCCATTGAGTTGTGATAGAACAAAGGATGTGAGGTTGATGAGTATTGTAAGGGATAGTATGATCAGAGAGCTTAGTCTAGTAATCTCCATTGATGTAATTAAACTGTGATAGAAGCGCTAGGTTGTCGACCCTTAAATATATACTAATGGGAGGAGACTTTGGGCTATGATTGCGAAGAGTACTTGATTTGAATAAATTTATTTATGACCTGGATTAATTAAGCTCTCATAAGTTGATTGTCAATAAATTAAATCATTTATAATGTCAGATCTAGGTGTACTGTACTTGGCTGCGAATTCGTTCGATCGAGGCACGAAGACTTTAATTGTCAAATAGTTAAGGATATAATTTAATTAATCCCTCTATGGTCAAACTTAGAAAATTAAACCTCACTACTGTTCAGATTTCAAAGTATTATTGGTTAACCAACAATAATATAGCTCTATTTTAATTAACAACAACAGCTCAAATTATTATCTTCCGAATTCTAAATGTAGAAGCGCGTATAGTATATGTTAGTTGTCAGTTGTCGCCAGCAAATTAATTTATTTTCTAAGTCAAATGCCCATTTCGAAATAATTTATGTTATATTTCAAACATGTATATATAAACTCCAGAGAATTATTATATTTCAGAAATGAAATGGACTTTTTTTGCCTTTTAAAAAAAAAAAATTCAAACATGTATATATGTTATGAGCATAAACGTGCGGTCAACTGAGAAATTGAAATGTCTTGCACGTAACAAATTCGGCTCCAAATCAGGTTAATTTGGTCATTTCAGTCTTGGCATGGTATTTCCAACAATTCAATATTATGTAAAACTGTATATGAAAAGTCAACTTCTGGTTTTGGTTGTTTCTTGCTTTGGTTAATTCAGGAATCACATAATTTTATTATAAAATCTTGTATGTTTGGGTTAGAACTTAAATGCATTTTGTTACTTTGTATTTATGTGATTCTTACAAAAGTCGTTGGAGGGATATGATAGATCAGATTTGTTTTAGATTTTAGTCTAGACCGTCTTAGAATTACAGTTACAGGTCACACCAGTGTTTGCTATTGTCAGGTTCAAATAGTAAACATCCAAATTAGATCAGACTATTGTCTTGTCTCAAGAAACAAAAAATTGAAATAGCTTATCTTGGTGTCAAACCAATTTGCATTGTTGACCTCCAAAATTAAATCCTGCTCTGGTTTAGCAAAGTTCGGATTGGGTATTGTCAGAACATAGGCCCAATTCGGTAATAGCACAAATGAACTCTGTTTAGTTTTTGGTCCTGGTTCAATGTTCCGAGTATATAGTATATTTTTTTCTCTTCTTCTTTCCAATAATTTAATGGTAGGCTATGAACAATCATCGTTTATAATTTAACAAACTAGAAATTTAAAATTATAAATCCATCATATATTATTTGAATATGATGCATATCAATTTTATTTAATTTGAAATATAATAGTAATTCATGAACAACAAACAGATATAAATCTAGGTTATATTTACTTGTATAATACTATCATGTAACATAACTTCTAAACCAATATATTAAAAACATGACGAATCACAGAAGGTTTACAAAAAAAAATTATGTTTTCATTACTAACCTACGCCACTAGTGTGGTAGGTCCCTTCAATGAAGGCGAATGTGTTGCTCTCTTTGGGAAGGTTTCATAATGCTACTTCAATGGAGTCAAATTTGGAACAAAGTAAGGTTTGTAGGACAGTTACAACAAATTCGTTATTTGTTAAATATTTCCATGGTTCATTAAATAATTTTCAAGAGTGAGGTTATGTTACTGCAGAATGATTTGTACTATAAATCAATATTTATGTTTTAAAATTTCAAATAGTCGACCTAAACCGTTCAACATGTTCTCTGTATGAAAATGTACTTGTAGATCAAATTTTATATTTTTTACAAAAAATTTACTATTTTCTACATAGGTAGAATATCACTTGATCTAAAAATTATAGACCATTCAAAATTAGTGATTTTCTTAATATCTAAAAATTGTAAAATAATTTTGAAAAAAATGTAAAATTAGTATGCAAGTATATTTTCATATAGAGATCTGTTGAATACTTCAATTTCATAGCCTCACTCATTTTCAATTTCAATTTAATTTTACAAGCACTTAATTTAAAATTATGAAAAATCCATTTACGACACACACACATCAAAATTGCAATTGCCTGATATATTTTGTAGTTTAAAATTCTTAAATTTTGTCTAGTGATAATTTGAGTTTGTTCCAATTATTTCCTAATCATTTTATATTAGGGTAGATAGGGTAGAGCAGGGGATATGATAAAAAATACAGAATTGATTAATTAAGTTCGAAGTCAAGGTGCTCAACCAAGTACTTCGAGTTAAAGATTGAGAGGCAATTTCCTATACAAATTTAATTCGTGAAGGATACACAATAACACAATATATTTTTTATTAGTTTTGTATAAAGTCAAGTGGTAAAAAAAATATTCAAAAAATAAATAAATTCATTCAAATTAATTTATAAATATTTTAATTTTAACCGCTTAACTTTATACTAAGTTTTTTTTTAATTTTAAAATTTTACGTATATATGCATCACTCATAAGATAGATCGGTTTTAACAGTTTGAAATCGTTATTTGAAATCAATGTGATAGATTTTAAAATTAAGTTCACATAAGCTTCATAAACTTAAGGACATCCTAGTTCTACTCCTAACACCCTTTTTGGATGGAGAGTAGATGAAGGAGAGGTGAAGAATAGAAGGGAAGATTAACATATTTTATATCTTTGTGTTTGAATGATTAATGAGGAAAAAATAAATTAAATTTTTCTTTTCCGTCTATTTGTTGTTTAGTTGATTAAATTTTAAAAGGTTAATTAGAAACTGAATAACTGTTGTAGAGTTGTGACAAAAAACTTGTATTAGAAATATATATGTAAGATGTAAGATTAGACATTTATGTTATTTTTTCTAAAAATATTTGCAAAAATATTTATTTCCATCTGTTACATCTCAAATTGAGAGAGAAACTGATTCTATTAATTACATTGATAAAATGTTAAATCTTTCATCTCATGTACTCTTCATCTCCGATATAATTTTGTCAACCAAACACAATTCGACGAAAAAAATTATTTTCTTTCCATTCCCTCCATTCCTCTACTCCAGGGCCAGCCCTGGGGCTGGGCAGCCAAGGCAACTGCCCTGGGCCTCAAGATTCAAGGGGCCTTAAAAGAAAAAAAATTATTTTTTATATATTAAAAAAATTAATTTATATATATTAAAAATGAATAAAATATTATGGCCCAAACTTTGAATATATAAAAGGGTTCAATTTTTTTTTTATAAATAGTTATGATTTATTGGCATATCAATAACAATACTTATCAGTGTTGTAAATAATAGTATGCACTTATCGAACGAACGAGATATTGTCAAGCAATTAATCGGTATGCGGCCGATTAATCATAATTATGCAGATAATTTTGTATTTTTATTAAAATTATGTGTATATATTCCTAATTTTTTTTAAATAATTTATTTAACTCATCAAATTATCAAATAAACTTAATTTAACTTTGTTATATTATTATAACATGACACTACGCTTAATAGGACACGCACACTTTGGATGTGTAAGTAACACATTTATTTAATGAAAAAATAAATTTGAGAATTAAGCGTTTTCAAATACTAATAATATAGTATTTGAAAGACATAAAATAGTCCAACATAAAATCACTAAATTTAGTTTGTAATAACAACTTAATTAAATATATGAACATGTACAAGAAAAAATTACATCAGTGAGTAAGAAAAATATATGGTATATAAATAATAGAGGAATTAATCAATTAATTCAAAATAAGTAAGAAGAAAAAACATATATAAAAAAATTAGATGTATAGCCAAGCACAAATAAAACTACAATATATGTTTATGGAATTTATTATCACATAGTAACAGAAAAGAAATGTAAAAATAAATAATCACTGAAATAAACGAAAATAAATGGGAATAAACATAAATAAATGGGCGATCAAGCGAGAATAAACGGAATAATCGAGAATAATTGGCCGATTAATCAGAAAAATTCACTAATAGACCTCCGATAAGTGTATTCATAGTAATTTAACCGTCATTAATGATTAAACATGTATATAATCGGCCGTTAAGACCGTTTTTTACAATACTAGTATATATAAAGAGTCCAAAATTTTAATCCATCCTGGACCCCAAAATCTTCAGAACCGACCCTGCTCTACTCTCCATCCAAACAAGGTGTAAATATATTTGTACATCGAGCACATTAGTTGTGTGATTAAGTTAAAAAAAATGACTTTTTATATTAAGTCAACTACCATTAACAAAAAATGAGCTAGCTATCATGGACCACATTTTAAGAACATTATCTAGCTAGCTTCATCGTGTGACAACTGTCCCAAAGACAATGTCACAAAGAATAATTTATGGGGTTGTCTCTCTAGCTCCCACATGAAAATTCTTCTTTGTTAATTTAATTCGATTCATTGGTTGCTTAACTGATACATTCTCTCTTCTTCTTTTTTCCGATTTTTTAGTTACCACCTCAAACTTTTAAAATTCAGATATTGCCATAATTTTCTCAAAAATTCAGAACTTACCATGGCCCATGAACATCAGACTGATTTGCGTACCAATTTGGATATGTCCGCATGATAGGGTCATGTTCCAAGGCCCATATAGCCTCAATCTAGACTACAAATAAGGCCGGGATTAGGACCTCGTTCTGTCAGGCCAACCCGAGAGATAATGCAGAGTCCATAATTATGGCCCATGATAAGCCGGCCCAACTACGGCTTAGACAGCCTACATATAAGGTTATGAAGCCCAAAGTCATCCCCGAGTCGATAACTGCTCATAACTGGCAACCATGTCGGTTACCGACCTCGTTTACACGATTGTACACGACCATGATCACATGAATTTATAACTAACCCACGTTCTGCCTTACCCTAACAGAGAGAAGGCGGTACATGGGTTTACTATACAAGGCCCTTCTTTTCACGGAAAAAAGGGCGAACCAAGAGATATAGACACTTACCCTCTTACACATACACATACACATACAAATACACTCCGAGATATCAGGCAGGAAAGAGTACGATATCTCTAAGGTTCATTTCCTTATCTCCGAGATAATCTACCGACTTCCGAGATTTGGGATCCGAGATCATCCCTTGATCTCCTCGAGTTGATCATCTCTCGGCTTGCGACTTCTAGCAGGACAAGCCCAGTTCAACCCATCAATAGCATACAGCCTGCTACGTCACATTAGTTGTGTGATTAAGTTAAAAAAATTGATTTTTTATATTAAGTCAACTATCATTAACAAAAGTTCAGCTAGCTATCAAGGACCACATTTTAAGAACATTATCTAGCTAGCTTCATCGTGTGACAACTGTCTCAAAGATAATGTCACAAAGAATAATTTATGGGGTTGTCTCTCTAGCTCCCACATGAAAATTCTTCTTTGCTAATTTAATTCGATTCATTGATTGCTTAACCGATACATTCTCTCTCTTTCTTTTTTCCGATTTTTTAGTTACCACCTCAAACTTTTAAAATTCAGATATTGCCATAATTTTCCCAAAAATTCAGAACTTACCATGGGCCTCAGACTGATCTGCGTGCCAATTTGGATATGTACACGGATCAATATGGCACACTAGATAAACAACAATTCCAATCATAATTAGTTCAATGGACAAACCTAACAATAGTAAATTAAAATTAAAAAAATAGTACTTAATTTAAAAAATTAAAGGACTAAGTAGTAAAAATTACAAATTTTGCTCTTTAGGTCAAAAGAAAAGAAGAAAGAAGACTTGGACTGAGTAAATGAAAAATGATTCTTATTTGGAATATTTTTACCACAGAATCGGTGCACAAATCAGTATAGCGCACGCACCTAAATCGAATTTTTTTTTTAGCTAGCCCATCATTAAATTCGAATTAAACAATTATCACCAAATCAGTCATTTTTTCATTCCTACTACTCATGCATACCTAGTCACACCAAATTAGGCTGATGCACAGATTTGGGATGCGCACCAATTTGATGCGTATACTGGGTTGGCGCACCAATGATTTTTCCTATTTTTTTGTTTTTATGTTTGAATTGATTTTATGATCTATTAGGCACATTGCACCAAACTATAATTTTGTTATTCGTGACTAATTTTGAATAATGCCAATGGGTACAAGTCAAACAGCTAAAAGGAAAATTTTGTATTATTAGATATTATACATTGATTTTCAAATTGTACCCACGTGGCTATTTGAATTGATGTTATGATTTGAAATCAAACTTTTATTACTAATTCAGTGCACCAACCCAATTTGGTGCGCATACTGAGTATGCGTGAGTGATAACAATTATAATATCGTTGATTTGGTGGTAATTGTTTAATTTGAATTTAATGAAGTGCTATCTAAAAAATTTTCGGGCACTAAAATTGTTACATAGATCAGTCTGACGCCCATGGTAAGTTCTGAATTTTGGAAAAAATTATGGTAATGGCAGAATTTTGAATGGTTGGGATGATAACAAAAAAAAACTCGGTCTTTTTTTGACATATTTAACAACTTGCATATATTCAGTAGTCTATGTTCATAAAAATAAAATAAAGTGAAAACATATTTTATAAGAACAAAATAATGAATCAGACTGAAGAGCAAAATTAGGGTGTGATGTGTTCACTAAAAGGGGTTGGTGAACATATCTCCAAAAGACTATCAAATTAACTTCAAATTACGAATTCAAACCATTGAAATCCAATTACTTTATAAGTTATGTATGTACATGTAAAAATTTTCAAGTTTCGAATTTATTTAGTACATGATCAAGCGGTCAAAAAAATAATGAAAAATTAATACATAAAATAATTAAAAAGTTAGTTTATAAAATATTCTTTGTTTTGACCACTTGATCATGTGTTAAAAATATTTAAAAGTTAAAAAATTTTACATATACATACATCACT
Source organism: Carex pumila (assembly GCA_033356055.1). NCBI lineage: Eukaryota > Viridiplantae > Streptophyta > Magnoliopsida > Poales > Cyperaceae > Carex > Carex pumila. The sequence goes on along the minus strand of JARJHM010000627.1, from coordinate 153,127 downwards.
CTCGAAGTACTTGAATTTCAACAGTTATAATTTATAATTCGAAGTTAATCCAATAGTCTTTTAGAGATGTGCTCACCAATCCCTCTTGATAAGTACATCACACCATAGTTTTGCTCCAAACTAAATACATCTGAACACATGTATTATATATAGTTTAATTTGAAGTTTTAAACGCAGGAGTTCAGCTCCTATGTCACCGTCATGTATTTAGAAAATATTTTTTCAAGTATTTATTCAGTTATGTAAATGCCTGAATACATCTCATTTAGAAAATAGTCTGACTAACTTTGTGAAAATAAAAATATTGATGTCAAATGCCGGGATATAAAATAGAGCCGGCCATGATCTTAATAAAAATGTTGATGCATGTCATGTACTTCCATTGGCAACAAATATATAATTAACATTATTTTTATGCTCAATTATACACATACTAATAAGAAATTAGTTCCTTGAGTGTCTGACCTTCAACTACATGAGCACTTGCAAGTCTCTTTTGATTGAGATATGCCAACTTTCGCCTTCAGTTTTCGCCAAGTGAAAATAAAGGGGAGAAATTATCTTATTTTAGACGCCGTTCCCCTCAGTGCCTTTCAAAGAAATTATGTTTCAATGTTTATTTATACATAATTAAGCCATTTTGACTTACATACAGGTAGCTAGACCTAGCTTTTTAATTGTTAATGTCTATATTTTACTCAATTTAGAGAATGCATCCCCAAAGATTACAAATATCATATGTTCTAATCTGAAACGCAAACAACATTTGGAGCAGAACTAAAAAAAAAAATCATCTCTCTTTTCTATTTCTTGTATTCCAAATAATCTAAAAATAACATAGGTAATGTATATATCGAGCATAAATCATATTCTCAGACCCAAAAAAATTAGCAGTCTCATGGATCAACGATTCAAGCTGTTGGAAATTGAAGACTTAATGCAATAGCAAAGGCAATGGTCTATGTGTTGGAAGTCACATATTCAAAATTCAAAAATGAATAATTTTTTTTAAATATTAAATAGTTTAATGACTTCATCTGTAACTTTTATTATATATATATATATATATATAAAATAAATGTTGAAGTGTACTGAAGCTTTTTAATGATGAAAAAAGAATTCAAAAAATTAATTATATTTTCAAAAAAATTATTATTCGACAAAGATGTTCAATGAATTATATTTCCTCACAAGACGACAAAGTAAAGAACCCTCAATCATAGATTATCTTTTATCATAATTCTTCTGTGTAAGGACCAGCTTTTTTTTGGAGGGAATTTCAAGTATACTTCTCAAAAACTTCAAAATTACGATTTTCTCCTCTAAACATTAAAATTATATATTTTCTTCTCTAAACTTCAAAAATTTACATATTTACCCATTTTATTGTCTATTATATTAAAACACATTTAAATTTATAAAATATCTATTTTATCATTCTATTAAAGCATAAAACGTCCATCTGACTCCAATTTGAATCTGAAAGTTCCTCTACCGTCTTAATTGCTTTTAAGATTTGTGCGTGCTAGATCAGCACGAATTTTTGAAACTAACACGCACAAATATTGAAGCAATGTGCACAGATCTTAATGCGATGCATGCAAATCAAAATTACTTTGAGATCCGTATGCACTAGATTAGCACGAATCATGAAGTGAACACGTAATATTGTTATTGCGATGCGCATGGATCCGACGGTAGAGGAACTCTTTAGATTTTAATTTGATTTCGATGGGTGTTTTATACTTTTAATAAAGGGTAAAATAGATATTTTATAAATTTAGAATGAGTTTTAATATAAAGACAATAAAATAGATAAAAATGTGAGTTTTTGAAATTTAGAGAGGAACATGTAATTTTAAATTTTAAAGGGAATTATGTAATTTTGAAGTTTTTGAGGGGTATACGTGAAATTCCCCCTTTTTTATAACTTCCAGTCTTCTGGTAAGGAACAGAAGAAGGCGCGCAAGAAAACAGAATGGAACAGTTTCGGTACAAGCGCTAGAAACGTTATGACTTGTGACAACTTCCAGTCTTCCATGTATTCAAGGCCGGGCCTGGCCCTGGGCCCCAAAGCCCAAAAGAGCCCCAAAAAAATATTACATATGTTAAAAGCCTAAAAACATAATGGATTAATAACTTCATTTCCAGATAGCCAACGGGGCCCAACAAATTTTCTAAGGTTTTTCGTTTGTCGGCCGAAAAGAAGAATCATAAATTCCTAATCCTTCCTTTTAATTCGTTTTTCCATTTTTTCGTTTATTGATGAAAATTATTTCTTCATTTTGGAAACCTACCTATTCAACCAACCAATTCAACAGCAGTCGAAAATTTCGTCGCTCAAAATATTGAAAACCTAGTTCAGCCGTAGGAATAAAAAAAATTGAAATCTAGTTCTGTAAATCAATAAATGAGGGAAGAAAAAAAATTAAGAAATCTATTTCTTCTCAAAACAAGCAGCGGCAGTAGCGCAAATGACTGGACTGGGTGGGACAAAGTAGCGGACCGTGGCGTCTGGATTGAACTGTCTCTGCCTCACTATTTAGGTTCTATCCTTCTATTACTTTATTTTTTTAAATTTAAAATAATGTTTTCTAGAAAATATGCATTAGATAGCGAAAAAAAAAAACACAGAAAGAGATGGAGAAGAAAAACTAAAACCTCATTGTATATGTTTATTTTGAGGGGTATTGGTTCTATGTCATCCTTATTTTATATGATCTATTGATATATTAATAAAAAAAAATTGTATATATTAAAATCTCAAATTTTTCTCTCGCTCCGGACCCCAAAATCTTTAGAACCAACCCTACATTTATTGTGTATATGAATTTTGTAATATATATCCATTATAATATTATCTCGTTTTGTCTGTGCTAAAAGCGAGTGCCAAGGTCCATCAAATTGTATGAAAATAAATAAAAATGGCAAAGTTATATATATATTTTTTTTTGGAAGGTTAGTGGCTTAATTGGCAAAGTTATCTTGAACACAATAGGATATTAAAAAAAATTATAACAACACGAGCACCCAATTATGTTCTTATATATATATCATGGGGTAAAAATGGAGTATATAATATCGGACTTGTATTCAAAAAATTCAATATGAATATCCGATATTTAAATATTTATGTAGTTAGAGATATAAATATGGTTTTACATTTGAATTATATGTATTCAAATAACAAATATATATACTATACATTTTAATATATATTATAAAAAATAATTATGTTATTCATCATTATAATTAGATAAATATTATGAACTTCAGTATTTTTTAATAATATTTATATATTATTTTAATAAATATCCGAACGGTATCTGATATGTATCTGCATCTGTATCCATGTAATATATGTTATGTATCCGTATTCGAAAAATAATAACATATATGGATATAATTTTACCACTATCCACTCTGTATCCAATCTGTTTTTGTTCCTAGTATATATTACTAACAATTCAGATTCTCTTGTTGTTTCTGCCAAATGAAAATTTTAGCCTTTAACTAAACAATTTTTGCAGAAGGAGGGTTTAAATATCTCATGTCTTTCATTTTTATTATATCTCGTATATTTTATCTTTATTTACAAAATTTAAATAATCTATTCAAGATTTCAATCCAATCAACATGATATCCATATTAAAATGTGCTTAGAAACCAAATTTTAATATTTTTTTAAATGTTTATTATTTTTAATATAGGTACAAAAACAATTTTATACCTAAAAAATAGTAATACATTTTCAAAGAAAGAAAAAATATGAAATTTTGTCTCCAAACACATTTTTATATGGATATCATGGTAATCAGTTTGGATCGATTGTTTGGACTTTGAAAATGAAGATAAAATTTATTAGATATGAAAGACATGATGCGCTTAAATCCTCCTCTTTATGCAGTTCAATCCCAATTTTATGATATATCAAACAAAAAAATTGTCCTAAATTAGTATCAGACCTTATTTACTAGCATAGTTTAAAAAAAAAAGGGTGTAATTTAAACTAAAATATTGATTTCAGGCATGCATCTTATAAAATGAATTGGGAGCGTGCATAGGGGTGAAAACTGAGCGGATTTGGAGTAGATAATACTAATACTATATCTGTATCCGTTTTTTAATGAACGGATATGGCTACAAATAGTAAGCGGATATCAAAATTTAAAATTAAATCCGTCTTAAACGGATATGGAGCGAATAATCTACAACTACTGATTCAAAATATGGATACAAAACAAATAATTATCAGATAATTGAATTATACATTTTAAGATACAAATAAAAATATGATAAATAAAAAATAATATAAAAGATAAAAGAGTGTCTTATTGTTGTCTTGAAACAAGGACTAAAACAAATTTAATAGAGGCTAAAAGCATACTACAGTCATAGACTAAAATCTTAAATGAAAAAGAATGGAGAATGAAGAAATAGAGATAAAAAAGAAAGAAAATAGCGCTATTGTTGCGCCATCATCAGAGGAAAAGAAATTAAATGAGAAACTGGATTGTATTATTATTTATCTCACAACCAAGACTGAAATGAATAATTATATAGTAACTTCTATCCGAAGCAGTAAAGTCAGAGCCAGTTGAGAGCAATTTCGGATTCGGATATCCACTCCATTTACACCTTGATGAAACTATCTGTATTGATATCTGCCATTATTTTACCCTATACAAGAAAAATATCCATATCTATATCTGTAATTATCCATATCCGTTTAATCTAAATTCCGATAATCTCTAAATACGGATCGAATATGGAGCGGATTATCCATATTCGTTTACACCCCTGCGTGCATTTACAAGTTAATGGTACTTTCAGATAATAGGTCCATACTAAAGGCTTATAGTAGGCCCATTAGTTCTGATAAAGAGGCCCATATATAATGTGTATTATTGATTGTATTATTGAAAATTGTATAACAAATTTGACGCTATTGTTACACTGATGATTTCTCTTACAGCACAAACATAGAACTTTTTGGTCGAAACAGTTTTACTCCTAGAGGTGTTTATTGATTGGTTAAATTAAGATAAAATTGAATTAAAATTTATTTAAGAAAAAAATTATTCGATTTGTATAAATATAAAATTTATACCAATCAATCGAACGAAAAGTTGAATCAAATAAAGCGAATTTTAATACAGTTTATTGAGTAAAGTCAATTACTATTATAGAACAATGTCTTTTATTGTTTGTCAAACATACAAAACAAGCAAAAAATGAGGTGAAAAACACACTAATTTCAAAAAAGAGTTGCAACCATAATTTAAAGTTTTTCTAAGGCTCTGTTCGGATGCAATCCTAACTGCGGGAATTGCTAGGAAATTGAGTCTGTTTAGAAAATTTTCCATAACATGTTCGACTGCATTTTTTTGGTAATGGGATTGGCTATGAATTCCCGTTTCTATTTCCATTTCTTTGTTATTTTGTGGGGAAAAAAAATATTTGACCAGACTCAATTTGTTTTTTCCCACTCTTTGTTACTTGTTGCATCTTTCTTTACAAACCTTTTTTTTTTAATTAAGAGATCACTATAAACTGTCTAGAGTTTAGCAATATAAATGATTTATTTTTTTTATTAAAATTTACTAATAAAATTTAACACAGATTTTATTTTTGGTTTGTATCAATTATTACAATACGTTAGTTAATAATATAAAAATTAACTTGCAAATTAATACAAAGCATTATACATCAGGATTGGATAACCAATTTTGCTAATTTAATTTTAATTTTTTTCAGTGATTGGATAACAAATTTATGAGCAAAAATACTGTTATGAAATAATTAATTATAATGTTATTGTTTAATCATTTTATTTAATTATATTAATAATTATTAATAAGAATAATCGTACTGATATTCAGCATTTTATAAGAAAAATATAATTTTGCACAACTAATCTAACAGTACAATTGAACACATATTTCAGCACATGCCCAATACAAATTACAAACTCTTTGTACTAATTACATGCTTGCTAAGTCTTTTTCTTTACTCTACAGTATATTTTTTTACATCTCATTTATTTTATAAATTATTTAAGTTGAATTATATGATAAAATTTACAATATATTATTTATTTAATTATTTAGTTAATTTTTATTACTTTAAATAGGTTAGAAATTAATAAAATACATGTTTTTAAAATATATCAAGATTTCTCACAATTAATCTCATGGTACAACTAAACACTCATTTGAAAACATTCCCATAAATTATCCCCTGCATACTTGCACCCATGAGTTTCCATTTTTTCAAAAGTGAGTTCCCATCTCCGTTAAATCCCATCCCGTACAATCCTGTAACAAACGAGCGGGCTCTAAAGGAGTAAATATTTGTTGACCGGGAGACAAGAGTACTTTTGGATCATACTTCATTTTCCTTGAAACAAACTTGTCCCATTTATTGCCAAATTGCCTTTTCCAATCTTGTTGATTTGTAAAATGCGGAAGATACACTTTGCATCCTAAGTTATATTCTTCACAAATGCTTACTACTTGATCATTGGCATCGGTTAAACTTTGTGTGTTGTTTGCTATTGCTGTCCAAAGAAGGCTTGCAAGATAGAAAATTTCCTCATCAGGAGTCACCGCTGACATCTTATCATCCCACCTGCAATTAATGTTTCAGTTGAAAAATCAGTAGAAGCAAATGCATGCAACCTCTAAAATATTCATACAAAAAATTCCAAGTATTTGAAGCATGCAATCTCTAATATAGAAGACATTTTTTTAATCACTACATCAACAACTTACATGTATGATGTATCAATGTAAAAAGATTGAGCTAGCTTATCTATCTATATCCTCAACGCTCCCTCGAGTACTGATACGAATATCAATATGTCATGTAAAATTTGTGTGCACAAATTTTTATGCATCAAAGAGAATGGATCATGCACAAATTATGCATGATTCATTTTTTTTCGATGCATTACAATTTATACGTGATTATTTATTTTTGGTACAATAAATTCCATGTTCGTATTGGTGATTCTCAAATGTGTTTGATGGTCAAAATAAGTGTGAATCTATACAAAATGTAATGCATCGTGAAGAATGAATCATGCATAAATTGAAATTGTAAATATTTGTTCAATTTATAAAATATGCGTATGTTAGTGGACCTCTTGCAATCTTATATTAAAAAAAATTAATTCGTCGTAAAGAATGAATTATGCGTAAATTTAAATTTACGCATAGTACAATAACTTCATAACACAAAACTCATACGCCCAAAATCAACATTGCACACAAATATTTGTGCAAACTTTCGACAATTCTATGATATAGAGTTTAGACATATACTAGAAAATGTCCTAAAAATATTATTTTCAAACAGAGATGGAGAACTTACTTTGCTCTGATCATCGGAAAGAGTAAAAGAGTGCCAGCCGCGTTATTTCCTTTCAAAATACCCTTAAATATTATTGAATCGAATTCAAGTACTTTCGATTTGGGCACAAACAAATCAAGCCATGCATGAGGGACCAGCCACTGCCCAAGGGGTGTCAACTGAACCTCTAGATAGTATAATCGATTAAGAAAATCAAGAAGTGGCATGTCGATGCTGAATGCATACCCAGATATGTAGTGTAACTCTTTCAGCAAAACCTTTATATTCTGTCAAAAATATCATCCGATTAACACATACTTAATTTTTACAGTCATAGAAAATTATCATCCGATTAACACATCCGCTAACTTGCTCCCTCTAACATCTAACAATATATTTCCGGCCTCTAAAACCTATCAAATCAGCTACAAATTAAAACAGTTTATACCAATTTTCTTAACGAGAACTTCGTTTTCATATGAAAAAATTTAATTTTCGAATTTGTTGACTTGATTGGGGTCACAAAAGAATATAGTGCAATAAGATGCCTACATAATCTTCTTGATAGTAAATAAATTTGAAAATTAAAAAAAAATTATATGAAAAAAAGCTATCGTTAAAAAAGATTGATTTTAATAGTTTGATTTTTTTTGGTTTAAAATCAATTCGATAAATTTTAAAAATTAAAAATATATTGTTAAAATATAAGGAAACGCATTAACCGTACTGTAAGAACAAAATTGACGGACCATTAAAATTGTGTATTCAATTCATATAACATCAGAATCTAATACCATATTATATTTATGTGCAATACAAAGCAAGATTCGTTCAATCATTAGAACTTTCTTTCTTGTTGACGCGTATTATTTTGGATGTGTGTGTGTGATGCAAGAAAATTATTTCTGGAACCATGATAACGTAAGAAAGGAGGAATTTTATGTATACTCCTCAAAAACTTTGAAATTATGTATTTGCCCCTCTAAAATTTATAATATCATATTTATCTTTCTAAAATTTAAAAACTCACAAATTTATTTCATTTTCTACTCAATATCATTTTAAATTTATAAAACTTCCAATTTTATCCTTATTAAAAAAAATATGTATGTTGAGTAAGAAAAATATCTAATCTTGTAATTAATTAGTTTCCGAAGACAAATGATTCATTTATCTACTTGTGACATACACATAGTGACATTTATATATACGCGTGTGTGCATCACACAAGTAAGATATTGAACCATCTCCCTCATGACTGGTTAATTAGAAGATTGAATATTTCTCTTAAATATATATATATAGAGAGAGAGAGAGAGAGAGTGTGTGTGACTAATATGCATTCATAAGCACTTCGACTGAAGTGTTTACGGTCTAAATTTGATTTTTCAAAATCCAAACCATCGATCTAAACCGTTCATCTTGTTCTCCATATTAATATGTGCTTGGAGAACAAATTTTATATTTTTCTGAATTTTTTTACTATTTATTAAGTATTTTACAAAATGGTTGATCCAACGGTAGCTTAACAAAGTAGTAAAATCAGCAGCTACCGTTGGATCAACCATTTTGTAAAATACTTAATAAATAGTAAAAAAATTCAGAAAAATATAAAATTTGGTCTCCAAGCACATATTAATATGGAGAACAAGATAAATGGTTCAGATCGACGGTTTGGATTTTGAAAAATCAAATTTGGACCGTAAGTACTTCGGCCAAAGTGCTTACAAATGCATATTAGTCACACTCTCTCTCTCTCTCTCTCTCTCTCTCTCTCTATATATATATATATATATTTATAAAGAGTAAAATGAATACTTTATAAATTTGAAATGAATTATAATAAAAAAAGGTAATAAATTGATAAATTTGTGAGTTTTTAAAATTTAGAGGTAAATATGTTACTAAGAATTTTAGAGAAATAATACTTAATATCTCGATATTTTTTAGGGGTATATATACATGAAATTCACTTGAAAAAAAAAGGATTATTTTGAGATGTTACTTGATCTACTGACGCGGCCGTCGTATCATTGAAGTATACAGCAGCATCGATTAGGTATACCGGCCCACCAGTTTCATTAAATAACCGAGTTATCTTTTCTATGTCGCTATCCGAGAAACCTGAGCGTATAACTTGTGCCATGCTGAGAAAAACTTGTCCTCCCACAAAATCGAAGCCTGATAAATCGTTCTCTATGGATATCAACTTCTCCTGATCCTTCATCAGTAGTTCCACGTCTGTGTAGAATAGCCGGATCCGTCGTGCCGTCTTTTGAGCTGGTTCGAGTGCGATTCGAGCTCGAGTTATTACCCCGAATTGACCCAGACCTCCCAAAGCACCATAGAATAGATCAGGTTCCATATCTCTTGAGCAGGTTATTGTTTCCCCAGTTCCTGCATCCATATTCCAATTAATAACATATGTTGCTAGTATGTTTTCAGAAACTACATAATTCCCAAAAAAAAATTCATCATGTTCAGTTTTTAAACTAAAACCGGCATATCACTTAATTTATTGCTAGCTTCTGCGCAGATTTTCAATGTGCAACGTAAGTTCTTTATGGAATTTTTGGTTGATTTATGTGTCTTTTTTTGTCATAGGAATATACAATATACACAATATATGTACCTGTAATCACATCCAATTCATATACATTGGATATCTGGGGACCATGCTTAAATGCTGCGCCACTAATCCCCGCATTTGAGAGTGTGCCTCCGACTGTTGCTAACAAATAATCTGTAAACACACGCGGCATTAGACCATGTTTAAGTGTAGCATTTAACACATTAATCCATGTCTGCTCGCCGCCCGCATCAACATAGGGGATGGGGCCGTTGCTCACAGTTATGCGGCAGTCGCTTTGGTTACAGCCGAGTGATGGCATGTACACTAGAACGCCGTCTGGAACGAACGTCTGGCCATATGTTGAATGTCCTGCGCCCCTTGGGGAGATGGGGAAGGGCTTTGCGGACCGATAGGAGAGGCTTATTAGTGTGGCTATGTCATTTGGAGAAGATGGGTAGAAGACTGCACCAGGGGTGGATTTTGACAGATTGCCAAAATCAGTTGCAAATAATGACGTGTCATTGGGATCGGTGGATATTTCCGAGAAAATATCAAGGGTTGGTAATCCATTGTGCTGTGATAGAACAAAGGATGTGAGAGTGATAAATATTGTAAGAGGTAGTATGATGAGGGAACTCAGTTTAGTAATCTCCATTTGCTGTGAACTGTGATAGAGGTACTAGCTCGATCGGGGACACTAAAATATATATATATACTGCCCGGAGGAGGACTTTGGGCTATCGTTGTCAAGGCAGATATTTCAACAGATGTTGATAGAGGTTTGTTCTCGGGTAGGGTATGGATACCTCGGGTAAACCCGAGACGGATAACGGGTAGGGTGGGTAGGCGGGTACTCGGGTAGAACGGGTATGGGTAGGCGGATTTTTTTTTAAAAACTCTACCCAACCCGTTTCATACCCGTGTCCGTCTCGGGTAGGGTCCGGGTTTTTTTTTTCTGTTTTTTTTTTTGTTTTTTTTGTTTTTTTTTTGTTTTTTTTGTTTTTTTTTTTTGAAAAATTTTGAATTTCAAATTAAAATGGGTTAATGGGTACGGGTTAAACGGATAAAGGGGTGCGGGTACAACGGGTAAAGGTGTGCGGATTCGGGTACGGGTACACGGGCGCAGCCCAGGTACAACGGGTCTGGGTAGGCGGGTTTCGGGCACGAGTACGGTGGGTATAGGTTGAGTGAGTTTTTTTTTCAAATAATGGTGTCCAGTCCATCTCAAATCCGTATCCGGATATCTGTTTACCCACCTATACCCAGGCACAGATACAGATACCTCGAGTAACAAATACAAACGAACCGGATTCGGATAACCCATTAGGGATTTTAGCAAACCTCTAGATGTTGATAGGACGAAAGTTGAAAGTTGAAAGATACACTCAATGAAAAAGTAGTTTTTTGGGGGGAGTGTATCTTTCGTTTTCATCAACTAATTTTTCAGATATTTTAACTTTTATTTAACTTTATTATGCAAAAACCAAAATTTAAGCAATATTATCCCTTTGGACAAAGTATATTTATATTTGTTTCGAAATATGCAATAGATAAAGAGGAGGGATTCAATTACACTTTTTTTTGTGATACCAGATTACATCCTATATTTTTAAAATTCAACAATTGATCTAAACCGTTTAATAAGATGAATATATTAAAATGTGTTTGCATATCAAATTTTACATTTTTTTTGAAATTTTTTACTATTTATTAAAAGGGGTACAAAAATTCAATGGTCTGAATATAGCGATTTTGTTAAATACTTAATAAATAGTAAAAAAATAAAAAATATATAAAATTTGATCTGCAAGCATATTTTAATATATCAATCATGTTGAACGGTTTGGATCGACTATTTGAACTTTGAAAACTTTGTAAATAAAGAGTATAATTCGATGTTACGAAAAAATATGTAATTGGATCCCTCCTCAAAGAGAGGTTAAACATACATAAAATCTTCCAGATTTCACTCCAAAATCAATATTGAAAGTGAGAACATAATATCTTCTATTCCTTTCAAATTTAACTAATAATATTAGTATTATAAATAGCTACAAATTTAACTAATAATATTAGTATTATAAATAGCTAGCTATAACTGCGCTATAACTTTTTCAGATCCTAAAACCTATGACGCTATGAGCGATATATAGTTAGCTATCGGCGCTATAATTAGCTACTTAGTACAATCGCTTATTTTTTTAACCGTCTGTTATACCACTATAATCGCTATTTAAATCATTGAATAATATTAATTAAAACTAGATTTTTAAGAAAAGTCATCTTTGTTGAATTTGCACCACCACCACCTGATAAATTTATCAGAAGAAAGAAAATGAAATTGCACCATTCTTATGATTTCGTCATAAATATTGTTAGCTTTGGACGAAGATTTTTTGCTGTCCAGGGACTTTTACTTTTCATTACTAGGACAATAGTACTAATAAATGAAGCATGACAGTACAAAAAATTCTACAGCTAGCCTAAGGGTTCCAAATTCCAATTGTGGGGAAATGTTATTTGCCAATTATTCAAAAGGGACACAACAAATGCTAATTGAAAGTAAGGACTCTTGGTTTTGATTTCTTGCTACGAAGTGTGAACAGTAACAACAATCTCGCCCAAATCCCTATGACCTATCCACAATCCTATCATGACTTGAGTGCGGGGACCAACATAATACAAGAGTTCCTCTTTCTCAAACCTTGTTTGCACCATCAATGTAAAATAAATACATAAATAAGTACAGAAAATATATTTTTATTTTTGTCAACCCCCACAACTTCAAATATTCAAACAAAAATTTATAGCACGATTTTGATTCTACAATTCTTTAACACATAAAACATTGTCATAATCACTAATTAACTAGACCCAATATTGTTTTATTTTAAGAACTAACATTTAATTTAGTGACAAAAACACATAATTTCTCTATGAGAAGTTACGAATTTGAAACTCAAATGAAAGAAATTATTTATTATAAAAATAAAGGTATTAAAAATAGTTGGTGACTTCACCTCCAACTTTCTTCAAAAACAACATTTTTTCTATTTTCATATTTTGTTATAAAATTCAAAATTTTGTTTTATAATTAATTACTTTTATTTGAAGAAAAAAAAATGTCCGAAGTGAGGCAATGCAGTACGGATTGATGATTATCATGATGGCGTGTTAAGTTGATAAAAATTTGGTGTGCTCTCGATCAGAAGTCACCGGTACATCAAATTTTGAACTTTAGTTTTGCGTTAAATTAATTGGTATTTTAATTTTGAACTTTAGTTTAAAATTTTGTTTGGATCTTATTAGAAATTGTTCAACTATTTGAACTAGTGTTGTAAATAATGGTATATGGTCTTCGGACGGACAAGGCACCACCAAACAGTTAATCAATATACAACCGATTAATTGGAATTATGCGGATAATTTAATGTTTTTATTAAATTTATGTGTGTATATATATATATATATATCTAATTTATTAAAAATAATTTATTTAACTCATTAAACTTATGAATTAAACTTAATTTAACTTCTATTATTATAAATGATACTACACTTATTTTTTTAACACATGCATTTTACATGTGTAAGTGATACATTTATTTAATGAAAAATAAATTCAATAATTAAGTTTTTTCAAATACTAATAATATATTATTTGAAATAAATTAAACATTCCAATATAAAATCACTAAATTTAGTTTATGATAACTTAGTTTCATAATGAATAATGAATATGTCGAAGTAATTGAAAAAATTATATCATGTCATACTAATTGAAAAAATTACATCAATAAGTAAGAGAAAATATATGATATATAAATAACATAAGAATTAATCAATTTTAAAATAAGTAATAAGAAAAAACATATATAAAATGTATGTCCAAGTACAATATATATGATTTATAAAACTTATTATCACGCACTATTACAGAAGAAAAAAAATCAATGTGAAAAATATTCACTAAAATAAATTAGAATAAACATAAATAAACGGAAATAAACGGAAATAAACGGATTATTAAATGGTAATATGGTCGATTAATTGTAAAAAAAACAGCCAATTAATCGTTTTCATCCGCAAACAGGTAAGGGTGTTCATTGGGTCTAGTTTATTCGGTTTTGAACCGAACCGAATTAGTTTTGGACTAAACGGTTCAGTATTTTGTGGTTTAATAGTTCAGTTCGGTTTGATTTTTAAAACTAAATTATAACTTCGTTCAATTCAATTTGAAAATTTTCAAAACCGAAATAACCAAACCAACCAAACTTTTGTATATTATGAATTTAGTCCTGACCGTCCCGATTTTTTCTTAATACCCCGATTTATTTCTTAATATACTTCGGTTTATTATAAATCAATTGTTTACATAAAAAAATTAATATACTACTGTTTGAACCAAACAGACCGAAATAAAATTTTGGTTCAATTCAGTTCTATTTTTAAAACCGAATTATAACTTCGGTTTGTCTAGAACTGAACCGATAAACACCCATACAAACAAGCATCTGTTAATTAGTGCATTCGTAACGGTTTAATCGCCTTTAACAATTAAACGACCATTTAATCGACCGTTAAGACTGTTTGTTTGACATACAAGTGTCACCGGCTTAATATACTCCATTATTGCACGTATTCCAACAAAAACTCAATAATGAATTAACAATCTAGAGGACGGCAAGTGAAAATCGCCATTATGTACTAATTAATTAATAAGGACATTTCTCTTTCTTAAAGCTATAATTACGAAATGAAAGGTGCACGTTAAATTAACTGATATATATTATAATGAGTATGGCTAATATAACATCAATGTCATTTCAGTCTATATAACACCAACTCCAAAACTTATTAAATTGAGTTCAAACCAATTTACTTTATGAGTGATGTGTTTTCATGCAAACTTTTTTATATTTTTGAGTTATTTTAATATCAAATCAAGTGGCAAAAAAATTGAAAAAATGAATGTATTAAAATTAATTTAAAAACTCAAACATTTGACCGCTTGACTTAATACCAAATAAACTCAAAAACTTATAAATTTTACATGTAAACGCACAACTAATGAAGTAGATTAGTTTAAACGGTTTGGATTCACTATTTGAACTCGATTTAATAGATTTTGAAGTTGGTGTTATATAGACTAAAATAACACTGATGTTATATTAGCCATACTCTATTATAATTTTGAAAAAGCCAAGCATCAAAGTCAAGTCAGATTCAGCAATCGACGTACGTAACAGGTTCAGCACGGTGCCTTCTCTCAACTTCGATCAGTAAAGCTTGGGGAAAGTAACCAGCTTATAGATGAAAATAAGGAACATTTGTTGAATGGTGTTTATTTAGGTTTACAAACTAGGAAAGATCAGACTAATACCCTGTTAATTATAAGAAAATACAATTGGTGAGCGATGCTGCAAAAAGCCTTGGGGGTTAGCTTGGCGAAGGTGATAAAATCTTCAGAGTTGAGTTTTGAGCATGTTTCAAGAATCACAGCAGATTTGTTTCCCATCAGGTATTGGTATTTGATTTGGTCCTTGTTTTCATTTCTTCTTAGATTTCTTAATTTATTTTATTTCTTTCAGGTTTACCCGTATGGGCTGTGAGTAGGGCTGACAAAAAAATTCGAGGTTCGTGATTTGATTCGGGTTTGATTCGAGTTTAATTCGATTCGAAATAGATTCGAATTGAAATGAACCAAATCAGGTTCAGTTCGGAATTAATTCAAACCAAACTTAAATCCATCCTGGTTCGATCAAAATAGGTTCGTAATTTTTTTGTGATTCGAATCTTATAAAATCACCGGTCATCCATTTACCTGATGAAATTAAAATCAAAGATAGAGAGTCATAATTTAACTTAGCCGACACTCTCTCGCTCTCAAATCTCAATAACCTAGTTATCTCTTCACCTCTCCTTAACTCACTCTCTCTCCAGCTCTAAAATCTAGCCGACGCTCTCAGTGACTGGCTGTCTCTCCGGCTGTCACTCCTCTCTCCGGCCTAGATGACTGTCTCTCTTCTCTCTTCGGTCGTCTCTCATAGTTTATACCAGGAAAGCCGTCTCTGATGTATTTTTTCATGAACAATTTTTCAACTTAAAAACACTCATTTCATAGTTCATACTTCATACCGGTAAAAAAAAGTCATATGAATTTTATCCGGCGAGAAAAAATTAATGTATAAACTACCGGTATAACTAGAACTACTAAAAAATAATTTAGTTCATGATTCGATTCGAATTTGATTCAAAAAATATGTGGTTCACAATTAATTCGATTCGAAATGAATTTGGTTCGAAACAAATCAAATCAGATTCGATTTGAAATTAATTCATATCAAATTCAAATCTAGAATAAATTCAGTTCAGTTCGGTTCATTGCCACCCCTGGCTGTAAGACAGCTTCTAGATGGCCTTATGGCAGCTAGCCGTCGCGATGGATGGTAGAATGATTTCGTGATCCTCATATGTCGGTCGCTTTTCGCTTTTAAGCTAAATCCGTGGCTGTAGTGATAATTAGGAAAATTCATACTAGCTGGGGTAGGGTAAAAGAAAAAAAAAAAAAGATATCGAATTGTAGGTTCGCTCGCACTCGCCTGTCACTGTATATAGCTTGGAAAGAGCGCCAGTTCTCATCAGGTGGGCGGTCAACTCAAAATGACATAAAGTTATTGGGTATTGACAGTCTTAATTAATTAATTAATTAATAGAGTAAATTTTGTTGGAGGTCACTAAATTTTGTTATTTGTTACGAATTGATCACTCAAGTTGATTTATTTATTTTAAGTTACTTAACTTTATTATTTGTTTCAATCATGTTTCTTCATATTTTTTTTTTCAAAAATTTAACAAAATATTTTTATTCCGTCTAAAATATTAACGGAATATACTTATTTCCTTTAAAATATTAACAGAATTAGCATATTTCATTCACAATATTAACGGAATTAGCATATTCAGTTAAAATTTTAGATAGAAAAAATAAAGAGACTTGATTGGAATAAATAACAAAGTTGAGTGACTCAAAAGGAACAAATAACAAAATTGAGTGACTCAAAAATGACAAATCAAACCTGAGTAATTAATCCATGACAAACAATAAAATTTAGTGACCTATAACGAAATTTACCCTAATTAATAAAAGATCTTCCAGCCAAGCCAATTTCAGTTGAAATAGAAGTCCGCCTTTCTCTGGTTTTTAGCGAGATATTTTTGAATTCCAAAATCCTCTCTCGTTGTTTCGTCAAAATAATATTCAACTAAAATAAAAGTAGTTCAAATAAGTCGGCTTGGAAAGAAAAGCAAAGGAAGACGTCCTAGACTTCTTCTTTTTTCTTTTTTTTTAAATTTCACCAATTTATCGAAAGAAAAACTTAATTATTAAAGCAATGTATTAAAAGAATCCTGTATTTAACCTAATTTGGCAGACAAATATTTTATTTGAACTAATAAATTCATTCAAGCCCGCGGTTTATAATATAAGAGTAAAGTTGAGTAAAATAACTAGGGTGTTACTAAGCTTAAATCACTACTACAAAAAAAACAAAAACATTTTTATATTGGTTGTAATTGTGTTCCGCCATCGGGTTTCAAACCGTTACATATCGCCCTGATAGAAATGTACATACTTATGCTATCTGGTCAAAACAGATGGAGTTAATCAATATACCATTGGCAGCGCACGTTTGGCCATCAAGTTTAACGAATCCAACACCGTCGCTTTCATTTCGCCAGCCGACAACAAATGTGATTAACGCTGTCTACTGAAATTCAATAGCTGATTGCAATAGTGTCATGCACCATCTGTTTTGTCTATGTTGGCGTTGGCAAATCCTAAAATTCTAGCGGGTCATTAATTTCTAAGCCGATGGCGATGTAAATGTAATTATTATTATTTTTTACTATTAATTCTTGCATTACAGGCTAGCCTAGCCATATTAAAATACAACCAACAAAGTAAAGATAAACATGCATGCGCTGGTCCATACCCATTTTTGAACCAACAGTTAATATATATATATATACATACACAAGTACTCCATATAATATATAACAATTCCTGCCACAAGCAATATATAAAAAGAGTTTACAATAATTATTAAACAAGCACTAATAACATCACACATACTGCCAATAGACACAACAATAGTTCATTGTACCATAAGAACTAACTATTCTTACCACAATTATTAAAACCAACAACAAATCAATTAAGTATTTGAATACAAAAATCTGGAAACAATAACTATTCAAACCACAAACAACAACTTATCAAATCCTCCCACTGTCAAGTTTCTACACATCAATTAAACTGATGATAATTCCAAGAAGAGCTTACATTATTGTATACAGACGTCTACATGAATAAATAAAAACATATGAATAACATATATAATTAGAGGAGGGATCAAGTTACAACAATTTTTGAGTTATAACAAGTTACAACAAGTATTTTCTATATTTTCAAAGTCCAAATTGTTGATCCAAACCGTTAGATGTAATCTCTACAAAAAATGTGCTCGGAGACCAAATTTTACATTTTTTGAAATTTTTTTACTATTTATTAAGATGAGTACAAAAACTAGTCAAATTCAGACCATTGAATTTTGTACCCATCTTAATAAATAATAAAAAATATTCCAAAAAAATATAAAATTTGGTCTCCAAGCACATTTTATTATAGAGATCACATCTAACGGTTTGGATCGACGATTTGGACTTTAAAAATGTAGAAAATTGTTGTTGTAACTTGATCCCTCCTCATATAATTAAGAACTTAAATCTGAAATGATGATAGAAATAAGTAATTGACAAACTTTTGGAAAAAAAAGTGCATATATATATATTTTTATGAGCATCTCCGTATTCTTCATTACATAATAACCAAAATCATATTTGCCTAACCCACGGCATTCACATTGAATAAAAAGATGATTGATAGTTTAATATTCTTGACAAAGGTTACATTGTGTACGCCCCTGTAGAGTATTAATTATACTCGACAAGGGTATACCCTACCCTACCCGTCCGTGCCCGCCGCCCAAGGTATCCATGCCTGAGCCCGGGTATAGGTCGGGTACGAGCAAAAAAAGGGTCAGACTGGTTTTTTTGGACAAATACCCGACCCAATAATTCAAATTCCCCCCCCCCAAATTCAATTTAATTTCTGTTTTTAAATTTCTTTTTTTTTATTTCTGTTTTTAAAATTTTATTTTTATTTCTGTTTTTAAAATTCTGTTTTTATTTCTGTTTTTTAATTTCTGTTTTTATTTATGTTTTTTAATTTCTGTTTTTTAATTTATGTTTTTATTTTCTGTTTTGTAATTTCTGTTTTTAAAATTATGTTTTAATTTCTTTTTTTTATTTCTTTTTTTTATTTATATTTATATTTTATTGTTTTAAAGTAAAAAAAAATAGCAAAAACAAAAAACAAAAAAACAAAAATAAAAAAACCAGAAAAAATAACAGTAAAAAAAAAAAAAAACCCGTACCCATACCCGTCCTACCCATCAAACGTACACGGATACGGGTATAGAACGGGTAGGATATGGTTTTTGAAAAATATACCCGACATACCTTTGCCCTTATACCCGTCCTACCTATCCTACCTATACCCGAGACGTACCCGTCCCAAGTATATCCGAAATATCTGTACCCGCCCGACTATTAATACACTAGGCCCCTACCATCCCCTTTTGACTAATTGAGACTTAGTAAGAATTTTTTGTTTGAACTAATCACATAAAGACTTTGATTTTATGGAGATATTTGCAGATTCCATAAAATCATTGGTTGTATGAGATTGGCTCCTCCCGGGTGCGATCTTTACAAGATAAGATCCACTAAATGTCGGTTTATTTATTTGATTAATTAATGCTCGGTCAATTTAATAATGGCAAGTTCCTAAAGGGGGTGTGAAAGGCCAAGATGCCGACATTTTTAAAAATACCCAAAAAAAAAAATTATTAATAATAATCAGATTTTTTTAAAAATTTTAAAAATGTCCAAATCAAGATCTGCTTAATATAGAAAAATATCTTCAAAAATCGTGAAAATTGACGAACATGTAGTCTTAACATTGTAGAATAGGACTATGAAGTTTCATACAAAATCTCCGAATAGATCATGAGATATCAGCTCTCAAAAATTACCCGAACTGCTGAATATTTCATTCTGAATCTAATTTTGTACATCTGGTTAACATAGCAAAACACCTTCAAAAATTATGAAAATTGACGGAAATATATTCTTGACATTGTAGAATAGTACTGTGAAGTTTCATACAAAATCTCTAAACAGATCATGAGATATTAGCTCTCAAAATTTGCCCGAACTGCTGAATATTTAATTATGATCCCAAATTTACACATTTGGTTAACATAGCAAAACACCTGTTCGGAGATTTTGTATGAAACTTCACAGTCCTATTCTACGATGTCAAGACTACATGTCGGTCAATTTTCATAATTTTTGAAGGTGTTTTTCTATGTTAACCGGATGTTCAAATTTGGGCTCATAATAAAATATTCAGCAGTTCGGGTAATTTTTGAGAGCTAATACCTCACAATCTATTTTGAGATTTTGTATGAAACTTCACAGTCCTGTTCTACGATGTCAAGACTGCACATCGATAAATGTTCACAATTTTTGAAGGTATTTTTCTATGTTAACCAGATGTGCAAAATTGGGCTCAGAATGAAATATTCAGCAGTTCGAGTAATTTTTGAGACCTAATATCTCACGATTTGTTTGGAGATTTTGTATGAAACTTCACAATCCTATTCTACGATGTCAAGACTACATATCAGTCAATTTTTATGATTTTTGAAGGTGTTTTGCTATGTTAACCAGATATGCAAATTTGATTTGCAAAAAAAAAAAAAAAAATTCTCGGACCGATGATAAATTAGGCGGTTTGGAGCCAAGAAAAAAAAAAACAAAGAATCTCAGACCGCCCGGAAAATAGGCGGTTTGAAATAAAAATTCCAGACCGCCGAATTTTGAGGCAGTTTGGGCATTTTTAAAAAAAATTTCAAAAATCTAGTTATTATTAACAATTTGTTTTTTTTTTGGGTATTTTTAAAAATGTCGGGCCAAGATGGCATTAGACATGTGCTAATTGAAGAAACAAAATCATATATATAATCGTCACTTTAATATTAGAGAATGATTCGCTTTTGTCACACTATTGACAGATGACGATAAATTAGAAGCTTCAATAGAAGCACGGGGAAGCACGCATGAGAATTAAAATGCAAATTGGTACCTACCTTTCTTGATATTTATTGCTTCTTTAGTATACAATTAATGTTGTTGCCAAGATATATAAGGGATGCATAGGACTGCCAAAGAAAAAGCTCGTAGTTCATTATTTGATTGATTTCAATTCGGAAAAAGAAAAAAAGATGCAATTAACTTGTTCGATTGAAGTTCGTTCTGAAAAAAATAAAACCAGTTCGGTTTTGAATCTTATTCAAACTCAAACTCAAACTGGATATAGTTTGTTCGAAATTGGTTCGCGGATTATTTAAGTTCAAATCTCAAATTAATATGTATAGTTCAAATTAGAGCAACGTCAGTGGTTTAGTGCAAAATTAAAGTTTCATTTCAAATATGTATAAATAAGTACCTGATATGATTAGATAAGATCCAATGCAATGCTTAGTTTAAGCTATTCAATTTTTAAAAATACTTGTAGTTTGTGATTCGATTGACTTCAATTTGGAAAAAAAAAATCACAATTAACTCGTTCAATTGAAGTTCACTCTGAAACAAATCCAATCATTCGGTTCAAATCTTATTCAAACTCAAACTAGAATAAAATTAATTTGGTTTGATTCATTTGCAGCCCTAGAGGTGCATAATTTGTTTGTATTTTTATCGTATTAGAAAATGATTGTTCCCCTACCAATTTAAAAAAAAGCAAGAACTGTTCCCCTAAAATATAGATATTTAAATTGTTAAGTTTTGTACAAGATTCACCCTGTCGAGTACATTAAAAATTGACATCGTTATTCAATTTTGGTACATCAACATTTGTGTGCCGGCCGGTATAAAAAAAAAAATATTAACAATTCTTTGTGCATTCTATTGATCAAGATAATCGTGAATCCTATATAAAATTTAGTCCATCAGAAAGAATAAACCATATATAAATATAAATTTATACATGGTTCACCCTTTCTCAATTTTATTTTGAAAAAGAAAAAACAATTTGAAGGAATGTATATTTATTCTTCTTGTATTCATGTAACATAGTTATATTATAGATCACAAATTAACTTTCATCTTCAACCAAGATAATTACTGTAACCAGTAACCACTTTTAATCATTATATTAGAGAATTCCTATAATTAGAAAATTAGCAAACATATTTCTACAAGCTATCCAATATCTGCTATCCAATATCAGGAAATAGGTCTGGACCTTAGCCATCCAATGTGGGTCGAAAGCTTGGTTCTACAATAATTCTTTTTAGTCCATTGGTAATGTACTAAGGGAAAGATAAATTATTTTTAAAAGGAAGCGGACAAGGAATAAAAAAATAACAGAGCGGTGCCCAAAGCAGTGAAGGAAAGGAAGGCGACTCCAGGCGATCAGGAAAGTAAGAAGTTATGGCGACTTCTGCTGCGTTTATTTTTCTTTATGGGTGTCAGACTGAAGTAAGACTGATGTAATATATCAGTTGCAGATGTTTTTTTTCTTTCGGTGATGGAAAGATATTAATCTTCCGTTTGTATACAGTAAATATATATATTTTTTTTTAGTTTGATGTTTGTTTTTTTTTTTTTTTTCTGCCTCTCTTTTTCTCTTTCTACTTAGAGATGATTGTTTTAGATTGGTTAATTCAGTTTCTAATTTGGTTTGATTCAGTACCTTATCAACAGATGGGTGATTTAGTCTAATTGATTCAATTTCCAATTTGATTTGGATAATTATTAGATGCAGTGTTTTTTCAGCTATGATATGCGTACAGAGAAAACTATCACTTAACTTCTATCACTCTAATCAAGCAATAATGATCCTTGTACCTTTTTAGTATTATTTAGCTGTATATTTTTAAAGACACTCGTCTAAGTTTATGTAACAACTACTTTGTAACTTCGTTTTAACAATAGAATTATATACATGCTTTCACCAAAATATATATATATATATATATATATATATATATATATATATATATATATATATATATATATTAAAGTAAGCGTTCGTGATCGACTTATCGTCATATTTGTTTATAGGGGTGTGCTTTCATAATCTCATAAAAGATTAAAAGATTGATTTGCTACCGTTCATCTAATAAAAATTAAAAGAATAAACTATATATGTCACACTTCAAACCAGGATTTATGATTTAAGGCATAATCACTCTCACCTCGTGTTTATTAAATCAACAAATACACAAGGCTAAATAATCGGTGTAATTATTGAGATGTCACGATAGTATTCTTGTAAATATTATATTAGCAGAATAAGAGTAACTTTAGGGCCTTGTATATAAAATTTTTTTCTTTATCAATGCATTTGTTGGCATATTTTTGCCAACCATCAAAAAGGCTAAATAATCATAACAAAATAACAAAGCGGAAGCGGAATAATCTCATAAGCAACATAAGTCAGACAATATAAGTAAACATACACATAAAAATAGTACAGTCCATCTCATATCAAAATAAACATCATCTAAAGAAGGGGGATACATAATCTAACAAGTTCCGTATATAATACATGAATACGAATACTCATGACCAGTGTTTTAAAATGCAGTTTTGTTCATGCATGCAAAAGGCCACTGCATACCGCATCTGCGGTATGCAGACACATATGCGGATTTATATATGCAGATTTTAAAATAAAAATTTACGTGTATATATAGAGAGAGAGAGGTTGGCTAAGATTAAAATGGTAGTTTATGAGTTTTGGTGCTACCAATTTCTTTTTCAATTTTCAAAGTGGCTTAATAAATAGTAAAAAAATTAAGAAAAATAAAAAATTTGGTCTCCAAGCATATTCTAATATAGAGATCAACTTGAACGGTTCAGATCGACGTTTTGAACTTTGAAAATTGAAAAACGAATTGGTAGCACTAGAACTTAGGAACTACACTTGGATCTTAGCCAACCTCTATATATATATATATATCATATTCATATATTTTAATTTATTTTCACATAATGACATAACCAATGATAGTTTTTTTTTACTTTTTTCACATAAATTTTAATTAAAATACAATCATATTATCAAAACCACATTGGAGAATTGCATGGCTGCATATTCGAACCGCATGGCCATATTTTTAATCCGCATATGCGCTTTTTTTATTCCGCATAACCACATATTGGAACCGCATGTGTGGCCGCATGGTCAAAATTGCAGAGAGGACCGCATGGACATTCTGAGCACAGCTGCCAACCGCATACGCATATGCGGCCGCATTTTAAAACACTGCTCATGATCCTAATCAAAACCCTAAATAAAAATAAATCAAACGGCGTGGCCATTGAAAACAGCTCCTGACATCTCTTGCTGTGGACTGTAAGACTCTATATCTAAAAATCTATGAAACAACTTGTAAGTAAGCGACTAATCACCGAGTATGTAATCCAAAATTATCCTCTCAATAATCTTCTATGACTAAAGCATTTTTAAATTATAACTTGCGCTCAGTTTGTAGCATTAATTTTATATGCTCATGTATTATCAAAATAACATATCTCAATAGCTAATAAAAAAAAACACTTTAAAATATACGACGACTATAAAAATAAATAAAAAATAAAACAACTCAAACATCTTTTTTTTCTCCCAAGGTCTCTCTCTCCTTTGTCATGCGTCCTTTCATCTCCCTTTCTTTACTCTCTTTATTTTTTTTTATTTTTTTGAGAAAGCTAAGTGCCAACTCTTTTTCTCTCTCATCTCTCCTCTATACTTCCAAAAAAATTCCAAATTTTTTTTTTCTACCTATCTAAATCCTCCTCTGGTTTGGCAAAGTTCGGTTGGGTATTGTCAGAACATAGGCCCAATTCGGCAGTGTGTTTGGGCTGTGCGTAATAGCACAAATGAACTCTGTATATTGTTTGGTCCTGGTTCATGTTGAATTCGTATCCTCTGAGATACCTCAAACTTTGTGTGACTTTATGGAAAATCCTAACCGTTTAAAGACGTTCTGCACGAATCTCAAAGCCCACATGACACTGACCCATACATGATCTCCAAATAGGCACCGGACACGTCGGTCACGCAAAAGTTGAGATATCTCAGAGGATACGCACTCGTTCATGTTCCGAGTATATAGTATATATTTTTTTTTCGAGTGAGTCCGTGGTATACTATGCATCTTATGATTGGGTCCGTAATACAGTTCAATATTTAACTTTTTAAAATTTTAATGATCGACCCGAACCGTTCATCTTGTTCTCCATATTAATATATGTTTGGAGACCAAATTTTACATTTTTTTGAAATTATTTTACTATTTTTATTTTAGATTTATTGAAAATCACTGTTTTTGGATGGTCCAGAATTTTCAGATCAAGTGATTTTCTAAATATCTAAAAAGTAATAAAAATATTTCAAAAAATATAAAATTTGGCCTCAAAACACATATTAATATGGAGAACAAGATGAACGGTTTGAATCGACCATTAAGATTTTGAAAACTCGAATATTGAGCCGTAGCACGGACTAACCTGTGATATGCATAGTACCATAGACTCTATTTTTTTTTCTCTTCTTCTTTCCAATAATTTAATGGTAGGCTATGAACAATCATCGTTTATAATTTAATAAACTAGAAATTTAAAATTATAAATCCATCATATATTATTTGAATGTGATGCATATCAATTTAATTTAATTTGAAATATAATAGTAATTCATGAAAACCAAACAGATATAAATCTAGGTTATATTTACTTGTATAATACTATCATGTAACATAACTTCTAAACCAATATATTAAAAAAATGACGAATCACAGAAGGTATACAAAAAAAAAAAACTAGTAGGGTACTCTCCCAATTCTGTTTTCATTACTAACCTACACCACTAGTGTGGTAGGTCCCATCATTTGTCAATGAAGGCGAATGTGTTGCCCTCGTTGGGGCGGTTTCAGAATGCTACTTTAATGGAGTCAAATTTGGAACAAAGCAGGGTTTGCAGGAAACTTACAACAAATTCATTATTTGTTAAATATTTTCATGGTTCATTAAATAATTTCCAAAGAGGGAGGTTATGCGGCCATTATTATTAATAACCCAAAAAAAAAAGGTTTTTTACAAAAATAACTTCAAAATCTGAATTTTTTCAAATATAATCAAATCGCCAGGATTGCTGGCAGTCCACTTCTATAGCGGACTGCCAGGGACACAGGCGGTCCGCTATTTTTTTTTTTTTTGAAATCTGATTTTTTTTCTTAATATTTTCATTTGTGAAGTTTTAGTTTTTTTTTTGTTTAGGGTATTTGGGGTATTTGTCAAAAAATTAAGGACTTGGTATTTATTAAAAAAATTTCAAGTTCTGACAGCTTGTTGGTCTTCTTCTCTTTTTTCGATTTTTATAATATATGTATAATATATACATATATACATACATACATATCGGCCATTTTTATTAATAACCCAAAAAAAAAATATTTTTACCAAAATAACCCAAAATCCTGAGTTTAACATAATTGTAGTGACAACTAACACAAATACCTTGTAGTCACGTGATGGCGGTATGCCGAGTGAGAAACTTCTGCAAGGATCACTATGTCGCTGACATGTACCGTATCGATTACCTTGCTTCTACTTGGGGTGGATCTTTCCATTCTCATCCCAACCAGCATGAGTGGCCTGTGTATGTCGGTGATAGAATACTCCCTTCAGAAGGATGGATAAGGAAGGAGAGAAGGAGACACAAACGTGCTATAATAACTATGGACGAGATGGGTGGTAGGAGGCCATCGGGAAATCAGGCTCGTCGTTCCATTTCTGACAGGCGTAGGGCAAGTATGTAGCATTTTTCGGAATTAATTTATGATTTTATCATATTAATAACTAAATTATGTTGTTATGTTCAGATGCTATAAACGAACACAATGAAAGAGAAAATGCGAGAGTTGTTGCTGAAGCAACTGGTAGAACACAACCACCTCTTGCGACCCAATCATCTAGTAGCCAAGGGTCTACAAATACTGCCACACCTGCAGCTGGCACCAGAAAATCTTCTCGTTTATTGGGTTTATTCCGACGTCGTGAAAGATTAACTTATTATTTTGCTTGAGTGAACTTATTATGTTTGGTTTGAACTAAGTTATGAATATTGGTGAACTTCAGTTGTATCATTAAACTTTAATTGTATTCGTGAACTTTACTTGTTAGACTACTTTAGAACTACAGTTATGTTAAACTCAGGATTTTGGGTTATTTTGGTAAAAATGTTTTTTTTGGGTTATTAATAACAATGGCCGGTATGTATGTATGTATGTATGTATATATGTATATATTATACATATATTATAAAAACCGAAAAAAGAGAAGAAGACCAACAAGCTGTCAGAACTTGAAATTTTTTTAATAAAGGCCAAGTCCTTAATTTTTTGACAAATACCCTAAACAAAAAAAAACTAAAAATTCACAAATAAAAATATTAAGAAAAAAAATCAGATTTCTAAAAAAAAAAAATAGTGGACCGCCTGTGTCCCTGGCGGTCCGCTATAGAAGTGGACCGCCAGCAACCCTGGCGATTTGGTTATATTTGAAAAAACTCAGATTTTGAGGTTATTTTTGTAAAAACCTTTTTTTTGGGTTATTAATAAAAATGGCCGGAGGTTATGTAACTATGCATAACGCAAGTGTTTTAATATTCGATTTATATGTAGTATGCAGAAAGCCACCGCATATGCGAATGCATATGCGGAATGCGGTCGTATATACAGATGTTTATGTGGACTTATATATGTAGATTTTAAATGAAAATTCATATATATATATATAAACAAATATACGGTAATATGTGGTATAAAGCACTGCTAATATACTCTAAACTGGTATTTTTATTACTGTTAATATACTTTAAACCATTAATATACTCTAAACCAGTAATATGTGGTACACTGATAGCACATAATGGTTTGTACTATGGACCGAATACGACTACACTGATAGCGCATAATGGTTTGTACTATGGATCAATATCTCTTTTTAAAATTTTAAATAGTCGAATTGAACCATTCGACATGATCTCTATATGAAAATGTACTTGTAGATCAATTTTATATTTTTTACAAAAAAATTACTATTTTCTAGATAGGTAGAAAATCACTTGATCTAAAAATTATAGACAATTCAAAATTATTGATATTCTTAATATCTAAAAATTGTAAAATAATTTTGAAAAAATGTAAAATTTAGTATGCAAGTATAGTTTCATATGGAGATCATGTTAAATAGTTCAAGTCAATTTTTTGGACTTTGAAAATAAAGACATTAGTATGGACCAATCTGCATTATGTATAGTACCGTAGCCTCACTCATTTTCAATTTCAATTTAATTTTACAAGCATTTAATTTAAAATTATGAAAAATCCATTTACGATATATTTACGATACACACACACATCAAAAATGCAATTTCCTGATATATTTTGTATTTTAAAATTCTTAAATTTTGTCTAGTGATAGTTTGAGTTTGTTCCAATTATTTCCTAATTATTTTATGTTATGGTAGAGCAGGGGATATGGTAAAGAATACGAAATCGACTAATTAAATTCAAAGTCAAGGTGCTACCAAGTACTTCGAGTTAAAGATTAAGAGGCAATTTTCTATACAAATTTAATTCGTGAAGGATACACAATAACAACAATATATATTTATCGACTGCAAATTAAATTCAATGGCACTGAGATAAGAAAAGTAAATAACAAGAAAACATATCATCATTTGCCGAATTTAAATATAGAGTAGAACTTGGGTGTTATTAAATTTATCAAGTTTCCTTGTAAATTCAATTCTAAAATTTATCGGATTGATTTCAAATGACAAATTCAAACGTTAAAATCAATCTATCTTATAGTGATACGTCTACATGCAAAGTTTTTAAATATTTTTAATTAGTTTGTATAGAGTCGAGTGATACAAAAATATTCAAAAATAGAGAATTCAAATTAATTTATAAACCTTTTAATTTTGACCGCTTAACTTTATGCTAAGATAATTCTAAAATTTTAAAATTTTACATATATGTGCATCACTCATAAGATAGATCGGTTTTAACACTTTGAATTCGTTATTTGAAATCAATATGATAGATTTTAAAATTAAGTTCACATAGAAGCTTCATAAACAGAAGGACACCCTAGTTCTACTCTTAAAACCCTGTTTGGATGGAGACTGGAAGAAGGAAGTGTTAGTTTGTAATAATCTAGAAGTCAATAATACGATAATTTATCATAAAGCTTTGTTCATGAATTGGATGATTAATATCATTTTGTTGCCTTGAGTATTATTGCATTTATGAATCATTTCGAGTTCATGACTGAAATTATGAAACTCCATAATATAGATGATATATACTCTTAATCTTAAAAGGTCACTCACCAAGGTAATTAGCAGGAACACTAATTACCGCTATAAGGTTAGTATGTGGATTAAAAGATGGTTAAGTTTTACAAACCACCTGACACGAGATGTCATTTTAATCACATAGATACATGTTCTAGGAACATGGTATTTGACAGACCTCGAATGAAACATTAAATAGAATTGTGTTCGTGTCATTTATGTTTTCATTCAGTGTCACGTTCTACAGTATGAGGTATTTATGGTTCCCACTGAGAAATATGTATGTGTGATTGTTATCCACCGTTGTCCGTAAAAAGCAGTCATAACGGTAGCTTTTCCATATGTATAGCTTAGTTGAGGAAGTGATAGTTTACCAAGAATACTATTTGTCCCTCGTATTTTATACGAGCTATAGCATCACTGGGCCCCTTGGTAGAGTAAGATTATCAGCGCGCGGTATGATTACAAGAGTAATCATATTTGATAATCTGTTCAAGATCAAGAAAAGATTAAGTTTAAAAGGATGACACACATCTACCTTGAAACTAATCTGATAGCTATGAGACAGAAGAACAGACGCAAGTAAATTATTTACTGGATCGTGATATTGTACTGTACAGCATCATCTGTGTAATTGGATGGTCATGATGTGTTGCCAGACGCCACCCATGATTATAGAAGTTAAAACAGTTTTAACTCTATTTACCAACATAACACAGATCCTATTGGGTCACACCATATAGGAGTTAATCGGATAATCTTATTGTGATTGATTATAAATTGGTTATGATCAATAGTAAGATGGTTATAATTAATTATACATGTTATAATTAAATTATAAATGTTATGTAAAAATAACAAGCAAAAACATTGGTTAATTTATAAACGTGTGTGACACGCTGTATAAAAGTTAACCGGTTAATTTATAAATGTGCAGGACACGTTGTATAAATTACCGAAACAACAAACCGCAAGAAAAATATATATATAATTGTTCAGAATAATTATACGAATATTATTTGTGTTCGGGCCGAGGGCATTCGGGTCTTTTCAGATTCGTCCTTATCTGCATGACATGTCATCGATCCTATCCAGATGGCATGTCATCAATCCTATCCACAATGGCAAAATGGTCATTTCACACCCATGCCACCTTGCATGATGTAGAAGCATGGAGAAGAATGTGGAAGGGTGTGGAAGGGGTATTTTGGTCATTTCACATATAAAAGGATGAGGTGTCAATGGCATACCTTGTAAATAGGCCGAACTTGGAGGGCATTTCGGTCTTTTGCGAACCTCCTCAAAAGCCTATAAATAGAGGGGTGCATGTAGAGAGAAAAACCACTAATTCACTTGTATCGTTTCGTGCAGAATCGAATCGGTATTTTCTCTCTTTCTCGGTTTCTCTCCCAAATAGTGTTTTGGTTGAGAAAAGAAAGTTATACGTAGTTGACATATAATCTTGCGGGTTGTTGTGGAGTATATTTACGGGATCGATGAATAGTATTTTACCGAATTTCGCGGTACGTCAGTTTTGCATATTGATGAAACTGAGCAACCGAAAATTCGTGTTTACGGGTTTTTGTCTTTTCCCTGTGAATAGTGTTTTTGCATAATTCCGCGGTTTACGGTATTTCTGGCAGAAGAAATTAACCGCTCTCTGGTTAGTCCTGGTGGATAACCGATAGAGGCATCAGATGTCTGATGCTCCGAGACGAGTCGATTCCTTCCGTGATGTAGCTCTACACGCTCGGTCTGCATTCCAACTGTGATTTGGAAACAAGGTATAAATATGTTATATTAATCTATTTAATTTGTAACTATATTAAAGTTTTAGAAATCAATCATGGAGTAGATCTGTAAAAGGATTAAATTGGGTTTTGATGCCAAAGGAATACTGAAGGTGGACCGCCTTGGAAAGTTTCCTGACATACCCTGTTTAATCCTGAGCTTAAGTTGGCCATAGAAATTTTTGTTCTACGGTCATTCCGCACCTTAAGCCTAAACGGGTTTTGGTTACCGCGAAACCCCAAAAGTGGTATCCGAAACCCAACAGGAATGGGAGGTGATAATGAATAAAAGGGAATGGAATATAATAGAAAGGAAGATTAACATATTTAATATCTTTATATTTTAATTAGAAATGAGAAAAAATAAATTTAATTTTTTCTTTCTGTCTTATTTTTTATTTGGTTGATTAAAATTTAGAAGGTTAATGAAAAACTTGATAGTTGTTGTAGAGCTTTGAGAAAAAACTAGTATGAGAAATATATATGTAAAATATAAGGTTAGACTATATTTGTGTTATTTTCTCTTAAAATATTTGTAACAAAATTTCTTTTCATCCGTTACAACTCAAATTGAAAGAGAAATTGATTCTATTAATTACAATAATATAAGATTAAATCTTTCATCTTATGTATCCTTCACCTCTAATGTAATCTTGTCAACTAAACACAATTCCACGAAAAAAAAAAATTTCATTTCCATTAATATATTTGTACATCGAACACAACTATTGTGTGGTTATGTTCAAAAAATTGACTTTTTTTATATTAAGTCAACTATCATTAACAACGATTTAAAGATCAGCTAGCTATCATGAACCACATTTTAAGAACATTATCTAGCTAGCTTCATCGTGTGACAACTGTCCCAAAGATAATGTCACAGAGAATAATTTATGGGGTTTGTCTCCCACATGAAAAAATTTTCTTTGCTAATTTAATTCGATTCATTGATTACTTAACTGATACATTCTCTTATTTGCCGATTTTTTTAGTTACCACCTCAAACTTTTAAAATTCTGATATTACCATATTTTTTTTCCAAAATTCAGAATTTATCATGGCCCATGGCTGTCAGACTGATCTGCGTACCAATTTGGATGTGTGCGCCGATCAATATGGCACTCTAGATAAACAACAATTCCAATCATAAATTAGTTCAATTAATGGACAAATCTAACAATTATAAATTTAAATTTAAATTAAAAACTAGTACATAATTTAAAAAAATTAAAAGACTAAGTTGTGAAAAACTTACAAATTTTACTCTTTAGCTCAGGAGAAAGAAGGCTTGGATTAAGTAAAAGAAAAATGATTCCTATTTGGAATATTTTTACCACAGACAATCGGTGCACAAACCAGTATAGCTCACGCACCTAACTGATACATTCAATTTTGTTTTGTTTTTATTTTATTTTATGGCTTTAATAGCACGAGTTCTAGCTGGAAAGTGTGTGCATTGGATGCATAGTGAGTACCACTATTTTTTATTTTTTTGCTTTTCAGATGGTCTCAGAAATAGTTACATAGAACTATTATTACATATTTCATTGCTCATTTCAATTAAATACCCATGCAGCTTCTGACATGATTTAAATATATATATATATATATATCATGCCCAAGGATCTCTCATAAAAAAAACATAAGTGTTGATTCAATAAAACATACACAAACAAAAAATAAATATTATGCAATAAATATGCTAAACATTCTTCAATTTAAATATACTAAATATTAATTAGAGTCTCTACTTCTATATCTAACATAATCATTCCACATATTGATAGCAATTTCTTCTCTAGTTTCATGTCCTGCACGACGCTGATTATTTAGTGCCTCTACATCTTCTCCGTACTCATCATCCCCATCGGGTACATCTACAATTTCATCTAGATTCACTGTATGATATATTGCATTTCTAGTCCAATTTGTATCTCCACTATGATTAACAATGAAATTATGGAGAATACATGTTGCATGGACAAAATTACTTTGTGTTTCAATTGTATGGTATGTTGCTACTTTTAAAATAGGAAATCGTATCTTTAATATGCCAATAATACATTCAATATGATTTCTTAATTTTGCATGCCGGAGATTAAAAAGCTCTTTATAATTGCGTGGCCGTTCATTTGCTAGACCTTGCTCCCGCACATGATACCGGATACCTCGATATGGTGCAAGAAATTTTGGGGTATTTGCATAACCAGCATTAACTAAATAATATTTGCCTTGTGGTACTGCAAATCCATCATCTAGTGCACTCTTCAATACAGTTGCATCGGACGCTGATCCTTCCCATCCAGCCATTACATAAGTAAATCGACGATCAAAATCACATACGACCATAACATTTTGTGATAGTATTTGTTTTCTATTTCGGTAAGGATCTTGTCGATCTTCATCAATGGTAATTGGAATATGAGTTCCATCAATAGCACCAATGCAATCCTATATAAATGTAAAAATTGATATTATTAATTTAATGTTCTTGTATAATGTACTACAAAATTAATTTAAAATAATTCAAATAAAAAAGTACCTTAAAGAAAGGATAAAACTCCGAACGTGAGGCAATAAACTGAGGTGTATGTAAAGGAGGTGGAATGATAATCTCGGGGGACAGTTGATTGATAGCATTCAATGCACTGTGAAAATGACGACTCACAGTGTCGCTTGAATGTTGAAATCATTCTTGCACACTACGATTACTTGCATTCTTTGCAAGAGAATACAAAAACATTGCTACTTACTCTTCCACCGTTAGCAATCCATCAAAAAGTAACTGCTTTTGCACTCTCAACAATCTGACTAAAGTTCGAAAGATATAAGTCTCCATACGAAATTCTCGTCTGCAACGACACTTGTGACTATCTAAAACTTCATTGACATACTTCAATCCTGTTAAAATTGAAGTATGACAAGGAGTCGGTTCAAACAAGTTTCTATCCATGTAGGGCATAATCACATTTGTGTATTCATCATCATCATTGTCAATTCTGCGCAAGTGGAAAGGGTCCATATTTTTCTGGATATAGATGTGTATGGAAGGAAAATGAGAACATTTTTGCAACATACATATATATAGAGATTTTGTCCAACGTTTAAGTTCATAAATGCAAAGCAATTCCTTTTCAGTTCAATTTTATAAAGTTGTTGAACATCCAACGTTTAGAACTATAAATATATGTCCAACTACCCAATTTTCATAAATGCAAAGGCTACATCATTTAATATTTTTTTTCAACTACTCAATTTAATAGTGTAACGGCTAAGAGTATTGAATGCATGTCAAGTTTATCTAATCATATACTTCTTATTTAACTATAAAAATATTTATATTTTATAAATTAATAATTAAAAGAAATATTATGTTATTATTTAACATATTTATTAAATTACATTATTGATAATCTATTAATAAAGAAAATTATATAATATCAAATGTTTTAGAAAGAAAAATATAATTTCCCATAACTAATCCCACGGTACAACCGAACACTCAATTTAATACATTCCCATAATTAATCCTATCCATACCCATACCTGTGGGTTTTCACCTTTTTAAAAATGAGTTCCCATTCTCATCAAATCCCATCCCGTTTTAAACCCGAGCATCCAAACAGACCCTTATTGACAAGTATCACCCACCAATAGTAGATTCCAAACGGTTCATTATATTAATATAATGTCCAGGTGCTCTCTTTATAAGATAAGATCCACAACAAGTCAGTTTATTTATTTGATTAATTAATGCTCGGTCAAGGGGGTGTGAAAGGCCAAGATGGTATTAGACATAGAGTAGAACTAGGGTTCTTAAACTCACCAAAGTATTTGATGAGTTTAACTTCAAAATCTATTAAATCGATTTCAAATGATGAATTTGAACCGTTAAAACTCGTCTATTTTACAAGTAATGTGTCTACATGTAAAAATTTTAAACATTCAAATTAATTTAGTATAAAATCAAGTGGTCAAAAAATGTTTAAAAAATAATTTATTAACCTTCTAATTTTGACTAATTGACTTTATACTAAATTAATTTAAATGTTTAAAATTTTCACATATAGATGCATCACTCGTAAGATAGACGAGTTCCAACGGTTCGGATTCATTATTTGAAATTAATTTAATAAATTTTGAAATTAAACTTATCAAATACTTTGATAAACTTGAGAAAACCCTAGTTCTACTCTTAGACATGTACTAATTGAAGAACAAAGTCATATAGATAAATCGGCACTTTAATATTAGAGAATGATTCGCTTTTGTCACTCGAATTGACAGATGGCGATAAATTAGAAGCTTCAATGTAAGCACAGGGAAGCACGCATGAGAATTAGAATGCAAATTGGTACCTACCTTTGTTGATATTTAATGCTTCTTTAGTATATCCTTTCAAACAAAAAATGCTTCTTTAGTATATAATTAATGTTGTTGCCAAGATAAGGGAGGTGCACAGGGCTGCCAAAAAAATTCTTAGTTCGTGATTTGTTTGACTTTGATTCAAACAAAAATTCGTAATTAACTTATTTAATTGAAGTTCGTTCTAAAACAAATCAAACTAGTTCGGTTTCGGATCTTATTCAAACTCAAACTCAAATTGGATATAGTTCGTTCGAAATGAGTTCGCGAACTATTTAAATTCAAATCTCAAAATAACAAGTACCGCTCAAATTAGAGCAATATCAGTGGCTTAGTGCAAAATCAAGATTTCATTTCAAATAAGTACAAATAGATACTTGATATGATAAGATAAGATCCAATGCAATACTTAGTTTAAGCTATCCAATTTTTAAAAAATAACTAAAGATGGTAGGTCTGTCAAAAATAAGCTCGTAATTCATGATTCATTGACTTCGATTCGAAAAAAAATTCACAATTAACTCATTCAATTGAAGTTGGTTCTGAAACAACTCATTTGATTGAAGTTCATTCGGAAACTAATCAAATTAATTTGGTTCGAATCTTATTCAAACTCAAACTCAAACTAGAATAAGTTTAATTTAGTTTGATTCACTTTCAGTCCTAGAGGTGCATAATTTTTTTTGTATTTTTATCTTATTGGAAAATTATTGTTCCTCTGCAATATGGATATTCAAATTTTGAGTTTTGTACAAGATTCACCCTTTCGAGAACATCAAAAGTTGGCATCGTTATTCAGTTTTGGTACATCAACATTTGTGCCTGGTATAAGAAAATTAAACATAAAAATATTAACAATTCTTGGTGCATTATGTTGATCAAGATTATCGCGAATCCTATATAAAATTTAAGTCCATCAGAAAGAATTAACCATATATAAATATAAATTTATACTTGGTTCACCCTTTTCTCAATTTTATTTTGAAAATAAAAAGTATGAAGGAATGTATCTTTATTCGTCTTGTATTCATGTAACATAGTTATATTATACAAAAAGAGGAGGGATCAAGTTACAACATTTTTGAGTTACAACAAAGTTACAACATCTATTTTTTTCATTTTCAAAGTTCAAATTGTTGATCCAAACCGTTAGATATTCAATCTATATTAAAATGTGCTTGGAGACAAAATTTTACATTTTTTGAAATTTTTTTGCTATTTATTAAGATGGGTACAGAATCACTATTTTTTAATGGTGCAGAATTTTAATAAAAGCAATGATTTTGTACCCATCTTAATAAATAGCAAAAAAATTTCAAAAAATATAAAATTTGGTCTCCAAGCACATTTTAATATAGATTGAATATCTAACGGGTTGGATCGACGATTTGGACTTTGAAAATGAAAAAAATAGATGTTATAACTTTGTTGTAACTCAATCCCTCCTCGTACAAAAATTAACTTTCATCTTCAACCAAGATAATTACGGCAACCACTTTTAATCATTAAACTAGAGAATTCCTATAACTAGCAAATTAGAAAACATATTTCTACAAGCTATCCAATTTCTGCTCTTTGACTAGAGAATTTCCTGGTTTTTATTGTTTACTGCTCCAGGAATAAAAATAAAAAGGATGAAGATATGTAAGGCTGACACTGATCCTGTTGACCGGAACAAAATTTGCATTCGGTCGTAAGTCCGAAAAGAAAAAAAGGTGTTTCTGTTTAAAGTTAATATCGATATAAGATTTTGATACCCTTATTGTTGGGCTTTCAATCAAATCTCTTTAGGCAATAGGTTTAGACCATTTCCAGCCAATGTGGGTCGAAAACTTAGTTCTGAAAGAGTTATATCAATTTTTATGCACAGAGATTGGAAAAGATTGTCCGACCTTAGAGACATTTTAAGTCCGCGAAACAAAAAACACTAAATAAATCTCACATTTAAACTTTAGCATTTTTGTCAATGCTACAGCAACAGATGTCCTAGATATCTATAGTACACCAAACGGTCGAAAAAGAAGCAAACTACGAAAGGCACTAGGGAGATATATTTTGTAAATTACACAACAAAACCCAATTACAAACTGAAACGAAAAAGGAAAATTTTGAAAGCTGACACTTCAGAAACAAATAACAGAAATCTAGGTATATCCCTGCTTATACCGGCGGAACAGATCTTCTGTCTGCGCATTTTTGAATGCACTGCAACCAATCACATAAACCCATATAAGAGTCACAGCAGCTATTATAAGGGCAATATTGGCTTTTCGCCACTCTTGCCGAAGGTTGCTGAGCATTCCAGCTTTACAGGATTGGCAGTTGTAGCAAAGCAAGCTCGGGTCATTGCTCCATGCCATGCAGTCCGGGTCTGCAGCTACATTGCTCGGATTAACCCACACTGTCGGGTTCACGTAACCAAAGCCGCATGTCGTTGGGGGTTTGCAACAACCTGACTGCATTTAAAATTAGATATAAACAGAAACAATTTTGTCAGACATAAGTATACAGGATAGACAGTGAAGGCACTAACAATTCAAGATGGAAAGGTTCAAACAGGTGTTCAAAAGGAAAAGTTAACAAATATAACAAAATCATGAAGGTTAAAAGTTTTTGATAGTGCTATGTAACATTTCGTCACAATTAGTTATATTTCTTTAATACAGTTAATACGATAATTTTTATATAAATAAAAAAATTAGTACAGTTTAACAAAAAATTCATCTTAATCAGTTAATATGTCACAATATATATTTAAGTAATATTATTTCCTGACCAAAAAGATCTCAGTCCAATTAAAATTATGCAGCCCATATTTCATTTGTCCGTCAAATTTAATATAATTGCAGTCCGAACCATTTCCGTGTTCATCCCTTCTGTACACAACCTCTCCTATCTGTACGTACCCTTGGTCGCAAAGCCTCGTGTAAATGCAACCCCTTAATCTAATCCCCTGATTTAACCCACACCTCTGGTAATAAAACCCATCTGTGCATTCTAAACAGTCCTTACACTCCTTGATGTTCGGTCTCTCTCTCTCAAGACCCCACTGCCATATACCTCTAATCTCTCTCTATTTCATTGTAGTCCGCTTCCTCAAATTTTCAGATTATATCTTCAATTCAGTTTGTTCTATCACGTGGCATAATTTCATACTTTTCATCTCTCTTTGAAATTAATTAAATATTCTAGTGAACATTATGTTGTATCTATTTTAATTTACTCAGCGCATGAACTTCCATTTACTGTTATATAATTATATATCTCAAATTAAAATACATCAACACTACATATCTCCTCTGTATATGCTACTATTATTTAGAAATGATATTAATTAAAGTTAGAAATTTAATGACTTAGGTTCAAGTATAGAGATTTCGGAACATAGCGAACGTGAAGAGTACGCCTCAGGAACCTACGTAAATTCAGGTGCGGTGTATTTCCTGGATAGTTGTTAAATTACTTTACTGTTTTGGTTAAATAATTACTTTTATAGTTATGTGATGAATGGTGCATTTGGAAATCTAATGAAAGATGCCATGATTGTTATTGAAATGGATTTTTTTGGAAAGAACGTGATATATGTGAATAGAAAAGGCTAGGATACGATCAATGAACAGCAGCTGATATGTTTTACATATCGAGAGTATACATTGGGTTCAGTGTTCGACATACTAGACCCCTCGTTAGTGTAATTGTAGATGAAAGCGGTCCTGTTATGGATCAAAACTTAGCAAAAAGCTGGATGCACCGTCTAATGAGAAAGTCAAGACCTAGCAGAAAGCTGAATGCACCGCCTAGTGAGACAACCAAGACTTAGAGGAAAGCTGGATGCACTGCTTAGTCAGACAAAAGAAATGTGAATTAAAAAGGAAAAATATATGTTTTTGATTAAATAAATAAATTGGTGCATCATTGGATAGATTTCATTAATTAAACTTGAATGAGAAATTTGCATTTGATATCTAGTTAATTTCACAAATATCCGGGATGGAACTAAAAATCTGCACGGAGAGTTTCGTTCAAGCTCTCATCCATACCACTTTATTTATGTGGATTCCAGGTGATGAAGACAACATGGCTAGGCGAGGTGAAGAGTAAAACAAGAATGCAAATAACTATTATATCGCCACTTAGTTTGCTTATTTTGTTTGTTTCAATACATATAATGAACATGGCAATGAGACATTTATATATTAGCCGTGCCCATTTATGTCCTTTGTATCAAAAATACTTGTGTGATTTATATATAAATTTGTGGCAGTGTGTGTGTGTGTGTATAGAGAGAGAGGGGGGGATCGGATGACACCCTTTTTTGGTGACATCAGATGACAACGTACATTTTCAAAGTTTTCAAAGTCTAAACAGTCGATCCAAACCATTTGACATAATGGATATGTTAAAATGTGCTTGCAGATCAAATTTTACATTTTTTAGAATTTTTTTACTATTTATTAAGTATTTAACAAAATCGCTATATTTAGACCGTTGAATTTTTGTACCCATCTTAATAAATAGTAAAAAAATTCAGAAAAATGTAAAATTTGATCTGCAATCACATTTTAACACATCCATCAAGTTGAACGGTTTGGATCGACTGTTTGAACTTTGAAAATGCATGGTGTCATGCAATCCCTCCTCATATATATATTTTTATTTTATTGATGATGTGTGTAGTATGCTCACACCTTACGTATAAATACATAACGGGTTGTTACGGGGTGTGACATGCTAGGATCAAGTTGCAACTGTAGACTACAATGAACAGGGGCGGATCCAGTATACAATTGGGGTAGGACAAGTGCCCTACCCTGGATTTTCAATGTTCTGAATTACTAAGTTTTTAGTTCTTGTCCTACCCTGAAAAAAAAATGCCCTACCCTATTGAGTTTATATTTCTCATTCTATATGTATAAAGAATTAGGTTTTAGTATTCAATTTTGCCCTCTCCTCTTTCTTCTATGTGATTTATCTTTAATAGCAATTTTATGTTGATTTTCGAATGAAATATGGAGAAGAAGAGACCCTTCCTTTGAATGAGTGTGAAGCACGTGAACCAACACATTAAAACTGCATGGTCTTCATAAAACACATGTAACATGAAAGATAATGAAATAAATAGTAAATGGCATTGATTGGCTCAGAATTTGTGGGCTCCGATAAATTAAATGATGGAGAGGAAAGATGGCTGTGCGCAACAAATGTGATGATTTTGAATTGCCTCCATTTCATTAAAAAAAAATTGGATTGCCTCCATTTCATTATTTTTGGTGAAACAACTTTTTTTTTTAATTGTTATGCTTTTGAGATTTCTTAATATGAATTTGTAATTGAGACATGTTTTATGTATTTTTCGATTATCTAATGGGTTTGGATCTGATTAGTTATTTAAACCCGATGCGATATTTTTTTGCCCTACTTTGGAGAAAATCCCGCATCCGCCCCTGGCAGTGAACTCTTATTTAATGAAAGCACTGCTATGATGTGATGATGTATATTCCTTAAATTTATTTACACCCATGACCATCACATTGTTTGTGCCAATGTTGTAAAAAACAATCTTAACGGCCCTTTAATTGTTGATGGTGGTCAAACCGTTACAAATACACTTAACAAATGCATGTTTGCAGATAAAAACGATTAATCGTCCATTTTTTCCATTTAATCGACCATTTTACCGTTTAATCATCCGTTTATTCTCATTTATTCTCATTTATTCCCATTTAGTCCTGTTTATTTTTGTTTATTCCAATTTATATTTCATGAATATTTATTTTTCATATTTACATTTTCTGGGATAGTATTTGATAATAAGTTTTATAAACCATGTATTATAGTTTTATTTGTACTTGGACATACATTCAATATTTTTTATATATGTTTTTTCTTCTTACTTATTTTGAAATTGATTAATTATTTTATTATTTATATACCATATATTTTTCTTACTAATTATTGATGTTTTTTTTCAATTAATATGACATATTCATTTATGCAACTAAGTTGTTATCATAACTAAATTTAGTGATTTTTTGTTGGAATGTTTCATTTCTTTCAAATAATATGTTATTAGTATTTGAAAATTTTTAATTCTTAAATTTATTTTTTCATTAAGTGAATGTACCATGACATTGTCTGTGCCAGTGTTGTAAAAAACAGTCTTAACGGCCCTTTAATCGTTAATAGTGGTCAGACCATTGTGAATACACTTAACAGATGCATGTTTGCGGATGAAAACAATTAATCGTCCTTTTTTTTTGTTTAATCGGCCGTTTTACCGTTTAATCGTCTGTTTATTCCCATTTATTCCCGTTTATTCCTGTTTAGTCATGTTTATTTATGTTTATTTCAATTTATATTTCATGAATTTTATTTTTCATATTGACTTTTTTTCTGTGATAGTATATGATAATAAGTTTAATAAACCATGTATTGTAGTTTTATTTGTGCTTGGATATACATTCAATATTTTTTATATATGTTTTTTCTTCTTACTTATTTTGAAATTTATTATTTATATACCATATATTTTTCTTACTAATTATTGATGTATTTTTTTCAATTAATACGACATATTCATTTATGAAACTAAGTTGTTATCATAACTAAATTTAGTGTTTTTTTGTTGAAATGTTTCATTTCTTTTAAATAATATGTTATTAGTATTTGAAAAAATTTAATTCTTAAATTTGTTTTTTCATTAAGTAAATGTATTACTAATTACACATGTAAAGTGTTTATGCATTAAAAATATATATATAGTATCATGTTATAATAATAGAATTAAGTTAAATTAAGTTTATTTAATGAGTTTAATGAGTAAAATAAATTATTTTTAATAAATTATAATATATATACATAAATTTAATCAAAACATTAAATTATCCCTATAATTTTAATTAGTCGCCACACTGATTACTCGCTTTGACGGTACTCTGTCTTACGGCCGTTCACTGTTATTTACAACAGTGCTCTGCGCATAGTAGAAATGAGAGTTCACTATATGAATCATCACGTGGATCCAAAATTGATGATCTGTTCTAATTTGAAAAGTCTACAAGTCTCGCAATTCTAGACCCCGTTCTCCTAGGAATAGGAATATGGGCCTAATCCACCGCCCCACGGCCCATGTTTCCTTTGAAATAAATTTTTCTACATCACCCTCAGAATTATATTTCTGCGGCGGGTGGCGCTACAGTTTCTAATATCCAGATCCTTTACATTAAAGTTACTCTAGAGAACCACAGGAATAGAATTATCTAGCATCGAAGTTCTCTGCACTTTCCGCGTCTTCCACGATGCTACAAAATCCACGCCCCACTCGGTTCTACGGTTTTACGCACAAATCCTTGCAAAGTTTTAAATTTTCTATAAAGAATGTAGGGTCAAATTGCACAAAACGTCAAAACAATGCAAAATCCTCATAGATGCCATTGTGATGAGCAAGATGAAATACATTTCCCGTGACAACAAGTTGAAATTTCTGAATTGATGAACGGGGATGGGGATCCATAAGCGACTGCCAAATTACGCAAGGGGGAACAGGTAATTAAGCACGGTTATAACTTAGAAATTACCAATTACTGACAACTTGTATATATAGATACTTGCCTGAAGAGGAGAAAGCTGGGTCTGAAAGAATTGATCAGCAGTGAAGTATGCTTGCTCTCGACTCAATTTTTCACAGACACTTGATTCGCTGAGACAAACCCGGATCCGCACCCAATTTCCTCCATCCGCGACATAATGCCGCAACCAACCTGAGAAACCGCTAATGTAATACTCCTTGTATGCCCGACCAGGTACCTCCACCACCCCGTTCGACCTAATTTCAACAAGGACAGCAAACTGAAAATAAGTTATTGACAATAACAGAGTAAGGATGAAATTATTATAATTAAATCTGACCTGGTCACAACAAAGGCGAAGACGAGAAAGATAATGAGGATCATGATGAGAGTGGCCATGGCAAAGAGGTAGATTGCAAGGAGGCACTGGTGATTCCAATAGGCACCAATGAAACCGGCAAGGGAAACGAGGAGGATGAGGAGACCGAGAATGATAAGCGGCCAGCGCGCCAGGTGGAGGCACTGGTTGTCGGGTTTTGTCGCCAGCCAAATGCCAGCACCGATGATGGGAATCGAGCAGAGGAGGGAGAAGAAGTTCAGGATGGCGGTTATGTTGTTGCTTAGGGACATGCTTGATGATGAATTTCGTTGGTGCGAGACAGAGAGAGAGTGTGCTTGTTGTGTGTGTGTGTGTGATTGAGATGGAGTGCAGGATAAAGGTGAGAACGGAACTTTCGCTGGCGCTCTCGAGTCTTGATGTTTTTATGTTGGGTCCCTGACGTGCGTATCCTCTGAGATATCTCAACTTTTGCGTGACCGACGTGTATTATTTGTGCTTTCAGATTCGTGCAGAACGTATTTGAACGTTGGAGATTTTGGAAAAACACACTCAAAGTTTGAGATATCCAAGAGGATGCGAATTCGACTCGGTGCCGACTTTAGCCCACGGGCCTTTCCTTAATAAAATAAAAAATAAAAAAAATGAAATTTAAAATTTAGCATAGAATTTTTATATTTGCTCATGAACTCATGATGCATTGTGATTTGTGAAAGGCTTTATTTGTGAAGGAAAAGGAACACTGCAACGTTGATGCAATAATTAAATGGGTGGCAAACGATATTTAAATGTTTAGCGTGCTTTTCTCTGCATCCAGCATCCTCAGATTTAAATAAAAGTAACTTCAAATAGTTTACTGTCCACATGCGTTTTTACAAAAAGTTACTTTACAACATAATTAGTTTATTGTACATGTTTAAGCAACATCTTGTTCGACATATAAACAAGTAAATATTAAATACATTATACATAATATTGAAAGTAAATATTTCATCACTATCCTGACTAACATAACAGGTATTAAAATCGAAAAATTGAATTTATATAATCAAACCTCTAGATAACATATTTATAAATTGGCGTCTTTGTTTTCAAAAGAATTATTTTTGCATTCAGAATTGTTAAATAAATATAATTATTAATGGAAATTTTTTGACAAAAAATAATAAATTCAGGATTCACTTTTATATTAGAAAACTATAATGACGTGTATTATAAATTTATAATCGTGAAGCATTTTCCCTATTTCACTGATCTTAAGGCCAAATTAATGGATTCTAATAGTGGTCTAGCTGAAAAATTGTAGAGGATTGATCTCAAAAAAAAAAAAAAAAAGGAATTGTATGATTAGTATCACAAGAAATCGATTT
Source organism: Carex pumila (assembly GCA_033356055.1). Classification (NCBI taxonomy): domain Eukaryota; kingdom Viridiplantae; phylum Streptophyta; class Magnoliopsida; order Poales; family Cyperaceae; genus Carex; species Carex pumila. The sequence goes on along the minus strand of JARJHM010000627.1, from coordinate 108,211 downwards.
TTTTTATTTGGCTCTTTAAAGCAAACTTGTAGAAATTTCGCATTATTATTTCAATTCTAAAAAATATACAATATTGTGCCAACAGCTAAATTAAGTACGGATGAAAATGCATGCATTCTGAAGTCTGAACCACAAATTATAAGTACTGCTAAGCTTCTAAATACATGATGTTGTGCATTCCAACTTTCATCTTTTACATACAAAATACATAAATCTATAATTAATTTAGTAGAAAGCAAAAAAAAAAAAAGATTTATAAGTTAATTCTAATAAATTTAATTTTTTTTCAATATATTTTTACGGCTCAATTTTATACTATAAATTAATTTAAATTTCATACGTCCCGGTTCTCTCGATTGTGGGCACTGGATTCGTTTTCACCTATCAGAAAAAGACACGAGAATCGATGACATGCATGCGGCCCTGCGGACTAAGAAAGCGTGCATTTGCTACTTTGTTTTATTCTTCTACCTCCAAACTACACAGATCATGCTACTATACCCCGCTGCCACGTATTGTCTAGTGAGTCTAGTGCTGGCAAAACGGGTTCCTACGGAAGGAAAACCTCCGATTAGATCCGAATCTATTCCGGTTTGACTTTTTAGGAAATTCCAATTTATTCGAACCAAAACTGTATAATTCGATTTCAGGCGATTCAAGCTACCTAAGCGGGAATGTTTCAAAAATTCGACCGACCTGGTCTAAATTTGAAGGATACATAATCCAAGTTGACATAAAAACCAGAAGATGAAGACCAGATCCGGTCGAAAATCAAATAATCTGAAGTCCAAGGCTGTCGGAAAAGTTAATTGATTATGTTCAACATTTCATATTATTGTTTGAATTCAGAAGAAGAAAAAAAATTATATATAGAGAGAGAGATAGGCTAATGTGCTTTCGGTAGCATATAGGCTGAAATACACACAGTCCAAATTTAAAATTTCAAAATCCAAATAGTCGATCCGAACCGTTCATCTTATTATCCATATTAATATCTGGTTGGAGACCAAATTTTACAATTTTCTGAATTTTTTTACTATTTATTAAGTCACTGTTGGATCAACAATTTTAAAATATTTACTGTTGGACAATTAAGTGGCTTGTTTAACAGTAGCTGCACAATTAAGCCACTGTTCGACATATAAACAAGTAAATATTAAATACATTATACATAATCTTGTTCAACAGTAGCTGCACAATTTGAAATTTCAAAATTCAAACGGTCAATCATAACCGTTCATCTTCTTCTCCGTATTAATATCTGATTGGAGACCAAATTTTATAATTTTCAAATTAATGAGACGTTCCACAAGCTGAAGTTGTGATATATACAGGCCATTAATTATTGGGAAAATAGAATGTTCGAGAATGCCGTCTATGAACCCTTTTCGACAATCATCAATCCAAACTCCCCATCATCAGTTATGGCCCCGGAACATTTATTCATATTCTTTAAAAAAAAAACATAATTTTGAAACGTGCCTCTATTGTTGGTATTGTCAACGGGAGTGAGTCTATGATATTATGCATATTACGGATTGGTTCGTGTTACGGCTTAATATTTGAGTTTTCAAAATTTTAATTGTCGATCCGAACTGTTTATCTTGTTCTCCATCTTAATATGTGTTTGGAGACCAAATTTTACATTTTTATAAAAAAATTTACTATTGTTTTAGATATTTAAAAAATCACTTGATCTGAAAATTCTGGACCATCTAAAAACAGTGATTTTCAATAAGAGGAGGATTCAAATGCCTCCATTTTTTGTGCCTCCACTTTTAGAAACTTTAATAATTCAAAATTTAAAACTTAAAAGTCAAAATAAAACCGTTAGATGTGATCTATATTATTTTATCTATGTGCTCATAAAATTATCACATTTCAATTTTGTTTTCATGTAAATCAATAAGTTGAAAAATTAACGTCTAGAAATTATCCACATTAGTACGTTTTTTACAAGCTCTTGATAACAACCAAAACAAAATTGAAATGCCATAATTTTTTACACGTGTATAGATAAAATGATGCAGATTATATCCAACGGTTTTATTTTAACTTCTAAGTTTTAAATTTTGAGTTATTAAAGTTTTTAAAAATAGAGGCATGGTGGAGGCACAAAAAATGGAGGCATTTGAACCCTCCTCTTTCAATAAATCTAAAAAAATAGTTAAAAAAATTTCAAAAAATGTAAAATTTGGTCTCCAAACACATATTAATATGGAGAACAAAATGAACAGTTCAAATTGACCGTTAGAATTTTAAAAAGTTAAATATTGAGCCGTAACATAGATCAAATCGTAATATGCATAGTACCATAGACTCACTCTTGTCAACGGTAGACTCTAATAGTCAGCGGTAGAGTATGGGTGTCTATTGCTGGTACCGACTTCTTTGAATTTGCTAAAAACAATTTTTTGGACCGAGAGAGAATCATCTAAATTCATTTTGCATCAGTATTTCATCAATGTTTTTCGTAGTGAAATATCAGTGTTTTGTAACAATTTATGAATGCATTGCTAATATGATTAATGGAGTATATAACACCAACGCGTCATCTATATTTTAGCAATGAAATACAGACACATTGTTCCTAACCTTTAAATAGACATAATTTCTTATAGGAAAGTCTGATTTGAGCGTTTTATCTCAATTTAAAAAGCTCGCAAAGAGACGAGAGCCTAGTGAACCGGCTAAAGCCCTCCGGAAACCTAGGAAGCCAATACAATTATAATTGAAAAAATCATTGTTTTGAATCTCAAAACTTCAATTGAAGTTTCTAATTCTACTGTCCGTTAATTATTTAATATAAAATAATTTTATGTTAAATATTCTAAAATATAATATCAATCTTAAAAAAAATTAACCATGCATGCTCCAATTTATTTTAAATTTTGTTTGAGAAGTTAAAAAAAACGATACCACTGACAATGTCAGGGTAGAGGGAAAATAATACTACTAACAGTGCTGCGATAGAGGACCAAGCCTACTTCTGCACTGTCAGCAATAGGAACACACTTTGAAAAATTTTAAATGGTACCATATTTTTTTTATTATGTTTGCAATTTCGTTTTTTTAGGATAATTTTTTAGGATATGAATAAAAATTATGGATTATGGAATAAGCAAGTCCCAACAATTATATTCTTGTTGCTGTTATCTGTTGTTGTTATTATTATTATTTTAGGAGGTGATGGTGATGGATGATGGTTAGGAGTGTTTGTTGGTTAGGTCCGGTCCGATTCAGTTAAAATCAAATTAAAATAGGTAAATTAGATTTTTATTTGGTATTAGAAAAACAACTTAACCGACCGTAATAAATTTATCAACCGAATTAAAACCGACCGAGCAAACCAAACTAATTTCGATTTGTTTGGTTTTACCGAAATAAGAAGATTAATAATAAAATAAATATTGTTTGTTAATTTTTTGAATTTTAAGATAAATTTAAAAGTTTTGTTTGGTTTGGTCTAATCGGTATTAAACCAAACCAAGCAATATACATCATGTTGATTTTTTTTTTTAATATTTGATTCGGACGGGAGACGAGTTTGAAATTTTAGTTGGTTCGATCTAATTGATTTTAAATTTTTCTAAACCAAACCAAATAAATAAACTGGTTTTAAAAAAATAAACCAAACTGATATATTTGTTTAAACTGAACCCACTCGATTGAGTTTAAAACCGATTATGAATGCGCTATAAGCTTAGATAGGCGACAAATTTTTACTTCAGCAAAAATTATCGAAAATATAACTCGGATCCATCTAAAATGCAGCACGGACGACTTTTGTGTAGCGGGTTTAGATGAATAAATGAAGCCCAATGGCAAAGTGCTAATTGTATTTGTAAAAATTGTACTCTCAGTGTTGTTTTTTTGGGGGAAATGGTTGGTAGGCATAATTGTAGTCTCAATATTCATACAAATATATTATCACGACTCTTCAACGGAAATTAACCGTCCAAAGTGATATCCCAATGGATTTTATTCTTTTTTATGAGTGTCGAGACTCGAGAGGATTTCGATGAAACATTTCCTATCAGAGTCATTCAATTCAGATGGACGGCTCAGATGTCTTACTCAGAAAAGCCCGTAACTATTTTCTTAAAGGCCCAAATTACAACCAAAATACTTGACGATTAATCGGCCTATGGGCCTCAATTTGACGACAATTGTAATTTATCTCCATAAATCGAACACATCAAAAATAAATGTCGGATGAATTGTGATCCGAACGAAGCCCGATATTCAGTTCAGTTCAATTTAATTTCCGGTATTGTAGAGGATAAGTGAGGTTTGAGATTAAAATCTCAACCGGTTTGAGATTCGGGCTACATTGGGGGCCAGTATTATTTTCCTTTGAGATTCGTGCCGAGTTAAAAAGAACGGTCCAAATCTAGTAATTGTAAAAGATTCCCTTATCAGGTATTGGAGAGGATGTGAATTCTTGAAGAACATTAACACTGTTCGGTTGTCTATTGAGCAGCTCTAGTTAGATCGATCTCCGATAGTGCTTCTCGCCCGTTCTTACTTAGTCCGATCGATCTCTCTTTCCCCTCTATTCGCCGCCAGTCTCAGATTCTCAGTCCGCCTCTCTCTCGCCGGCGCCGCCTCTTCTCTGTCGAGCCGCCTCTGCTGCGTCTCTTTGCCTCTCGGCCTCTTCGCCGCTGCGCTTTTTCATACACTGCACATTTTCAATTTCAGGTACTGTTTCTCCTTTTCACACATCATACTTGGAAAAAATTTCGGGCCGATCATGAACAGGCTTTATATAATTCAATTTTGATCTGAGCCTGATGATGAACTAGACTTTTGTATATTAGCAGGCCTAGTTACAGAGCTCAAACTTAGTCTCGAACGAGCTCCCAGTCGACCGGACTAAAAGCGGTCGATCCAGGGTCACTGAGGAGTCTCGATCTCACAATCCCATGGGGTTGCAACTTCGTCGAATACTGCCGATTCTCTTCTCGTTTTTTATTGTACTTCCACTTACTTCGCCTTCTCCAACAATGCACAGCAACAACTGGGCCGTGCTTGTTTGTACCTCTCGTTTCTGGTAATTACCCGAAATTTCCTGTTGTTTCTAGCATTATTGTTATGGGTCAAGTTAGATGTTTTGGTTGCAGTTGGGATTTAAAGCAAAATAGACTTTATTGAACAAAAGTTGTATGTTTACCATTTGGGGTTTAATAGCAGAAATGATCTAACCTTCTATTTATCCTTGACCAGGTTCAATTACCGGCATATGGCGAATACTCTGTCTCTTTATAGGTAATGTGAATGTTTGGTTAATAAAAAAGGCTTACTTCTTGTCTTCTGGCTTAGTGCTAAGTTTCATAAAATTTTCTCTTTTTTTTTCTTAAGCCTTCCTGATCAATGTCCTTCAATAATTTGTAATAAAGTTAATATTATAATTCCAGAACAGTGAAGCGGTTGGGGATACCTGATGAAAGAATAATTCTCATGTTGGCTGATGACATGGCTTGTAACTCGAGGAATAATTACCCAGCACAAGTGTTCAATAATGAAAACCACCAACTCAATCTCTATGGGGATAACGTGGAGGTGACACTTCCTAAAGCTGTTCAATAATGAAAACCATGAACTAGATTTCTAGCAGCAAGTATTATCATGATGTTCTTTGGAGATATTTGTTTATGCTGCTGCATTACAGTACCAATTATTGTTATGGTAGCTAATGTTGCAGTGTGTATTAAAATGTACCAGATTGTTTGGGTTGATGGGTTCAGCTAATATATGGATTCAAACCGCATTACAAGATGACCCAGTTAGTATTTGCTTGTACCATAGAGTGGTAGTGTAATGTTTGGGATAATATCAGATTCAACAGTTGTGATATTTGCACACCACTAGTTAAAGCTGCTGCTCTCTGGCTGGTTGTACTGGTTCATACCGGCTTATAACTAGTACAAACCAGCTTTCTCCACTCCTTTTGTTCCTTTGTAATCCAACTTCTGTGCAATCTAGTGCCAGCCGGTCTGATATCATTATGTACCAGCTTATATTAACCAGTGTCTAGGCGTGTAGCAGTACATTAAACCACTTTCCTTTATAAACAGGTTGATTACCGGGGTTATGAGGTGACAGTGGAGAATTTCCTGCGCGTACTGACTGGGAGACATGAAGCAGCTGTGCCCCGGTCAAAACGCCTCTTAAGTGACGAAGGAAGCCACATACTTCTCTACATGACTGGCCATGGTGGCAATGAGTTTCTCAAATTTCAAGACACTGAAGAGTTACAGAGCCATGATTTAGCTGATGCAGTCAAGCAGATGAAAGAGAAGAATCGGTCAGAAATTTACTGTCTGCTGTAACAGCTGATATTACTTTTACAATTGACCGAAATGTATCAAAGTCCAAGGGGAATTTTGCTGATGGGGATGACATGGATAGTTTTAGGGCTGATTTCTGAGATATTGAGACCCATGTACTAAGCCAATGCCTTTTAATTGTTATATATTTCTCCATTTCACTGTGCATAAGTTATCTAAACCATTGTCTTCCATACTTCTAGAGATAAGGGAAAGGTCTAATTGAAAAATTACAAATGTGATGAGCTTGTTGAACTTCTAAAAGTAGAAGGGCTAAATGGAATGAAATTGTGGAATGCAGGGACCACTTTTGAATATCCTGCTATTTTTTTAATAGATTTGTTGTACTTTTTGTAGATTTAAGGAATTGCTGGTAATGGTTGATACCTGTCAAGCTGCCACTCTTTTCTCTCAGGTCCTTAACTCTTGTTTTCTCTTCTGGTACCATAACTGTACTCACTGCCTGGTTGATGCCAAATGATTAGAGTTAGTTTTGTGTTATCCTTCTGTCCTAATTGGTGTCTAGGCTTTTGTAACAGTACAGTACCTACATGGACATTTCTGTCTATTCAAGTTCAGTAAAGATATTATTCAAACATATATTAAAATATGCACTAGATATTCTTTTTCATTTGATAAAGTACCCTTGGTTTGTAGCTTCAATCGCCAGGGGTCGTGGCAATAGGAAGTAGCATGAAAGGAGAGAATTCTTACTCCCACCACCTTGACCCCGATGTAAGGACCTATTCTCTATGTTACAATGGTTTTCCATTTCTTTACCATTTTTCACTTATGAAGATTGCTCTTGAGTGTAGGTTGGTGTATCAGTTGTGGATAGATTTACATTTTATACACTTGCATTTTTCGAGAGACTCGATATGTATAGCAATGCTTCCTTGAACAGGTATTGTCGAATTGTGACCCTGTACAGATTGGTTATGAGTTGATCAATATATTATGATTGATATTTTATGCACTTAAATCATAATTTTTTATTATATTCTGATTTCAGTTTTAGCTTGTAGACATCTGTGTACTCTACTATACCTATCCAATGAAAATGGAAAATGGAAAATGGTTATTGGATTTTGTTTTATTTTTTGCAGTCTTTTTACATCATATGATCCAACTTTGCTGATGTCAACTGCCTATTACCGCATGGACCTCTATGAAAGGCCATTAAACACGGTATAATCGTTTTACAATTACCTCCAATTTGACCATTACAGATTATTGACACAGTATGCCTTAGTTATCCATAAGATCCTGGAATTAAGGCCAACCTCAGTTTGATCTAATGACTGATAGTTGCCCTTTTGGAAATTAAAATAGCCACAAATGTAGGAAAATAAGAACATGGAACAGTGCAAGTAGGTCCATTTGTTCAAAACAAATTATTACAGGTATTTTTATCTACAGTAGTTCATCCTGGCCACTATTGTGCCCTAGCTAACGTCAAATTGGTGTGCCCTCGACCGTTGTACAATCCAATAACTCGTACAGTTCTCTTGTCAAAGTTCCACAACATAATATGTTTTTTATTATTGCTAGGTTCCTGTAACAAATTTCTTTGGATCAGTCATGAAGACCATCCCCACTGACTCGGCATATACCGGATTCTCAGTTGCACATGCAAGTGAATATACTACAACCTTAAATGCAGAAAGTGCTCCTTCCAGAGCTGTCTTAGAGGACCAAGTTGATCACATTAAAACACACAGCCAGAGTGGAAAAGTAAGATTATTTAAATTATTTAACTTTCTGTCTTTCATGAATTCATTTATTATTATTATTTTATGTAGCACATATCTTGTCAGATTGGGTTAGTTAAAATCCTTGAAACAATATTATTTCTTTTTGTTAGTGGGCATTTCGCTCGCTGACCTTCAAAAATGAAATTATAATCCCTGTGGCTTCCTTTCCCTTTTTCTTGGCTTGTATAGTATGCGAGTTCCACAGCTGAGGGTTAATTGAGTCGATGTTGGGTTTAAATTAAGGCTAATTTGCAGAATTAAGGACTGATTGGGCTAGTTTTGGGCTTCACTTGATACTGTGCAAATTTTGCCAGTGTCGTGCATAATCCTTATTATATTTTTTATTCAAACTTATCATAAAAGGTGTGCCTTGCATTATTGATGCGATCCAATTGTGTAAATGCAGGGGTTACAGCATAGCTTGAATGAGTGGTTGAAGCTTTCAGAAGGAAAATTAGGGGTAAAGGATAATGACAAAGTTGTAGCTTATGGATTGGGGTCGATGGTTCTTTTCCTTGCCATTTCTACATGGTTGTCAAGTTAGGTATTGCAACAGAAGTACCTATTCTTGTGTGTTATTTTTCTTAACCCTTCCTTCTATCTCATCCTTTTGCAAATTTAATTTCTTCTTTTGTGAACTATTGATATGTTAGGTTACATCATAGACTTGTTTAGAGCTATACAGTTGAGCATGTAGATCGAAGCAATGCTTTAATGTTTACTGCCTACAGTTTGAGCATAAAAGGCTTTATTATAGAAATTTGAGCTTACATACACTTACATGTTACAAATGTCGGTTTCAGCTAGATCCAACCTGATTTGGCAGCCAACCCAGCCTGGATAGTTTTCGGGCTGAGCCTGGCCACTCTAAGAAGCCTGGGACAGCCCAACTTGTGTGTTTTTGTTTATATACTACTGTAATTCAAACACACAAGTAATGAAAAGGAAATAATAGCCATTGCCCAAAAGGACAAGGCATTTGACATTTAATGAGGGGTTACTGAGAAAGTTCTAATCCCACGGTCACATTTTTTTTTATCTCGCACTCCTGTTGAAAGCGTCCTGCGCTATGTTGGTTCAGGCCAGATCAAACTAAAAGACCTAGACCCATTCATGCTAAGTCAGACCAAGCCAGAGTTGTAAGCTGATTTAGACTCAGGTTTAAGAAAAAACTGACCCAACCATATTGTCATCCCTAGCTATTGTACTAAAACACAGTTATTTTAGATCTAATCATGTGAACATGGTTCACAAGAACGGGTACAATACGTCTATAGCAACAGGATGTTGAGATGTCCACATTGATCAAAGAACAAAATACCAGTAAGATAGCCTACAAATACATAGCTGGACTGCTTTATATGGGTTGGCCTTGGGGCTTACATCAGATGTGAAATATTATCTTCTTGTTCCTTGATGAAACTATCATTAATGGACTTGAATGATCAAAGCACTATTAACTAACTTCAATTAAATAAGATATAAACAGACTGTTATTATTTTTGTTGGATGGGCATGATCAAGAATATTGAGAAAACGATATGTAAACATTCATTAGATTTGGAGTTGTATGTTGATTTGCTTGTAATCAATTCTATAGAAACTAGCTGTACAAAATATGAATTAGCCATGTTGCCCTTATGTTATCACCATATTATATGCTCTGTAATTTTTTTTATTGTGCTGTCGTGAATAACCATTGTCCTTTCATGCTTCAGAAATTGGGACACCAGTGAAAATGTCTTAGAATAGGTAACCTAATTATTCTGCTACAAATAACATTTGCAACATTGAAATGAAATTAAAATTTTGCTCAGTTGAGAATGAAATTGTGAATTTGACATAGCAAATATAAAAGTTGATGTGCTTTAACTATTAACTAGAGAATCATAGATTTTTTTAAGATATAGCTCAACTTTTGAATATATTTGGAAGATCCATCCTGATATTTTCGCCATTTTTGAAGCAAACATGATTACTTGGAGAAATGAGACTGATGTAGAGAGATGTATATTAGTTATGTAAAACCAAAACCTAACTATCAGGTTCCTGTCTTGTTTTGCACTTATGTGATTTATGACTTCTGATGACCTTTTTGTCATGTTTGATGAATGCATGACATTCCTTTACTTTTGCTTTTACTTCACATTGTGGCCTTTAATTGTGGATTAATAGTCCGAATATTGCATTTTGTTACAGTTTTGTGGGTTAGATACATGTTTTTAGTTAGAGCTGAGCAGTATCACCATGATGATATATTCCTATTCATTTTTTATTCCCGGTATTTACCAGTGCATGTATTGTTCTGGTGGTGCTAATCGTAGACTCAAATCTATATTTAAATGGGATAAAGGTAAAAACTCTGCTATTGTTGCCATTTCCTTACTCCAGGCAAAGTTCTCTACCAGTCAATAGAACCAGCTGGTATTGAAAAGTTTTAATCTGTGGCATTTTTTTTCCTTGAAAAGCCTACTGAATGTCAGTAAAAATAAATACGGTGAATCAACTCTTATTACTGATTTCATGTATGAATGCAACTATTTTTTTTCTGGCTTAAGCACCTGTCAAGTATCTTATCTTACTGGAAATCTGATCATGTACACGTGACCAAAATTGTGCCGAAAGCACATTTCATTTCCTGCCATGCTATTCCAATTGATTGAAAACACTAGCTCTATAAGCTAGTGCATCTATCGTTATGAAATTGAATTGACACATCCAAAATCAATTGACACTTGACAACGTGTTGAATTTAGACTACCCGTCCTATTTCATGGGATAAGATTAATAGACGTATGAACAGTGATGCGTATGTGGCTATAGCATCTATAATGAAAATAAAGATAAGAAAAGATAAAGCCCTTCTTACGGAAGCTCTATCCTTTATCGTGTATTTATTGTTTATTTTAAATAAACAAACTTTCGGATAACAATCTTTCGTGTGTGGCTCTATCATCTACTAGCCAAATAGATAAGAGAAATAACGGCTATGTTACTTCGATCTTATCTTTTATGGGTATCTTCTTAGCTGAAAAGCATGTAATATAAAATACTGAAAGTTGTACAAATTGGTATGACCAATTGACCATCTAATATTCTAATCTATGGACATTCGTTATTAATGATTTTTCTGATTAAATTTCAGAGCAAAACACTGAGGACCGTTTGGTTTATATTTGACAAAAAATAAAGTAGCTATGTCTTATAGTTCATTGTTTGGTCATCATATGGTGTGTATTGTCAAACTTAACTTGCCCGGTTGCGTTGCGTGTGTTGCTTGCTTTATCATCTAGGATATATCTATCTCTAGATTTTAGCACATACAAAACATGTTCGCTCTCCGTCAATATATAGAAGCTAAATTAAATTAATCCAACGTTAGTATCTTTCTAAACGATTAACTTTTCAGTTTTCACTGCGCGGTGTATGTTAAAAAAAAAAAATCTCTTTGATATAAACGTAAAGAAAAAATAATTATTCTTTTACATATAAATTGTTTCTTTGCACGGATCCTCAATCCTCATATCATGTTTTTTTAAGAAAGATATTTTGAACAAAAATTTTGATTGAAGAAGAAAATTTTATAGAGATTTAATTCTTAACTGGCCATTGGGTCCCACGGTGGCTAGGGTATGCTAAAAGGGGGCTGGACCCCCGCTCCTGACGAACGTCTTTTATGAAGTAGCTGAAGTGTCTATCTCAGTATTCATTTATGATCTTGTTTGGGTTAAACTAATTTAATGCCATTTAGTGGCAAATTGATATTGAAATTTGGAATTTCTTTTGTCCAGAAAATTTATCTAGATAGAAAAAAAAATGTAGTATAAATAATTTAAATTTTTAATTCAAGCATTGACAGAGAACTGTATTTTATCAGTAATATTTCTGAACCAGCTAGAGTGCAAAGAACTGATTTTGGAAATAAGTACAAGTGAAATTGATCAAATATTGAAGCAAATTTCTTACTCTTTTTTAGTTTTTAACTGTGAAGGGGGGCGCGTTGGATGGGTATTGGATCCAAATAGGCAAGGGTGGATTCAGGATTTTCGTTAGGGGAGGGCAAAAAAATATCAAATCAGGTTTAAATAGCTTATTGGATTTAAACTCATTAACTAATTGGGTACTCGATAAAAAAAATATATTTTGACTTATATTTTTCAATACCCTGACTTATAATTTATGATCCTATAACTTATAATTAATATTATCAATCATAATTTAAAAAAATTATTTTGATTTTAACACTAAATTTAATCTGAATTACAAATTAAACATTCAGAGAAAGACAAAATCATCGGTACCAATAGATCACCACTAAAACTCGAAATTCAAGTTCCGATGTTTGTTCATAATTGTCATCGCATTAGGATTTGTACCCATTTTATCATTATAAATATTAAAGCGGTGTGCTCAAATTATGATATTAAATCGAAGAAGTTCTGAGCTGGAATCAGATCGATTTGGGTTCAATACATGTCGGACCGATTTGGATTCGACGTTCATCGGTCGTGATCAAATTTGAAGAGATGATCACGGCACGTTAATCACATTGTGATTACACATGTCGTTTCATTTTGTTTTCAAATATGACTAGTCACATTTGATTACATTTTATTATATTTTTTTTGTAATTTAAGTTAATTTATTCAAAATTCATTATTCGATTAAGATCTAACAGTTCTAATTATGTATGACGGTATAACTTATCATGCCATGACTAGACTTTTCACATATCGCATCATGATGTGTTAATTTTCTGAAAGATAATTTTGTCACACAAATAATCACAATAAAAGAAAAACGAGTCACAATACAACCAGCACATAACGTATCATAACATATTCAGTCACAACGAGACTCTTTTGCATTCCAAGTTGCACATGTCTGTTCAAACGAGTATTAACTCTCTTATTTTTAACCGGTGAACGTTTACTCGGTTTATGTGTAATTAAATTACTAAAAAAAATGGGTATATGTGGTTAAGTAGCTAAATGATGGTACTTACCTACTTGGATTTATTTCCCTCTCCTTTTTCACCAAGGGACCCATTTGCACTTTTTCTGATGACCTCCAACTAACCAAATATCTTGCAATGTAGACACTCGTTTGAGGGCCTTCAAAACCATTAATTCCATGGGAGTCGGGACTAGAAGTTTGTGACGTAAATATTTGTCTTTTATCAGTGATAAACAAAGTAACAACATTTGTGAATTAGATTCGAGGAGGGTTCAAATGCATTCAAATTTTTGTGCATCTAAATGTATTCTATCTTTCAAAAAAATTTTCTCTATTTTCAAAGTCCGAATAGTCAATCCGAACCGTTAGATGCGATCTATATATTAAGATGTGCTTGGAGACCAAATTTTATATTTTTTGAAATTTTTTTACTATTTATTAAACCACTTTGAAAATCACTGATCCAATAATTCAGAAAATGTAAAATCAGCGATTTTCAAAGTGGCTTAATAAATAGTAAAAAAATTTCAAAAAATATAAAATTTGGTCTCCAACCACATCTTAATATATAGATCGCATCTAACGGTTCGGATTGACTATTCGGACTTTGAAAATGGAGAAAAAAGATTTGAAAGATTGGGTGCATTTGGGTGCACAAAAATTTGGGTGCATTTGAACCCTCCTCATTAAATTCGAATTAAACTCAAATAATTTGTTTTTTTTGTGATGCCGAACCGAACGCCGAATTATTTGGTTGACCAAACTTTGACCGAATTAAATCTGAATAATTCTCAAATTTTACGATTTTTTTTCCAAATTTTGCAAAAAATTTTCATAACATTTTTTTTATTGTTGTTATCTTACAAGACTGAGATCTCTAATCCAGATAATTATAAATTATTTTCAAATCACAAAATTTTAACATCACCGAATCGAATCTGAATAATTCATTTGTCAGTAGACAGAGAATATTGACACTAAATGCGGTGCTTCATTTTGGCTGTTTATATTTTTATCATTGTTCCGGATGCAAGGTGCTTTCCCAGCTTTCATTGGGTAAAACTCTTTGGAATGCACTGTGATTGGATGATTAATTTGTACAATCATAACAAATAATTATATACTTGCACATGCTATGCTCCAAAAACTCGGACATGTGAACCCCCTTTAACCAACTCAATAAAAAAAAGGAGAGAAAGCACCATCTTAACGATCTCATTATATGATATATATGGTCTCATGCTATGGAATGTGTATTACCTTAGGTACCAAATAATTCTAGTCGGGCAACTTAATTTAATTCAGATCTGTTCTAGATGAACATAATCTTTGAGATTCGTACCAAATTAAAATATATGATATGGATCTCATCTTATGGAAATGAAAACAGAATTTGCGTGTGTAGTTTCTACACACAGTCTGTTTCAAATTAGAAAAAAAAAAAAAAGACAAAAAGAAAAGAAAGAGGATTGTAATTGATGTAGCGAGCTAACATAAAATACTAGTTTTTTATGAAAATGAAACTCTCACGAAATGACTCCGTTTGAATTTCATTTCTAGTCAGCGTATCCAACTTGTTTGAAAATAAAGGTTTTGTTATTTATATGGATCACATTTTAGCAAATCAGGTTTATAACTGGATCTAAGTTCCTTTTCTTTCATGAATATTTTGTGCCTGAAACATTTCAGGACGTAATTTTCCATAAATCAGATATCCTACCAGATCAGAAATATACTATAAAGAAATTGGAGTGTTCTTTTTAAGTTACCACATCACACACAAACTTTTAAATAGAAGTATCAATTGTTAAACTTAATTTTTAGTGCCTACGATGAGAAAGTGAGAAACTATATATACTGGTATCATCAGGCTGTAACTTCGGCGACAATAAAATATTATGTTAACCTGGGTCAAGCTTTATTAACATTTGGAAATTTGAGATTAATTAAGTTCTTGTAAATTGGATGTGAATATTTTAACCCCAGACCATATAAACCTATAGTACTTACGCTTTGTTAAACATATTATGATTTGACTTCTTTTTTCCAACTGTTGTTGTAATGATAGGTACCTTGATTCTTACACACAATATCTCAGGTTCATGACTAACTGCTTATGTAAAAAAAAAAAAAAAATTGTTCAATTAATTGAGCTGCTGTAATGAGTAACTGCCAATGACAATGAAATAAGTTAGCTATCAATCAACTCAAAAAAAAAAAAAAAAAAAAATTAGCTATCAATATCTTACTAATGCTCCACGCCTCATCAAAAACCTAGCTTATCAGGGGTGGACCCGGGTTCCGATCAATTTTGCCTCCCCTGAATTTTTTTCGCCTCTATCTGGATGTTTGATTTGTAATTCGAGTTAAATTTAGAGTTAAAATTTAAATAAATTTCTTGAATTATGAGTGGTAATTAGAATTATAGGTTAGATCGAATCATAAATTACAAGTCAGAGTATTGAAAAGTATAAATTAAAATATTATTTTTTATCGAGTACCTAATTAGTTAACGGGTTTAAACTTAATTAATTATTTAAACCCGATTCGATATTTTTTGCCTCCTGATGAAAATCCTGCTTATGCATGCTATAGTTTCATTATTAGGATTCCCTAGAGAGATGAAATATATCGACAACAAATTTATTTTGAGAAATGTGATAATTAATGTCAAATTTTCAAGGATATATTCTTCATTACTAAAATATATTGTCAATCGTATTTGATAAAATTGAAATTAACATAAAGATCTGTTAGTTATTTATCTTACAATTTGAAAATTGAATTGTTTATTTCTATCAGAATTTGATACATGACAACATAGCCTTGACATCATACCAAAGTCTCGATCTACGTGAGGGAAATATATATTTTTTATTTTAATTTAATATTATGAGGATATTTAATAACAAATATCACCATTATCTAATATGTCGGTTATCAGTATGCTTTATCTCAAGATTTAAGTAATTGCAAGTGCTCAAAACATGAAGTCCCGTGAGTACTTTGTTTATTCTTCGATCTTCCTGCTTAATTTGTTGATTGAATTTTTTTTTTTTTTTTTTTTTGCTTGATAGATTGACAGTAGCTTTAATTATTGATTGAAATTTTACTTAAACGTGATTCGGAATAAGATATATAAAAAGATTTTTGTCAAAAGCAACTACCTAACAATCTAAGAGGGCTCGATCCATCTTTTTAATAATAATAGATTAGAAACTACCTACAAATCTGAATTGGAATTATGTCGGTGGTAGGAGAATTTGGAGCCATATAATTTGGGGTGTAAAAAAAAAATAATCATGCGGTGTCATAATGAATTGTTTCTTTCTTTTTACTTTTGTTTTCATTGTATTAATTGCTTCCTGCATACTCCAATTCCAATGTCATATTTTCTTATATTGTAATTTTCCTCGAGTCAACTTCGCCAACTTTGTCATGCGTAGTTGGTTCTTGTTTCTCGAAAGGCATGTCAAACTTTCTCTCACTTTTGTTTTCTTCTTTCCTAATCAATAATTCTTCTTTGTTCATTTGCTAAAGTTACTGCATCGTCATTTTCATAGAAAATATAAAAAATAAAAAAATAATACAGTTACCTCTATTTTCATATGCACAATTTTATTTATTTCTTTCTTTCTTGTTATTTTTATGTGTTGTTGTTTTTTCGGAAGACTAATGTTTGAGAGAGAGATTACATTTTTTTTCTCAATAAAATGAACATGACATGACGCATACTCTGACAGTTACAGTAAGGAATTGATTATTCTTTGCTCATATTTTCATCCATATCAAGATATCATGCATGTTACTATGTTAGGTTAGGTGTATAAATTTGGCAAGTGTGTTCCCACTAGTTAAAAATGGAGATGACAACAAAGGATCCCTTTCCCAGACAAGCAAAGAGTTGCGTGTAGGTTGTTCTATGGTGTCGGCCAATCATGTGATTCTACCTATCCATGGGAAATAAATTGGGTAAAAGTTGAAGACAATTAACGATACTTGAAGTGTCGAAATTGGTTGGGCCTACATTGCATGATCTCTTTTTGTGGGCCTGTAAAGCATCATATTCCCATGGAAAGGGAATTCGTTCGTTCGTTAGTTTTTTTTTTTTTTTTTTTTTTTTTTTTTTTTTTTTTGCTTTGAATTCGTTAGTTATGTACATAGTGACAAATGAATTATTCGGGTTCGGTTGGGCGGCATCAAAAATTTATGATTCGGGTATAAGTATAATTCGGGAATGATTCGGAATTATCCGGATCAGAAATTTCAGTCCTGCAAGGGAGCTAAAAAATAAAAAACCAAAAAAATAATTGTTCTTGGAAAAATTCAAGAAAAATTTGTGAATAATTAGTAAAATTAGGGAATTATTCGGGTTTAATTTGGTCAAAGTTCGATCAACCGAATAATTCGGTGTTCGGTTCGGCATCACCCCAAAAAAAAATTAAACGGGTATAAATCGGATATCTTGTCACTATACTTGTGTATGTGCAAGTTTAAAATGGAATGGTCGCCGCAATTTACAAGAACACATTTTGATTGAGGGAAAGAAGCGTTAACAAGCAACAAAGTTCAAATGATTGGATGAATCGTGCTTTGTATTGCTCCTAAATCACATGGTATTAAATTAATTTAATACACAATTTTAATGGTCCGTCAATTTTGTCCTTATCATAACTCAAAAAGAATTTTTTTTTTTTTTAAATAAGAAGGCGTATTTTTTTATTCATACATTTTCATTATTTTTTTTAGCAAGTTGTGTGAAATTGTCAAGTAAAATTTCAATTACTTTGTAGGTAATATGAGCATATTAATCCGACAAATCTACAATCACTAAACATTATCATGTTTGCTATATTTATTTTATTCGTCACGTTAGTGAAATTGAAATTATAGAGATGAAAATATTTTGAAATTAATGTGAAAAATACTATTATATTGCTGATATGATAAATAAATTTAATTTATAATTACAGAAATAATAATACCTTAATTTCACATTGTGAGGTTCTACACTTCTACTCCGAATCTGAGAATCTATCATTTGAAAAGTTAAAAACAACATAACGTGAGTTCTTCTAGAAACTTGTGGGGATTCACGTAGAGGTTTACTGTGATTGGAGTTTGTGGATTTTTTGTGTGGCAACTTATCTTGAGTGATTGAAGGACCCGCTACATCATTTTTCCTGGAACCTTTTCCTTCTATGAAAATAGAAAGTTCTGATTCACTTTCAGAGTTTCAAAAAAAATAAAAACAACATAATGTGTTTGGGTGGGTAGTACATCTTCAATTGCACTTAAAAATTATCAAAAAGTAAACGCAAAGATGTCACAAGAAACAAAGCACGAAAGAATATAATCCATTAGTAATTAATTATGACATGCACAAAGCCATAAAAGAGAGAAACAACATAAGTACAGTGTTCTACCAAAATTCCGTATTGTGCCTGGTAGTGATGAAGTTTTCAGATATAATGGGAATGCGTTATTTCATAATTTAAATAACATATTGTAATACTAATATTTATACAAATAAATAAATAAATTGTAAACTGTATGAATAATATAAGATAAATATTATAGTTGTTTGTATGATTTATATTGAATTCAGAAATAATTTGAATGGAGCTAAAAAAATAATTTGAATATAATACGTGTATTATTTGGAAATATTATTACTATATATGACTATATGTGTCAGACATGTCAGTCCCGTTATATATATATGTGGAGTCGAAGGCATGTCATGTTGTGGCGGATTTAGATTTTTTATTATAATAGAGTACAAATTAGATTTAAATTCATTAATTTATCGGATACATAACTTCGTTAATTTATTATAAAATATGTTATAATCATAAAATTGATATACATATTATTGAAATTTCTTTTCTAAGCTAATTAAAAATTTATTTGATACAATTCAGAATGGTATTGTTCTTAACCAATTAGCAAATTAAAGTCAAAATTTAAATAAAAATTTTAACCGAAATATATGTATTAAATAATAATAGGCCCAAAAGTTCAGCAGACTCATTTCCTTAGAATTATAAAAAGAGAAAAGGTAATGTCCCCCGGGCTACAGTTCTCCAAAAATCTCCGTGTATAAAAGCCTTCCCTGTTTAACTTAGTTCTGACACGTTTTTAACTGCCACAACTGCCATAATTTCAACTGCTATAATTTCAAGTATACTATGTATGTTTACAGAATTATATGTGTATGTTTACAAGATAATATGTGTACGTTTACAGGATATTATGTGTATGTTCACAGAAAGTGGTCTCCAACAGTTGTCACGCGTTTTTAACAGCTTTCACGCGTTTTTATGTTTACAGGATTTGTTGAATTAGTTTATAGGATTTAGTATTAATGTTTACAGAATTAGTTGAAAATCTCCAGAAATTTTTGGGAGACTATTAGCTGCTTCCTTATAAAAATAGGCTCCAAAATTAGACCTTTAGTGTTCTCTTCTTCTCCTTCATTTTATATACGAAATAGAGCATCGTATACCCAAAAAAAAAAAATGAAATACAAAGAATTGACCGGAGTTCAGAAATCGACTTCAGAATCAGGCTAACTCAAGTGAGAAGTAAGCACTACATCGAATCAGAAATAGACACATTAAACAATTATTACTAAATCAGAAAAAAAAAATCAAATACAGAAATTGACACTTGTCTCTCCCAATTCCTTCGTGATCTGCCGGTGCATGTCGTGTTCAAACACCTCCATTTGTACACCACACTTTTAACGATACAACACATGTTGACACGTCACAACACTGACACATGCCTGTACTTTTAAAAACCCGATTTCCCTCACCCTTCTTTTGAATCTAAAAAATAACAAAAACGGGGGAGAAAAGAATCGAAGTATTTTTTTTTTTTTTTAAACTTATTGCAAATTTTAACATAGATTGGAGAACTTGAGAGGGTTGAAATTGATATTTTCTAATTTTTCATAATGTTTATGTAGAAATAGTTTTTTTTTTTAAAGTACATATCATTTCTGGATACAATATATATGCAATCCGAGTGTTTCAAATAAAAGAATATTCAGAAGTGTCCCAGACGTAGCTGACGTGTTCGGCCATGTTTTATGACGTGTCAAGTGCCATGTCGCGCTAACAAAACTATCAACTTAGTAGGATTCAAATCTGCTCCTTTTCTTAAGAAAAGAAGTACTCTTCTATTCTTTCATCTGAATTGTTCGAAATCGATTGTACTGCTTTAATTATTTCTGATTTGTTTTAATAAATTATATTGATATAAAAAAAATAATTGAACCGTCAAATAAATTTTAAACAGTTCGGATAGAAAAATAGGAGGGTGCTCCTTTTTTTGAAAAAGGAGCATATTTGAATCCAACTTAGCATGTAGTCAAGTATATACAAAACATGACACGTGCAGGGATACACATCATGCCGTGTCTAATGACATGTTTGTTGTGCCATAGTCACGTACTCACGTGTCAATTATTTTTTTTTATAATACACAACAAGAGTACAAGTACTTAACCATAAAGAAATTTTAATAAAATATTAGTCGTCGTTTCCCTTGTAAGCATTTGTCAAGCTTATTTCACTTTTTGAGTTATCCCAATGGGGTGTGAGGTGTCTGTCAGGAACCTGAAATATTTTTATTCAGCTACTAAGGGGGTCCATGAAGTGCTCTCGTAATGATCCGTTTTGATAATATGATGTAGTGTTTGGTAAACGGTCCGGGCCGGGCGGTCCAAGCAAAATCCGGGTACGGACACGGGTAGACACGATCACAGGGGTCACGGACACACGGGTAAAACGGGTCGGGCATTACGGATTTTTTTTCAAAAATTCTGCCCTGTCCGTTTAATATCCGTGTCCGTCACGGGTTCGGAGGCAGAATGGTCCGGATACGGGGGGCCGGACGGTCCGGTCTGGTCCGGGTCCAGATCCGGTTTTTTTATTTTTTTTTTCTGTTTTTTGTTCTTCTTTAAAAAAATACAAAAATAGAAATACAAAAACAGAAATACAAAAAAACAGAAATAAAATTCAGAAATAAGAAAAACAGAAATAAAAAACAGAAATAAGAAAAACAAAAATAAGAAAAACAAAAATAAAAAACAGAAATAAAAAAACAGAATTTAAAAAACAGAAATAAAAAACAGAAATAAGAAAAATAAAATCTAAAAAATAGAAATTAAAAAATAATATTTAAAAAACAAAAATGAGAGGAATTTGGGTTTAAATTTTGAATTTTAGACTAAAAAAAAAAAAACTGCCACGGGCACCGACACGGACGCACGTGTACCCGTGTACCTGTGCATACCCGTAGTACGGACACGGTCCGGTCCGAGTTGAGCCCCCAGGGGCATTTCCCAAACACTAATATGATGTAATATTTCCGATCAAAAGGGAGCTCACAACATTTAAAACTGTTCTCGTTGTATTTTTGACGGGTGTAGAATGAGAAGACTTGTGTGGTTGCCTGTCTTATCATGTCGTCGAAGAAATATTATTTAATTATCTCCGTCGTCCTCGTATTAACTAATCCCTGTCCCACACAAATTTTATCTAACTTACAAGAAAATAGTCATGAATAGTTATTTCGGTAAGATCAATTCATTTTTTATAGAAATGTGCATTTTATAGAGTTTTAAATGTTGAAGATAACTGGTAATTAACAACTTTAAAATGTTATTTTTTTTAAGGTTGGCAGAGTCAATAATTGTATTAATAAAAAGTTTATTTACAAAATTCCTACTCTATTATTAATTACAAGTGTAAAAAATATAAAATTCCACGATGTCTTTAGACCAAATTAATCTACTGGTAAATATCTAAGGCCATCCAGTTTATCAAACAATGCACTTCACGATGCTTGTTTGAAAAAATCCTTCCGTTTCTCTCTAGCCAGAGGGCCCAAATCCATGCAGCCCAAATCATACTCCAACGTTCCCTCTCTGTTATAGTCATTCCATGCATTCCCCTTGTCTAAAACTGTCATATACTCTGATTGGTACGGAAGGAGATATTGTGATGCGCCAGTAGCTCTCTTCAGAATCTTACCGTGTAAGAACAGTCCCACATAATATGATTATTTGTTTCCAACAAATTTGTCATGCATAAGTGACAACCCGCTTGCACTGTACAACCCCTCGCTAGCATGATCTCCTGAGTCAAGATTTTGTTATCTAACATAAGTCAGATAAATTTTTTTACCTTCATAGGAATCCTTATAGTTTCTAGAGTTTTCCTTGAATTGATGAAATGATGCCCGTGTGGTGCATTGCCTTGTTTGACGAAGCACAACTGAATACGCCGGAGGCTTTCCATCACCATGTTGTTTCACCATTTATTATTTTAATTGAAGAGGAATAGAAAGGAAGTAGTTTTCTCAGTTTAAAATGCTATTTTACTGCCTTCAAAATATGTATCGATAATAATTTTGAATCACAATATATAAATATTTATTTTAGTACGCAAAAATGTGTGTTCGAGCTGGCAATGATCATTGTAATTGAAAAGGTGTATATTTTGAGATGAAAAAAAAAATCACATGAGAAATGGCTTTGCGTATATTAGAGTCTGTTCGGGAATAGGTATGGACACAAAAATTGAACTGAATGAGGTTCAGTATTTTATATTTGTTTTGGCAAAATGTTGTTTGACCTAGCATTTATTTTAATTTAGTATTACCTGATGTAATTTGTCTTGTTGATTTAATTAAGTTACCATTGTACTGTTTCAATATGCAACATTAATTTCTTTGCAATTATCTTATTTTAAAAGTGTTTGCTCTATTAATTCCTTTGCAATTGGCTTTTTAATAGTGTTTACTAGGGTGATAAAAAAAATAGTCTTATAGATATTTCCTTAAAAAATGTTAGATTTATTATTCGTTAAATCTTAATATCTTATAAGTTATAAATGAATTTTGTATTTAGAAAATATTTGCAACGAGATTGCTTGTCCTAATATTTTATATCATCTTGTGCAGTGGCGTAGCCAAAAAAATTTATCAAGCTGGGGCACAAAATATTTTTTATAAAAATAGTTATTATTTTTATTTTTTAATGAAAAATTAAAATTGTCAATGCATCCTTTCTTAAAAATAATTTTTTTTATTTCTAAATAATTTGGTAAAAAAAAGTCAGGTTAAAAAATATTTTTTTATGCGCTATACTTTGTGAGTAAGATAATTTATGTGATAGTTTAAAAATAAATAAATTAATTATATGTTAAAATCGTTAAATAGCAAGATACAATGGTCTGGATTTAATGTTAAGGCTCTAATAATTTATAGATGCTCCTGGTTCTCTGTGAATCAATACTTATTTCTATTTTTATACTTAATGAACTAATATACATTAAGTCTATTTTGAAAAAAGCATTCAATTATTATGTTTCTCCAAAGAGCCTCTGTTCACTTTCATTTCAAATCAACAAGACTCCTCTTTGTTAAGTTCAAAGTTGACACAAAAAAGACAGAATCAATCCACAGCTAGAAAAAAATCAACAGAACTCCTCTTTATTAAGTTCAAAATTGACACAAAAAAACAGAACCAACTCACAACTAGAAGAGTAATGCGGCAGGGATATGCAATGGACCGAAATAGGAGTGGGCAATGACTTAATTTTATACGATTTTATAGATAAATCTAGAGGCAAATGGTTGCTTACCCTTGGTCCATGCTGGCTCCGCCTCTGATCTTTTGTATAAATTCTGAAGTTTCAAAATTTGCATGTCTATTTAAAAAAAAAATTAGAGAATTTTTCTTCTTATCTCATTAAAAATAACAATTAAAAAAAAACAATATTGTTAACGCGTCATAAACTCCATGCAAACCATTATTGTCATTAAAGAGAAAAGCGGAAAGGCATCGCAAATTAATTACTAAAATCAACCAAAAAAAAAATATTTGGGTATCACATGCATGTATTATCATATTCCATTCGTATAATGTAATGCATATATATAGGGTTGCTAATGATTAAGATTCGGCTCAAACTCGACTCGGTTCGTCCATTGTAGCTCAATGATTTGGCTCTTAACTCGGCTCATTTTTAAAAGAAAAAACTCAGCTCGACTCGGCTCATGAAAGAAAAAGCTCAACTCGACTCGTCTCACGAACTCGCGAGCCGGCTCACGAGCCGACTCATATTTTTAATACATGTATATCTTTATTTGCTATGAGGCCTATCTTCATGCTGATATTTAATTAATTTACATATAGAGATGAATTTTTTCAAATTTGTAATACATATATATCTTCATTTGCCATGAGACCTACCTTCAAATTTTTTACAGATTTCAAAATTTTTAGATTTCAAAATTTTTCAGATTTCAAATATTTTCAGATTTCAAATTTTTTTCATATTTCAAATTTTTTCAGTTTTCAAATTTTTTCATATTTCAAATGTTTCAGATTTCATATCTTTTCATATTTCAAATTTTTTCAGATTTCAAATTTTTTCAGATTTCAATTTTTTCAAATTTCAAATTTTTCAGATTTCAAATTTTTTCAGATTTCAATTTTTTTCAGATTTCAATTTTTTCAGATTTCAAAATTTTTCAAATTTCAAATTTATTTCAGATTTCAAATTTTTCAGATTTCAAATTTTTTCAGATTTCAAAATTTTCAGATTTCAAAATTTTTAAGATTTCAAAATTTGTTCAGATTTCAAATTTTTTCATATTTCAAATTTTTTCAGATTTCAATTTTTTTCAGATTTCAATTTTTTTCAGATTTCAAATTTTTTCAGATTTCAAATTTTACAGATTTCAAATTTTTTCAGATTTCAAATTTTTTCAGATTTCAAATTTTTCAGATTTCAAATTTTTTTCAGATTTCAAATTTGTTCATATTTCAAATTTCAAATTTTTTCTTTTTCAAATTTCAAAGTTTTCAACATGTAATATGAGCCGGCATTTTGAAATTATTTTAAAAAAATGATATTTTTTTCAAATTTCTTTAGATCATTTCTTTAAAAAATAATCAAAGTTTTTCAACATGTAATTTAAGTCACAAGAATATCTCATCCCACTTCAATCATTTCTTTAAAATAATTAAATGATTATTTTTTTAACATGTAATATGAGTCGGCTCGCGAACTCGCGAGTGGAGCCAAGTGTTTACATGAGTCGAGTCGAGCCGAGTTTTTTTCCTTTCAAAAATGAGTCGAGTCGAGTTAGGATATTTTTTAGTTTCGAGTCTGATTCATTATGAAATATTGAGTCGCTCAACTCATTGATTCGCGAGCCGGCTCGACTCATTAGCAGCTCTACATATATAGATAATAGGTGTCCCATGGAGAATCGTGAGAAGCTATAATTTTTGCAAATGAAAGATCATCTAATTATGGTACCTTAGCATCTTTCGGCTGTAAAGTAGTCCTCTAATTAACGAAAAGGATATCACTTGCATGCCACGCAATTCTTTTACGCGGTTAACATGTTTGGTTTGTTATTGCCTTTAAAGTTTGTGTTTATATATCTCAAGGTTCGACTATCGATGGGCACCTAACGACCCTTTTGACCAAAGATTTAATTACCAAATTATGCATTTCTATATAATTAAGACCTAGCTCTAGTAGCTACTTAAAGCTTACGCATGAACCAAATTACTATGTTAAATAATATTTTTAAATAGTTGTCAGTTGCGGTGATGTCAAGTAAAATTGTCACAAATTTAGATATTTATAGCGGACCTTTTATACGACATAATTGTGACAAAAACTCGGATAATCAGTATCAATATTTTTTGAAATAAAAAATAAAATTTGAGATGATAAGATCTGTGGGTATTAAATTTGATATAATTGAGAATTGTATCAAATAATGATAAAATTTAAGTATCAAACAAGGTGTATTTTTTACAAATTACTAATTAAATGGCGACTAAAGACATTTCAATTATACCGAACTTGTTATATAATCTTTATAATTTAAAGAATATGTATAAAAAAAATATTTATACAGATGTATTAGTTAAAATTTTTTTATAGATTTTTGTATTATTTTATATATAGCTTAACCAGTGGCTATAGGTAAGGTCAGCGAAAAAGCTCGTAGCTCTTGAATTGATCGACACTTGCATATGACTCGATTGTCGTTCGTTACTGACCGTTTAACAGGTTTGAATTGGACCTAGTTCGCTCACGAGCTGACAAGCCAACTTAGTCCAGATAATAAGTTGTCAATTTGTATGAATCTGTATAAGTTTTTGTCATTAATTACGTGAAACTCAGCTATGTATGAATTTAGTTTCTATGAATTTGTATGAATTTCTGTGAATTTTTGTCATTCTATATGAATTTATATGATGAATTTCTATGTTTAAATGTGTAGAGTATATGTTAAATTAATTGTGAATTTCTGTCATTATATAATATTGGTTGAATACTGATTAAGTGATTCCATGACTGTAAAAAAGAATTACCAAACTATTTAGAACGATCGTATTAATATAAAGATACAATCGTACCAAAGTAACTCGTATATACCAATTGTAGGTGATATCTTCGAATCAAGTGTCGTTCCTGATGCCCGTGCTGCAATTAAACAACGCACAACGGTTTTCCAATTATTTAACGGACAGCACTAATATTTAATATAAAGAACAACCAACGACATTTTAATTCGCCCCTAAAAAGATAACATTTTTTAGGCTTTTAGCAATTGGATGTAAACTTCTAAACAGAATTGTACATAAAAAAGCAAGCTTATTTACTACAAAGTACAAACAGATTAATTAAAAAGGAAAAGAAAGGAGTCCTTATCAGCTAATTAATTAATCAAAACCAAGGCACAGTATTTTAAGTGGTCCCACAGGACTCTTAAATAAAGCTTAAACAACAAGTTATTGTTTTAATTTGTTCGTCTTATCTTATCATACCATACCATGTCCTTGTCCTTGCAAGACAGTATATGTTTTCTCATTTACTCAACGCTGCTTGGAGGATCTGAACCATCAATTTGCACAGGAAGTGCACCAGATGCGATGCGGATTAAAGGTTGAGAACTTAATATCTATCCAATGCTGATTTGGTGCTTTCAGAGAATTGAAGTCAACTAATACAATATTCCAACTCGTCTGATAAAAGAGGAGAGATTCACTTACACTTTTTTTTTGTGATACCGAATTACACTATATATTTTTAAAGTTCAAACAATTCATTTAAACATTTCAACATAATAGATATATTAAAATGCGCATGCAGATCAAAAATTTTATTATTATTTATTTTTTTACTATTTATTAAGATAGGTATAAAAATTCAATGACCTGAAAATAACAATTTTTTAAAATACTTAATAAATAGTAAAAAATTAAAAAAAAAATGTAAAATTTGATTGGAAAACACATTTTAATATATCCATTATGTTGAATGATTTGAATTGACTGTTTGGACTTTAAAAATTTTGAAAATACAGAGTGTAGTTCAGTGTCAAAAAAAAATGTAAGTGGATCGATAAAATTTGTATTTTGGCACGGACAGCCAGACGGGGAACCCAATATTGCAAGGACATATAATTTATTTTTCTTGCCTTAAAATGATTTTCACAAATCAACGGATTACAACATATAAAACTAGAGTTAAAATACATTGTTAGTTTTACGCTTAGATTATGTTTCAATTTTTTTTTTCAAAACTAAAATAGTCAAAATGAACCGTTCAATATGATCTTGGTATTAAAATGTGTTTGTATACCATTTTTTTTTTTTTTTATCTTTTTACTATTTTCTTAGAATATGTTTGGTTAGAGTAAGAATATGTTATTTTAGTATTATTAGAACAAAGGTTATTCAGAATAGCTTGTTTTATGTTTGGTTAAAGTTTAGTAGTTAAAATAGGGAATTCAACTCTTTTGTCCTAGCCTATTCTTACAAAAAATTAAATTTGACTATTCTAATAAGACAAATGACAAAAAACACTATTCTGTCTATTCTTATTTTGCAACTAAACATGCCCTTAGATGTGTATGAAATCACTATTTTGAAGATTTTGGACCATTAAGAACAGTGATTTTGTATCAATCTAAAAAATTCAAAAAAAATATAAAATTTGTTCTCCAAGCACATTTTAATATGAAGATCATATTGAGCTGTTCATATTTACTATTTTATTTTTAAAGAAGTAGGAAATAACGTGTAGCATAATTTGAGCACAAAACCAATAATGCACTTTAGTCTTACTCAGTATATATTAGTCCGAACACTATTAAGATAGACAACTTTGACAAAAGGAACTCTACTCTCCCATCAAAACTAACTGTAAAAAAAATATTTTGTTAAATTATACCAGCTGTAAAAAAAATAGTTACAAAATTATATTTTGTTTCTAAATAATTACAAAATTATATTTTGTTTATAAATAAATACAAAATTATTCTATTCTTGAACATTTTTTTCCCCTCCATTCTATCATATATCCTAATACTACTGTCCTGCCAGTGCTGTACATAATTTGGATTTTGATCCAGATGCATGAAATGTGAAACTCCGCCAGTTAACAAGCATTTATTGTTTTCCCTATCCTCCAGGGAGTCCGTATCCTCTGAGATATCTCAACTTTTACGTGACCTACGTGTCCGGTGCCTATTCGGGGGTGATGTTGGGGGTCAGTATTTTGTGTGCTTTGAGATTTGTGCAGAACGTCCTTAAACGGTTGAGATTTTCCATAAAATCACGCAAAGTTTGAGATATCTCAGAGGATATGAATTCATCCTCCAGGGCAAGAGTGCGTGTCCTCTGAGATATCTCATATTTTTCGTGACCGACGTGTCCGGTGCCTATTCGGCGGTGACGTAGGGGGCCAGTATTATTTGAGCTTTGAGATTTGCGGAGAACGTATTGTAACGGTTGAGATTTTCCAAAAGTCATGCAAAATATGAGATATCTCAGAGGATACGAATTCCCAGGGCAAGCGACATAGTCAGGGTAGTTCTCTATCCTCTGCAATAAGGAATGTAATTTTCACATAGAGAAGCCATTAGATCTCCTCGAGATTTCTCAAAGCATAAATCACGAAGCGATCGGATGGCTGAAGAATTGTAGAAGATATACATAGCTGCAGAGGATCCTAACTGAGAGAAGTTTTGAGTAAGAATCGTGGTCAACAGACAACAGAGTGCGTATCCTCTGAGATATCTCAACTTTTGCGTGACCGACGTGTACGGTGTACATTCGGGGATAAAGCAAGGGGCCGTATTATTTTCGCTTTAAGAGTCGTGCAGACCATATTTGAACGGTTTTAATTTTCCGAAAAGTCACGCAAAGTTTGAGATATCTCAGAGGATGCGAATTCCAGACAAACTGGGGAATGTTGGGTTGTAGACCTCGCTGTAAGTCAAGTCTGTACTCTGTAGCGGGGCCATAAATTTATTTGGTGCCAGATGAGTGCGGTCCTTTATTACTACGACCTAAGCCACCGGGTTTAACTGAGGTCACTGTTAGATCTCATCTGGTCCCGTGCTAGGATTTGTGATGTAATCGTTATATCGGAAAATCGGTTAAATTTTTACTAATCCGAGGTCGGTAACTTGCGGTGTGCGGTTAAAATACAGACGACTGTTCAAATAAATGCCTCGTTTCATTTCGTGTTTCGTGTGTCTAACATTTATTTTATTTTTGTTTTCAAGATTTAAACAGTCAATTTAAATTACATAATATCCATATTGGAATATACTTGAAAACAGAAATTTGAATTTTTTTCCGATCTTTTTATTATTTTTGTAGATAATTACAAATTCACTGTTTTTGAATGGTTCAGACACAATGATTTTGTATACATAAACAATGATTATGTACTTATTTAAATAAATACTAAATTTTTTCCGAAATATATAAAATTTGATATCCAGGCACATTTTAATATGAAAATCATGTTGAGCAGATTAGATTGACTTTTGGAAAAGAAATAAATGATGTGAGGCACAATAAATCATGAGAGACACGAGACATTTTAACCCTCCTCCGAAATATAATAATTTTTTGATCTTTAAGTTCACCAAGTCTCCGATACGGCAATATCTATTGAATTGATTTAAAACAACGAATCCAGATCTGAATCGATCTACTACACAAGTCACGCTTTTATGTGTGAAATGTATAATTTTTCGAATTAATTTTGTGCAAAATAAAAGAGTAGAACATAATGAAAAATGAACGTGTTAAAATTAATTTATAAAGCTTACTTTTAATTACTGCTTGATTTTATACGAAATGAATTTAAAAAATTATAATTTAACATGCAAATTCATCACTTATTCATGAAAAAGATCGCTTTCAACGGTCCAAATTTATAATTTGAAGCCACTTTTGTACTACTGAAAAAGGTGCAACATAATACTAAATTACTAAGATTTGTTCTGATTGTTACGAAAAAAATTACAAATCAAGTCTTAAGAATATATAGCGACTAAATCACTACGTTATTTGGATCAAGGTTATAAATAACGTTTATCATGTCATAGCGGGAAGTCTACAAAAAAAGATATAGCGAATAGCGTCGCTATAACGAAAGCTATGCTACGTAGCATTTTCTTATTTTTATAAAAATTATATCATATATTCGTACTAAATATCAATATTATCTAAGTCTCATAAAACAATAAATAATATCAAATTGATTAAAAAATTATAATATTCATATTGAACCAATACAAAGTCCAAATTGCGACTCAAAATATTCATATTAATACTAATATCATAAACTATCAATCTCTTTCTATTCAAAATATATTCAGCATTGTGACATAATCTATCTTTTTTTTCTATTTAAATTTCAAAATAACCTAGACATCATGGCGTAATTAACTATCTTAATATTTTCAAAATATTCAAACTACTGTATAGTAAGTATTATTTTGTTCCTTCAAGAAATATCTTAATATACTCAATCTAAGCTTTTATTTAAAATCCATATAAATTGAAAAGAAAAGAAAAAAAAAACAGCTCATGTTGCATAGCGCGTTGTAACTTCCTTATTTTGATTTTGTTTGATATATCTCTTATTAAATATTTAATAGTTTAATATAAAGCTTAGTACGTCAATTACAAAAAAAAATTACGGTTAAAATTCAATCTGAGACTTTATTTAAAGCTCATATAAATTGAAAAAAAAAAAAACTAACAAGTGTTATATAGCGGACCGCTATTACCTCTATAGCGTCCGTAGCTCAAATGGCGCGTTACTGTGTCATAACTTAGCACTTAGGGTCCAAAAACGCTATAGCACGCTATTTAGAATACTTGGAATAAAGACATTTTTTTCAGAAAATAGGAGCAAAAAAAGTAGAAAAATATCTGGCATGGCACTCAAGGGTAAAAAAAATAAAAAATAAAAGTTGATTAACTCTCCCAGAAACAGATCTCACCTCAATTATGCCTTTTTCTTTCATCTAAAAAAATAGCAAACCCAAGACTGGTTATATATTTAATATTTGTAGCTCACCTCTGTTATGCTATTCCATCTATTCAACGCTCTTTACGAAATGATTTCCGAGTTTCGCAGTTCGCACATTAAGATGTAGTAAAAAAAGGAAAAAATATAGTTATTTGGATTAGTGGACGAGTATAGTTTAAGAACAGTGCTAACCAGAATATGAGAATGGTGCTAACTTTGTACGAATCGAATTAGTTATATTGTCATTTGAATTGTATGATTGAAAATGTTGGAGGGGATAGATGAATTAATTTGAGTAGGATTAAAATATTCCATTATTTTTGTGCCTCAATCATTCTTATTTTTGTTTTCAAAGTTCAAACAATTGATATGAGCGGTTCAACAAGATCTTTAATATCTAAAATGTAATTTGAGACAAAATTTTATGGTTTTTGAATTCTATTTGCTATATTTTTAGATAAATAGAAGAGTGAGTCTATGATACTATATATGCATATCATGGGTTGTTACCGTACTACGGCTCTATATTTGAGTTTTCAAATCCTAACAGTCGATCTGAACTGTTCTTGTTCTCCGTATTAATATGTGTTTGGAGACCAAATTTTACATTTTTTGAAAAAAAAATTACTACTTTTTTAGATATTTAGAAAATCACTTGATCTGAAAATTCTGAACTATCCAAAAACAGTGATTTTCAATAAATCTAAAAAAATAGTAAAAGGATTTCAAAAAATGTAAAATTTGGTCTCCAAACACACATTAATACGGAGAACAAGATAAATGGTTCGGATCGACCGTTAGAATTTGAAAACTCGAATATAGAGCCGTAACATGATAACAAATCGTAATATGCATAGTACCGTAGACTCATTCTATATAGAATATAATTGTTTTGGGATGGTCCAGATCTTCTGAGAAACAGTGTCTGGACACACAAAAAAAGTTTTGAACAGAAGATGATTATGGACACACAATTTATTGTGTAGAACTGTAGATAGAATAATTTATTTATCAAATTTTTATGAGGACATAATTTAACATAATTAACTATATTATTAATTATGGTCAGTGTAGAATAAACCAAATAATAAAATTTCACGTGGACCGATTTCTGAAGCAAGAAAAACGGTTTGAATTAAACATCTGTATTTCAAATTTTGAAATAAAATGAAAAAAGTGAGATTGTGACATTTCATGTCATTACAATCCTATTTGTTTAGATATTATTTGCTAATAAGTAAAGTTCAATTACGAATTAAAGATGCACCGAATCATTATTTTTAATATTCACTAGACTTTTTTTCCTATTATGAATTAATCTTGCTAATAATCAAGGTTAATTATATATATATTTTTTCTACATTTATTTGTTATGTGTACTAGACCCTGACGTGTCTTATCTGAACTTTTCTAAATAAAAATTTCATAAAAATTTATCAATTAATAATAAAACTAAGTTACAATAATTTTAATAAATTAAATTAATTATTCTAAATATTACAAGCAATGCAAATTTATCAATTAACACCGTCAAGGATTTCTGTCGAGCGGGGCATCCCACACAAATTTGCTTGGGTATCCGAGATTTTGTTCCCCCTCAATTTTTAAAATCTACCGCCAATTTAACGTCAGTTATTTCCTCATCTTTAAAAAATTTGAGATAACATGAACATCATTTACAACAAAACAAGAGTGGTTGTATGACCTCCCTGTCAGTTTCTACGACTGGCCACCTATGTTGTATCCTCTGCAATCGTTCAATCTTTCATACAGTAAAATTTCATCTATTACAAATCTAACAATTGGATCTAAATTGTTATGGAACGCAAATAATACTTGCTTGATAGTCGGTAGTTCAGAACAATTATCATCGGACTTCATCGATTTATAAAATTAAATTGCACTAGTTTCCATTTTATTCAAATTAATCATAAACAAACGTAACTAACAGCATTAATTTCCATCGTTGGGGTGTATGATTGATACAATTCCAGAGAAACTTAAAGAGTGCTTCTACAAATGTGGTCCCCACATTTTGTACCCAATCCCTTCTCTCCTGCTGGAGAGGATATCAACACCTTTTCGTCTCTCTTAGTATTAAACCACACTGAGACCCTCTGTACTGTCTCCCACTCCGCTTCATCCCTCTCTCTCTCTCTCTCTCTCCACGGCTGGTACAGTAAAGCTTGGGAACAGAACCCAAGAGAGAGCTTGAGTAAAAACAAAAGAGAGGGAAAAAAGAAAAAGACATACATTTTCACTTTTGAATTCTGATTCCTATCTTTCTTGGCACAATACACCATACTTGATTCCCAATTGATGAAAACTAGCATATAACACCCAAAAACAATTTACAAAGAGAAGAAATTTTACATTTTTTTTATTATGGGTTCAATGAATCCGTCTCTGCGCTGCATTTTTGGGTTTTTAGCATTGCTTCTCTCAGCTCTACTGATACAAACGATCAATGCAACTGTTTCTTACGACCACAAGGCATTGATCATAAATGGGAAGAGAAGGATCCTCATCTCTGGTTCAATTCACTACCCAAGAAGCACACCTGAGGTAAACATTTTCCCATCTCTTTTTTTAAAATCATTTTGGGCAAAAAGAGTTGATAAATTTGGTTTTAATTTATGGTTTTGATTTGACGAGAAATGATAATGCTCTGTTTTAATTTAGATCTTTTTGGAAAATTGTGTAGATGTGGCCTGACCTAATTCAAAAGGCTAAAGATGGCGGCCTGGATTGCATTCAAACCTATGTTTTCTGGAACGGTCATGAGCCTTCTCAGGGACAGGTTTCCTCCTTCACAATAGTTCTGAAAATAGTAGGTTTATTTGATACTTTTTTGTTGCTAATTGGTCTTTCTCTATTCATGTGTTTGGTACTGTAGTATTACTTTGAGGATAGGTACGACCTGGTACGATTCGTTAAACTAGTCAAGCAAGCTGGTCTCTATGTTAATCTTCGAATTGGTCCCTATGCTTGTGCCGAATGGAAGTTTGGGTAAGAAATACGACCTCAAATTTCAAAAATTTACTTTCTACATGAAAGAATCCTATTTTGATGATATCTGGACTTGGGTAATTTTTTACAGTGGTTTTCCTGTTTGGCTCAAGTATGTTCCTGGCATCAGCTTTCGGACAGACAATGCTCCTTTTAAGGTAATAATATAAAATTAATTTCAAAATTTGATAGTTAACTAATCTCATTTACATTTATTGAAAATGGTGCTATTTATTATTGTATTTTAGGCGGCCATGCAAAAATTCACGGAGAAAATTGTCTCTATGATGAAATCGGAAGGTTTATTTGAATGGCAAGGTGGTCCCATTATCCTATCCCAGGTATAATTTTTCAAACCACATGAAGAATTTTGTTTTCTTCTAAAGAAATAACTCACTGTGACAATTGAATATTAATTAAGCGGCATTCTTTTTGATAAATTCCTGGTAGATTGAAAATGAATATGGTCCGATGGAGTCAGTTATGGGATCGGGTGCCAAGTCATACGCAAACTGGGCTGCTAAAATGGCAGTTGGTTTAAACACAGGCGTGCCGTGGATCATGTGCAAGCAAGATGATGCCCCTGATCCAGTGGTATGAATAATTCATAATTATTTCCTTGGCACTTCCTTTTTTTTTATAATTAACATGGGTTCAGGCAAGCAAACATTTGGGCTCGTAATTGCAAGGAAATAGATAATTCCTGACAAACTTTATTCAAAGTTGACCATTTAATCGTATATAAGATTGTCTGTTTGAAATTTTGTGAAGATTGTCATATTTGGTTGTAGTGTTTCTCAAATTGGAATCCACTTATTCATGTACATGGATAAAAGCTTTCGTGGGGTGTAGGCATTTCACTTTCATTCCTTTAGAGGAGTATTCCTTTCCTTTTTCAAATTGTATTACTATAAACCAGGATAATTTCTTATCCCTTTTTGTAAATTGAAGACAAAGTGATGCCTCTGAACTTCAGATTTCACATCAATTATTTAGTTCTTGGTTGTCCTTTGCAAGTACTTTTGACTTTAAGTTTCTGAAATTTTTTGCAGATCAACACTTGTAATGGATTTTACTGCGACTACTTCTCACCAAACCAAAACTACAAGCCAACTATGTGGACTGAAGCCTGGACTGGATGGTACTTTTCTCTCTTTAGCTCTTTTCATTCTTTGTGAATCTTAATTTAGTATATTGTTAGTAAAATGCTCAAATATAAAATATCCAAATTTGTAGGTTTACAGCTTTTGGTGGGGCAGTCCCACATAGACCTGTAGAGGATTTGGCATTTGCTATTGCAAGGTTTATACAAAAGGGTGGATCATTTGTTAATTACTATATGGTACTGCTACTTTAAATAATTAATTACTTTTGGTATCTCCTGATTATTTAAAGCAATATATATATAATTAAATTAATTATGATTTTTTCTGTAGTATCATGGAGGGACGAATTTTGGACGTACTGCTGGTGGTCCCTTCATAGCAACTAGCTATGACTATGATGCCCCAATTGATGAATATGGTATGCGCAATTATCTCCTTTATTATACTATTTCCATTATGCTACTTTCTCCATAATTTTTTATTTAAATAAAAATATTCTGTTTGGTCAGGTCTCCCAAGGCAACCCAAATGGGGTCATTTGAGGGACATGCACAAGGCAATCAAACAAGCCGAGCCAGCCCTGATCTCCGGCGACCCGACAATGCAGTCACTAGGAAATTATGAAAAGGTCTTAATTTTTAACATATCCATTATAACTTTAAACACTAACCAGAACTATTTGCCTAATCTCAATAATTATTTTCTTTCTCTTTTATACCCAGGCCTATGTGTTCAAGTCAAAAAATGGAGCTTGTGCAGCCTTCCTTTCTAACTACCACCAAAGTTCCTCTGCTAGGGTTATATACAATGGATTGCGATATGATCTCCCGGCTTGGTCCATAAGCATTCTCCCAGATTGCAAAACTGCTGTTTTTAATACTGCTACTGTGAGAACTACCTCTTTGCTCAATTATTTTCCAATTTGGCAACCTTTTAACAAAACTAAGTTTTGGAAGAAAAGAGTTTAATGTGTGGTTGGGTTCTAATTGAAACATTTTCTGACCAATAATCATGCCTAAATATTTTTTTTTGGTAGTTTCCTGAAAAACAATTCATTAGGTTTGTATTTATGTCCAGTAATGCCTCTAATAAAGATAGTGGGCTCCTTTAATTTCGTGTATGGCACTAAACTAGAAGCCAATTACCTACTATAAAAATATTTTATATTCAGCTTTTGGATTAACAAGTTGCTGACAAACAGGCTGTCTGAGGAACATTAAGTTTTTATATTGGTTGAACATGGAAGGATCCTACAACATGTGTATTTTTCTAATATCTACAGGTAAAGGAGGCTACCTTATGGCCAAAAATGAACCCAGTTGGGAAATTTTCATGGACATCTTATGGCGAGAACACAAATTCTTTAGATGACAACTCATTTACAAAGGATGGTTTATATGAGCAACTTAGCCAAACTTGGGACAAATCAGACTACCTTTGGTACACTACCTAGTAAGTTACAACTGCCCCTCCCTTCCCACACCACCCCCCCCAAACAATTCATTTGATGAGTCACATAACTCGCCTAATTTTTCTCTGACATTCTCTGTATTTTGATTCTAGTGTTAATATAGCGCAAAATGAGAATTTCTTAAAGACCGGAGTGTGGCCATATCTTTCAGTTGATTCAGCTGGCCATGCGTTACATGTTTTTGTCAATGGGAAATATGCAGGTTAGCAACACATATATCCCTCATGACTGAAAATTTTCTCCTGTTACAATTTTCTAAAATATTTTTGTTTTATATTTTCATTAACTTTTTTCATTATTTCTTTTAGGCTCTGGCTATGGAGGTTACGATAGTTCGAAGTTAGAGTTCTGGAAAAGTGTTAACTTATGGGCTGGTAGCAACAAAATATCTATTCTTAGTGTAGCTGTTGGCCTAGCAGTAAGTTCGTAAGTTAAAAATGAATAACAATTATAGAATTAATTATGATCTTGTTACTTAATTCATTTGGGCCTTTCTACTTTTAGAATGTCGGTACACATTTCGAGAACTGGAATATTGGTGTACTTGGACCAGTGGTCTTATCAGGACTGAATGAGGGAAAAAGAGATCTCTCGAGACAGAAATGGACATATCAGGCAAGAATGATTAACTTTGTATCACTCATTGTAAATTTTATACATATGCATATTATCTTGTCAAATAAATATTTTTTATTATTTAGATCGGTCTCAAAGGAGAAAACCTAGGCCTTCATACCGTGAGTGGAAGCTCATCGGTTGAATGGGGCAGTGCCTATGCAAAGCAGCCTCTCACATGGTACAAGGTGAGAAAATGTTACATTTCTCCCCTCTGCAGATTTCAAAAGTTCTAAAAGTGATGACAGTTCCATCTTTGACCTCTTACATTTCATAAAAATGTATGTACTAATGACTAATGAGGAAGTGTTATCTATGGGAAAAAGGGTTCCTTGAACAGTCATGTACCTTTTTCTTAAAAGTAGATCTTTTTTTTTAGGCTTACTTCAATGCACCAGCTGGAAACGACCCTCTTGCACTTGACATGAGTAGCATGGGTAAAGGCCAAGTTTGGGTCAATGGTCAACACATTGGCCGATACTGGCCAGCTTACAAGGCTTATGGAGATTGCAGCGCGTGCAGCTATGGTGGTACCTATAGTGAGAAGAAGTGCGCCACCAACTGTGGGGACTCAAGCCAGAAATGGTACGTCAATAATTTTAGTCTGGCTTGTCTATCCAATAATGGCCATCCTTTGCTGTTCACATACATTGATGTTATACCAGCAAAATTACCAAAAAAAGATCCTTGATTGTTTCTTTTTATTCTTTATCTAGTTTATTTATTTAACAAGCACATTTTGTTGCTAATACATCTTGTTTGTACTGCTGCACACTGTCATTTATCTTTTTGTTTGTTTGGTTTTTATTGGGGCTGAATTAATGCTGCATTGATGTTTGTCCCAGTACAAGTTTGATCCAGTACGGTATATAATTAATTATTCTTGATACTTATTCTGACATATTTTTGGATTTCATTAGGTACCATGTGCC
The DNA here is from genome assembly GCA_033356055.1 of Carex pumila. Lineage (NCBI taxonomy): Eukaryota > Viridiplantae > Streptophyta > Magnoliopsida > Poales > Cyperaceae > Carex > Carex pumila. Next base: position 69,653 of record JARJHM010000627.1, on the reverse strand, counting down.
AAGGTCGTGGGTTAATCCATCTGGTAACTTGTTGGTTGTGCTTGAGGAGTTTGGTGGTGACCCATCTGGCATCACACTGGTAAAACGGACTACCTAATGAGAAGATAATATCATGCCATGAGATGTGAATAATTGGTTCTGTAAAAATACAAAAGTATACATGCACATTTACATACATTGTGTGTCAGGTATACAATTAGTATGTATCAATAGTTGGTAGGCTAATTATTATCAAATTAGCTATCAGTGCAGTTGCAGAAACTGTAGTTGCACTTGCCATCAGATAAAAATTGCTTCTTTGAGGGATAAATTATGTTATAAAAATGTTGGGTTTATTGCTATTTTTGTTGTTGGAATCATTATTTGTTATATAGTGGAATAACTTATTCCAGGCTGGGGATTTAAGACGCCTGTGGCATGTTGACAGACAGTATGTTGTCTATAAATTTGTAAGAAACAAGAACAACAGTGAATAAAGTATATTTTTGTCATTTATATGTGATATGTAAATTACCTGCAGCTGATAGCTGGTATTCTGTTTTCTGTCTTAACATCTTTATTTTGTTCACTCATTGCAACTAGCAACGTTATATGTTTGAGACATCTGTTTTCTAGCAAGAGCAAATGGAAGTCAAGTCTTTTTTCAATCAATTGTATTATCTATGTATAGTATTTTTTTAGTATTACATTTGTATTTTTCTTTAAAAGTTTCATATTTGAAATTCATCGAGTAAAAAAATTGTTTTATTGTTGATCTCTATAATAACAATCAAATGATTTTGATGTGATCATTGTGTTGATATCATATTTAGCACGATAAATAATGTCTATTAAAACAAATTTTCTTACTCCCAATTACTACATTGTCCTTGAATTGTTCTAATATAACGAATTTTGCTTTGAATTATTTGCTTCTGTGTCGGTGGATTTCATATTAGTCTGTCCTATCACTTAGCTAAAAGAAGATGATAAAGCATCCATGAGTCAATGATTTGAAATTCCAGCGCAATTTTGTTGGCACTAACATTGACTTGTTCTGTATCCACAAAAATTGCTTCTGAAGACAGCTGTGTTTGCCTGGTGTATGTTTTTCCCCAATATACGATTCAATTTCTGCAAATTGCACACACACAAAAAATGCTGCGTATTTTAAACGGCAGGCAGTTATAAAGTTAAATTAGGTTGAGTTTTTTCTGTCTTTATAATGCCTTCGGTTCTTTTGGACCACTGTCGGTAATTAAAAACCGCCTTCTATAAAATGAACCAACCAACTTTGTGGGTGCTTTATAAGAACCCAACCAGAAAAATAAAACATTACTAGTAACAGTAAGTATATTTTTGTATATTTTTCAATGATTTATTGAAGGAATAATTCCACTCTTTGAGCAAGGTACCTTCAGGAGAAATTTGCAAATTTAAAATGGTTGTTTTTTAGCCTTAATAATATATTTTTTTGTTAATGTAATGTATAAGAGAACCGGTCTTTATTCTATGGCTAAGATAATATTTTTTTTGTTAGTTGCAGATTTGAAATTCTGTTACAAAATTTCTTGTTGATATTTAAAGTTGGGAGATTTTGACTCCATCTTTATCCAAAAAAAATAAATATATAAAAGAACTTCAAATTAGTGTAAAAAAAATTGACATTAAAAATAGGGCCAAGTTAGAACAGATGTATATTAAATACAATTTTTTGAAGAAAGTGAGGTTTCCCCTCACTGGTCTCATTAAAACCAGGATGCAATTTTTGAAGACATTGTCAATAACAAATTAGATGAACTTATAATTTCATTTGTTAGTTCTCATAATGTTATTCAAAATCGTTTAATTAATTTATACGTGTTATTCATAACGATAGAGTTACCATTTCGGGGGCATAGTATGTTCTTTTTTAGTAGGTTAAAATGTCATGTTGTTTTCGTGTTTTATTCATGTCTGGTATTGTTACTTTTGTTTCAAAATTCAAACATATAATGTGAATTACTTAACGATGATCTCTATATTAAAATATAATTGAAAATCAAATTTTATATGTTTTGAAAATTTTTACTCTTTTTTAGATAAATACAAAATTATGGTTTTTAAATCAATCCAAAAATAATAATTTTGTACCTATCTAGAAAAATAGTAAACAAATAAAAAATAAAAAATTTAGTTTCCAAACACATTTTAATATAGATTTCAGAGTAGAATTAGGTTGTTCTTAAGTTCACCAAGTTCTTTTGTAAACTCAACTCTAAAACATATCGCATTGGCTTCAAATGATGAATCTGAACCGTTGAAATCTATCTACCTTACGTGTGATATGTCTACATGCAAAAAAATTAAAATTTTAAATTAATTTTAAATAGAGTCAAGTGGCAAAAAACATTCAAAAGATAAATGCTTTTGTGGACTATAAATAACAAAAACAATAATTTTCGAATTACACAGATCTCGTTGTAAATCGAATAACAAAAAAATACGAAACGTAAATTCTCAATTACTTTTGAGGACTATATATAATGTTTATAACTAATCATGATACAGTGTCCCAAAATTCAAAGGAGCGGGTAAAGATTTTAACGGAGTGATTTTGGCTTCATGCAGCGTACATTGTTTTGATTCTATAGTTCGCATACGCTGTATGAAGTCAAAACTGCTCGGTGTTAACTTTTACCAAAAGGAGCCTCTATTTTCTAGTTCAAGTGCTCAACTTCAAGAATTGCATAAACACGCAATCAATCAATTACCTTTTGTGCTTTTGGTGGTTGGGAAGTCACGAAAAGAGAGAAGAGACACGACGAGCCAGTCTCGCCTGCTCCATTTCGTTAATTGACAAAGTTGCTCCAAACATAATTCAAGTTCAGATAATAATGTTAATTAGCTTAGATTAGATTTAGGTGGGTAGAATGTAGCTTTCTCATGTATCCATCACATCTTGGCACTATGCATGCACTGAAAATAGGAGGATCAAGCGTCTCTCTATACACTATTATTAGTCAACCATTCTTGATATAATTTCATATAAGAGTTCCTTTCCCTTTTTTCTTTTTTTTTGTTTTCGTAAGAAGATATAACAGCCAAACGACATCAATCAGCACATCTTGTCCTTGTCATGTTGCAATTTTCTTTTCCATATATACGAGTATCACTTAAATGCTAATCATGCGCATGCATTTTGATCTATCTCATAGTTCACTATGGAGTATTATTAAATTGTAGGGGAAATTATTGCAAATTATTGTTAAATTGTAGGGGACATTATTAACATCATCATCATTTGAGTAGTTGGTTTTGAAGGGATTTGAGTTGTCGCTTATTATAATATAACCCTTTTATGATCCGCTTTATTGTGGAGGGTATCAAACTAGATTTTTAGTTAGCTTGTGCGTGTCAGAAATACTGTATGACCAGCATATTTATTTTGACATAATACTTTAACTATTTTTAGGGGTGTCAATGGGTACGGTACGGGTCGGGTGGAGACATTTTCATACCCATATCCTACCTATACCCATTAAAAATTGATTTTACTCTACCCTACCCTTACCCGTTAATATTATCGGGTAACGAAACGGTAGCGGGTAAATAACGGATAATACTAATTATAATAATTAGTTTTATTATATTTACAAATTAAACATCAAAAACTCATTCATTTTAACACATATATAATTGCATTTCTAATAAAAAAATAAAATAAATGTGCAATCAATTCCAACCAAATTATTTTTTATAAAAAATAAAATTTAAAAACACAAATATATATTTAAGTGGGTTGGAAATTGAATTAAATATACATTTAAGTGGGTTGAAAATTGAATTGAATATATATTTGAATTTTATAATTACTCTATCGGGTAACGGGTACGAAATAGTCATTACCCATACCCTTACCCATTTATTTAACGAAAAAAAATTCTTACCCATACCCATACCCAATAAGCTAACGAAAAAAAAATCTTACCCGTACCCGTCTTATCGAATACGATACGGGTCGAGTAAACGGCTAAAAAGATACCATTGACACCCCTAACTATTTTGACGGAATACTTTTTTTTTTTCTTTTGAGGTGAAAGCCCTTAGGTGTTGATGGAATATTATTTAATGACTATTTTTTTTTAGGCGAAGCAGTAGGCGTTAATCATTACAACAATAAAGAGTCTATTACATCAAATGATTGAAAGAAAATAAAACAACGATAGTGCTTGCTTAGGTAACATTTAAAATTATCAAAAAGCAACACTGTAATGATTAATTATCAAAATTATCAAAAACCAACACCATCTTTTGAAAAACTATTTTGTTTCCCATCTGCAGGTCATCTTAATTTCCTCTCAAAATGGAAGAAAGGAAAAAGAAAAAAAGAAAAAGTTGAAGATGGCGCTGGTTCTAGAAAATTTTAATGGTTTGGTTGTTGGTACATGTACATCGGAGGAAGATGCATTGAAACCGCGTTTAAGTGTTCATTTTAATGTTTATTTTTTTAATGCGTCTAGAGTTAATTTTTTCTAATATATATATTTTACGTACGTATAAATACATTAAGTTAGTATTTTTAACAGTAAGTTAGTTTCTTTTAACCATATAATAAAAATAATTAAATGAATATGCGTTTTTAACATTAAACTAATTTCTTTAATAAAAATATGCTTATAAATAGTTAATTACTTTTTTTTTTAATATTCTTTGTTCACAATTTTAATGCATGCCTGAGAATGATATGGTAGTACGATGATGATCAGTCGTATGACTTATATATCAGACGTTTCTTAAAATATGGAATTATATATGTTTAAAGGGGCAAAATGCTGAAAATGAACTAGTTTAGTGTTTATAAAAATAATATTTTTGTTAAAGTATTTGAAATACACCCCTCGGCCCTCGCTCATATTTTCTATAGTTACATATTAAATTCTATTAATTTTATGTTAAAATTAATTATTTAAATATTTAAAAATACACTATGTTTGTAGAAAAGAAAAGTTGAACACAACAATGAACTCTACTTATGTCTCTGTATCAAAATACATGAAAGGGTTCTTTTTTAGGGAATTGGGGGCGATCCGTTGTTCACTCGAAACTGTTTGATTCGCGTCAAAATTCTTCAGAATTTTTTAAAATTTAAGCGGGTTAAGATCGCACAAATATAAACACATATCAAACGGCTATGATGGTGTGTCAGATTAATTTTGATCCGAAACCCATCAAACTGTTTCAAACGTATAGGTGTCAAACTTTTGATGATATGTTTATCCAATCTGTGTCGTATTCGATAAGACAAGTATAAACAAAGATTTATTTTTGTTAGTTTATCGGATATAGATATGGACATACTATTTTGTTAGTTTATTGAGTAAGACTTGGATAAGAATACTTTTTCGTTAACTTATTGGTTAAGGGATAAATAATAACTACTTTGTACTGGTTATCTTATAGGAGAGTAATTAATAAATATAAATTATATATTGATAATGTTTTTATTTATACATATAACTATATATTATTATTATTATTATTATTAGGAGGTTGATTTATATTATATTTCATATAATTTTTTTATTTAGTAATTTGTGATAAAATTAATTTACCCAATATTTAATATAGTTTTTTAAGTGAGTCTATGATACTATGCATAACACGATTTGGTTCATAATACAGATTAATATTTATAATGGTCGATCCGAATCATTCAATATGATTTTCATATGAATATGTACTTGCAGACTGAATTTTATATTTCTTAGAATATTTTTACTATTTTTTAAGATAAGTAGAAAATCATTGTTTTTGGATGGTCCAAAATTTTCAGATCAAGTGATTTTCTATCTATCTTAAAAAATATTAAAAAATTCTAAAAAATATAAATTCAGCCTACAAATACATATTCATATGGGATTATGTTAAACGGTTCAGATAAACCGTTACAATTCTGAAAAACAAAAATATTGATCAGTATTACGGATCAATCCGTGATATGCATAGTTTCATAGACACTCTAGTTTTTTTACTAGTAATTTTTGACAAAATTGATTTATATAGCATTTAATTATTTCATTTGATTAATAATTTATATCTTTTAAAATAATAGGATAAAATAAAATAAAAAATCTAATTTTTATATTTTACAATATCAGATACATGATGTATTAAATTTAACATATGTATTTATTGGTTATATGAAATAATTAAATTATATATGCTATTAATTTATTTGCTTATTATCCTTATTTGTTTTATTATTCATTATTTTAGTAGACAAAATAGAGTATGAGTAAATTAATATTTAATAGATAATAATAAAATATAAATAAGATTAATTTTAAGGGGTCCGGATCATCTAAAGTAACTCAATCTTTGGGTTTTGAATTGGAACCGTTCGATTTGAATCCATTGCTCGAGATTGCTTTGCGATTTGAATTCATCTCTCGAGATAGGTTAGATTATCACGGACTTAAATCGTACAGTCTCGATTTAAAACTCAATCTTTGAGTTACTTCACTCGATCTGAACTCCACTCGACTCCTAGGTTACATATTGAGTTACTTCACGGTATTGTGTAATTTTATTTTATAAGAATGGTTAAATATTGATATGTGTAATATTATAACGTTTAATGGATAAAATTACAAACTTTCAAGAGATAATTATCCTGTTTTCTCACTATTCTGCCCCTGTCACTTGATTAAGATCAAATGATTGAGCTTACATATAAAAAAAAATATAAATCCTTAACAATACAGCGTCAACACAACACAATTCGCATAATGCCTACTGCTCTTGTTGTGCTTTTTGTGCAAGTTGCAAGTTATTTTCACGTAAAAAATGTATTGAAAAATATTAAATTATTTTCAAATTATACTTAGAAGAAAAAAAATTAAATCTTTCAAATTATTTTCGAATTACAAATAAAATTATAAATAAAATTATATGTAATTCTTTCATAGTTGTGAGATATGCGTGATATGTCCTGCTTTGTTCTAACTTCTAACAGTAGCAGCACTCAACTACTCAATTAATTCTTGCGCTAACTCCGTAACTTTTACAGGTACACAAGCCTAATTTTTAATCAAATCGTAACTGTTAAAGTGGCAAATTTTCTTCGTAAAAGAAATTGCCAGTAAAAGGTTCAAATAAACTGGCAATGACGATTTGAAAACAACAAACCCTTTTTAATCTAACAAATATAAAATAATGACGATCCATTTAATATTTAAATCACAAACTTAGTTAACTGCCAGCACAAATGCCCAAACCCTCTACTAGATCAGAAAAAATAAAAAATAAAAGAAAAAATAATATACCTTTGCTAAAAAAAAAAACACCATTATAATAAATTCAGACTATTCTTGATTCTGATACAAATCTCAAAATAAACCCCTATCTACAATAGATATCATTTTTTTTTAATCAGGCTAGAACTAAATTTAATTTTAGAATGTTCTTTTTTCTACAATTGCCTAAGATGCCTCTCGGATACGGAAACAAGTATCTTCTTACTTCTTAGGTACCGTAAAGTGGGGCTTCTAACTTTACAGCTGAGATTTACTTTCAACCGGATCAAACTCAATCCAATACTTATGAAGATGTAGAGATTTTCTTTAAGATTTGTGTCAGATTAAAAGAACAGTCCGAATCCACCAATTTTAATTGATTCTCATTTGCTATTTAACTATTTTTTAATATTATCTAAAGTAGACAACTAAATGTTCTGAGTTGTGTTAAACTGCTAATTGCAACTCTTTAAGGTCATGCTTGGTTGTGGAGTAAGAGGTGGAGTAAACCTCTTACTTCATGTTTAAGGAGTCAAACAAGGAGTAACATAGACGGCTTAAGATGGAATAAAATTTGAGCTAAACCGGAGTAACTTACACCACCTAGAGAGGTGGTTTATCTTACTCTACCAAACATGATTAACTTACTCTGATTTAACTTGGAGTAAGAAATTTAATTCGGTTTACTTTTACTCCACAACCAAACATGACCTAAATGCGCTGTACAGCTAATGATCCCCCACCATTCTCAATTTCCTACATTGATGAGAAATAAAGAAACTGTATTAAATGAACAAATTCGATCCATCTCAGCCTTCCGACTTCTGATCCAGTAAGTTGCTACACATTATTTTGATCCATTAAATGTGTTTTAGAAGACTTCTTGCGGCTTTCTTTCTTTTGTTGGGCTATTTCCCAACGCAGCATTTACAACTCAAAAGTGGGCTTTTATTCGCTCTTTGTGTCAATCGATGAGGTATTTTAGCCATCTCGTGTCTCTGGGCTTATGTTCAGTTCTAACCTATAGTCACATAAAAGAGAGAGAGAGTTGTTCTAACTATAGGGGTGTCAACGAGTACGGTAAAGATCGGATGAAAGAGTTTTTATATCCGTATTTGTTATAAATTATTTTTGTTTATATTTTATCCTTATCTGTTATGAATGATCTTATCTGTACGTTATCCTTATTCGTTATAAATTTATGATTGTTGGATAATAAAATGACAGTGGGGTAAATAATGGATAATGTTAATATAGTAAAAAAAAATATTATTTATTAAATAAGAGATTAAAATATATTCATTTTACAAATATATATATACATGTTTTAAATGTCTAAATTTTATTGAGATTTGTTAAAATTTATTTACGTGTTTTAATAATTAATTAAGCGTAATTAACACAACTGTCAAGAATAGTTGGAGAATGAATATTCATTGCTTATTAATATATATATTATATATAATTTTTTTTATTAACTATCCGATCAGATACGAGTATGGAACAAGTTTTTATTAGTACTCTTATCCATTTAGATAACGAAAAAAATCTTTTAACTATATTAGATAAACTTATGAAAAAAAATCTTACACGTACCTATCTTATCGAATACAATACAGATCAGATAAGCAGATAAACAAGTGCCATTAACAGTCCTATCTAATCCTATATTAAATAGCCCATGAACTTTGCTCTTTCAGTGCCAAATAGTGAAGAAAACAAATTTGGGAAGGAGGACAAATGGTTTGATCCTCTCCACTTGTGAGCGTATCAGAAATATATTTACCGACTAATCAAGGCCGGAAGGTGATCGTTTCTATTTTCTTTAGAAAATGCTTGACAGAAGCTGTTTCGAAAGGTTCTTGTTAATGAATGTTTTGACAAATTTTAAATTCGACAACTAACATATTCAAATTTTACATGCTACAAATGTATAAAAACTCGTAAATACAAAAATCAAAGTAAATATTATTAGTGTATTTTTTATTATTGACTATGATAAGTCTTTTAGTAATTTCATGAATGAGCTAGAATTAAATAAGGTCATATTATTCATGCACAAGAAAAACATATAATTTTATTTTTCAAGTGACAAAAGATATCAAAGAATTTAGCTCCAACATTTCATCATGCGAGAATCGTTTATCATAAATTAATGCATTCTCTTTCAGGAAATTGATAAGTTTCTCTAAAGCTGCTTTGTTCTCTGTGTACCAGTCTATCTTTATTTGCAATGTATTTGAAATAGAGGAGGGATCAAATGACATCATTTTTTGGTGACATGGAATGACATCGTCCATTTTCAAAGTCCAAACAGTCGATCCAAACCGTTCAACTTGATGGATATGTTAAAATGTGCTTACAGATCAAATTTTACATTTTTCTGAATTTTTTTTGGGTTTATTTAGAGGGGTTAAAAAATTCAACGGTCTGAATATAGCGATTTTGTTAAATACTTAATAAATAGTAAAAAAATTCAGAAAAATGTAAAATTTGATTTCCAAGTTACTCTTAATATATTCATCATATTGAACGGTTTGGATCGACTATTTGGATTTTGAAATTTCAAAAATGGACATTGTCACACCATGTCACCAAAATAGTGGTGTAATCCGATCCCTCCTCTTTGAAATATGTGTATTATGTACCAATGTTTTATGAATCAAGAGCCTATGGACAATTTCAACTAAAAAAAATAAAAATAATGCACTCAGCGAAAATACAAGTGCAGTTTCAATCGCTGTTCCGATAAATATAGAATTTTATCAAAAAAAAGGGGGTTCATTGTTTTTATTTTTTTTATTTTTTAGAAATGGTAAATAAAAATATTTCGGCTGGGGCGTCGCCGGAATAGTCCAATCTACAGGGTAACAAATGAGATCTAATCCGTTCGCTCAAATCAGACGGTTTAGAATTAGATCAGCCTTGGACGAAGTTCGCAAGTTGGAGAGGAACTGAATCTGGCAGAGGCCACGCGCGCGCGCCAAAATGGAAAACTAAAAGGTAAAGATTTTAACATAGCAATTTTAGCTTCATACAGTGCGGGAGCTATAGAATTAAGACAGAACTTCATATGGTTTGTACGCTGCGTTAAGCCAAAGTTACTCTGTTCAAATATGTATCGAAAATATAGTATGCAAAATGAAACACAGAATGAGAATTCGAGAAGAGGGAAAAAGGAAGAGAAAGGAAAGAAGAAATATGGAGCAATGGCGACCTCTCTTCGAATTACTCCTCTCCTCTCCTTTGCCAGAGACCGCTGCCGTGCGGTGGTTTGATTCCCAACACCAACCCAACTCTCCTCCATTAACCTCTTCCTTTCTCACTCTCCTCCTTTCTCCCGTTCCCTCCACTTCTCTAGTCTTCATCCAGACACTCCCTCCCTTTCTCCAGTCCCGCATCCTCTCCTTCCTCTCTACTTACCACCTCCGCTTTGACTCTCTCCAACTCCATTCCCTTACCACCAGAATGGTTAAATCTAGTGATTCTAACTTCTGGGTTAAGCATGCTGCACGCAACCTGCTCGATGAAATGCCTGAGGGATCTTTTCCTAAAGATAGCTTCTTTGATTTACCTCCATGGCTTAGAGAGGCTTCATCTAATGAAACTCCACTCCTCCCATGGCTCCCATTTGACAAATCAAAGTGTCACAAGAAAAGAACCATGCATATGAATGTACTGATGGAGAAACAAAATTTTGAGCCCGTTTCTTCTGCTTTCCCATCTCCATCACCAAAGTTATGTCCTTCTCTCAGTAATCATGCAATTGAAAGAGCCATGGAGTTGAAGAGAGAGATAAGTACAGTTGTATCAGTACCAGAAACAATTGCTCTAGCAGAGAAGATACAAAATATATGCATAGAAACCCAAAATTCAATGGAGGTGTTAAGATTGATTGAACCATGGAAAATAAATGATGACTTGGCAAGAGTGTTCCTATCAAATATCTCACTTCAGGATGGTGGATCTCTCATTTTCTCTTCTATTCTTCTTCCAAAACTACTAACTTTGCAAAAGCAGCCCTCATCTCTTATAATTTCCGCCACATTGGAGTTTTGCAAAAAGCACCCTGTTGAAGCTGTCGATTCACTACTATTTCCTCTTATCTCTGGCATTCAAGGGTTAAATCTGCCACTTTGTGATATAATTACAAAAGTTACTAAAGATTGCATGCATCCTTTGCACGTTTCCTTCTTTATCCAAAGGCTTTTATGCACAGAAGGGATAGAGATAAAACCAGTATGCTTGCCAAAGCTTTCGGAACACTTATCAAATGAACTAGTATGGAATGAATCGCTGTTTCAGCTGTTCTACAACATGATAAATAGAGATAAGGATGTGATCTTGACACCTGATTCAGTTGAGAAATTAGTGTCGGTGATTGGGGAAATGGCAAGCAAATTTGCGAAGTCATTGAAATTTGGGAGCTTTGTGTTGTCTTTTGTTAACAAGTGTGGAGATAGATTGATATCTCATAAGGATTTCTTGGAGAGAGCAGCTGAGAAAACAGATACATTTGTTACAAAGGCTATATTGGTTAGGTTGCACAACATTTGAGTTTCTGTTGTTGAATTATTGAGCAGTATGTACTTGCCGTAGGAAGAAAATCCAACTTGCAAAACTATTATTGATAGAAATTTCGTTTGTTCTTTTAAGTATTAACAAAGAAAAGATAATTTATATCCTGCACAAGATCTTGGTAGGAATTAACAACCACTGTAGTCTTTCTCATTTCAAGTCGAGACTAAAAAATAAGAGCTGGACATAGAGATATTGCTATTGATTTTTAGAACCTTAAGATGAAAGTTTAACTCAGTACTCTCAATCCATTTGAACTATTTACTGATATCCAGACCACAAATTCATATTACGAAATAAAATATAATGAATTGGATGCTTTAACAAACAAGCATCACAAAATGATACATTTTATTGATCAGATCAAGATCTTCTGAATAGACTTGAATGTGATCTTCGGCTCAAGTGGCAGCTCACCGATTTCTCCAGTAAAGGTGTTGTATTGCAGAAACAGCTCGACCACAAAAAGCTGACCGATCAAAACCGCAATATCCTTGCCTGGACACTGCTTGTTTGTTACGGCTGGTTCGTCGGTCTCCCGACCATTCGACCAATAAACGTACCTCAAAAGCTTCTCTCCTTCACCTACAAATCGATCTGCTATGAATTGTTCGCCATTGGTAAACACCTTCTCATCTCTGGTGACAATTGTTTGGTAGCCAAATATCATTTCCCCCTTCTTAACCTTGTAAGCTGTATCGTGGCTTTCTATAATCAGGTCTGCACGTGCATGGCCATATTGGTACTCCACTGGTGGGTTGAGGCGTAATGCCTCATACACGACTGGTTTTGTCAGATTCATCTTTTCCAAGCAGGCTGGTGTTACCAATCCGTTCTCAGACTGTACCACAGACCGAATTTCTTCAGAGAGTTTACTATGCAATTCTGGCCCCGCTTCAACTAGCCATTTTAGGAGGTAAGGGAGAAAGATCTTGATGCCACCATATGCATTAAAAATGGTAGCGAATATTAGGTTGTGAAGCGCCACATTGTGTGATATCCCAAGTTGTTCTGCACCGGTAAGAAAAGATTTACCGGCATTGGTAAAATATGTCTCTAAGGTTTTGTAATTGGATTTGACAAGACATGGTGGCAGATGAAAATTGTGCAACAAGAGATCCTCTAACGGCCAAGGAATGAGATTTGTCACTTTGCTGACTAATGGGTGGAGTTGGAAGAACAGCCATTTCAGTGCCATGCCAGAAGCAGAGGGGCCAATGGCGACACTCGGTAACTCTCCATCGAAGAATGCACTACACATGAAATCGAAGGAGGCAGATTGATTTAATGTGTTAAATTCAGTGGGGCCAGAGGAGTTCAATGTATTGTATATGTTATCAAATAGCGAACCATAGATCTTGCGGAACGACGGTATGATGCAATCTTTGCGGGAGGCAATGAGGCCAATAATTAGGGTTTTGAGAGAGGCATGTTGAGGATCAGTGGTATCGAGATACGCCAATGGGCGGTGGCCTGAGTAGAGAGAGAACGGTGGCAGATATGTACCAGTGAGTGTGTTTGTTTTGTCAACCTTAGACGAGTCCAGGAGGACCTGGAAACTGGAGGCATCCAGGACAGCCACCACACGGGGGTTGCTGGAGAGGAAAGGGCCAGGTGGCACATTGAGCCGGAGCACGGTTGAGTTGTGCTTTGAGATTCGGGATTTGAAGTATGTCATGTGGCCTTGGAAGTAGTAGAAATTTAGCCGGTCCCACACAGGAGAGAAAAACGGTACTCCATAGCTGCCCGGTATTGGTTTTATCGGCAGGCCAGACGGTGAGAGCTCTTCACTGGTACATTTATTGGCTTTGTCCATGGGATATAGTGAATCCTGTTCGTTTTCTGGTTCTGAGATGGAGATATATGAAAAATATAGTGTGATATGAGGTGCATACTTTCCTCTGTATGTATAATTTATAAAAGGGAAAATATATTTAATGACTAGGTCAATAATGATTTGAGGCAACTGTTCATAAATCGTGTATCACGCGAGGAATGTGATTTACAATATATAGAATGCTTTATGCATGAAACACAGTAGGGACACAATCAATCAAAACAATAGCGTAAGATTTTTGTATTCAAATATGTAAACCTTGTTTCATAGATCTGTAAATTGGTAATTTGAAGTCTGATAAACCTATCAAGTAATTTAAATATTTTTATCATTTAAGATGTGATCCATAGCAACCTTTTAAATCTTACGACTGCACTCAAGTATATAATTCTTGCTCAATTACTTTATTTCTCTCGCTCCAATAAAAAAAATGAAAGATTTCTTTCTCTTATCATCCACTTTTTTATATCTCCATTCAATTTCACTCATATTTCTGATGGTCAGAGAGGACTCTTGTGAGTCTAAAAATATAAACGCATTGTACTCGATTGTCTATTTTAAATAAGATCCATATCGATGGCATCAAAAAAATGTTTGGATCCGAATTTTTTTTTTCGGAATCTATCTATGACGTAAAAAATGAATTAAGGTACTTTTTCTGTTTATATTTTTTTTAATAATAATTTTTATATATGAAAAATTCCGGTATATGTGGTGTAAACTGCTGATTTATTTTTCTATATACAAATAAAATAATAATTTATGCTACAAAGGAAAGTATTGGGGTGAATTTTCAGAAAAATGAAGAACCAAAGCAAAAATTCGGTGCAAGGAGCCTCCACCGTAGAATTTTTTTAGAAACCATAAATAAATAAAAAATTATCAAACCAACTTTACTTTATTTTTACAAAAATCATAAGAATTGAGATGCCATTTCAGTCTTTTTTTTATTTTTTGGAACTGAATTGTCATTTCAATCCCAGCCGTTTTTACAGATTTCGAGAAAAAAATACGTAAAAAAATTATAAAAAAACCTGAGACCGAATTGACCTTTCAATCAAAAACAAAATCGGAACCTAAATGACATTTCAGTTCTTAAAATAAAAAAAAACAATCATATTGATTTCATAAAAATAATTTTCTTAATTATGATTTATAAAAAAAATTCTCCACCGTAGCAAAATTTTGGTGTAGCTCTTTCGCCAGCGACAACAACACATCGCTCTGTAAGTTAGGTAGCCTAGGTGGAATAATGTATAATTACTGTCGGGTGGAAAAAAGAACTACACAAATTTTGCTACATTGTAAACTCCTTACACCGCATTTTTATTTTGGTTATCCTTTTTATTTTTTTTTCTTTTCCGAAAATTCATCTCAAGTTCTCAACCCTTTACTTTTCAGCATAAGTCATTATTTTATTTCTATATAGAAACAAAATCCAAACTACCTGGATATTAAAAACTCGGAAAAAAATATTTTGTTTTCATAATAAATTAAGGTCACTAGATATTATCAAACCTAATTATATAAAAGTGTCTAGGCCTTGAAGTGGAATTTTTTTTATAAACCATAATTAGATAAAAAAAAAACCAACACGATTACTTTTTTTTTTTTTTTTTACAAATACCATAAGAACAGAAATACCATTTCGGTCTTTTTTGTTTTTTTGGACCGAATTGCTCTTTCGGTCCTAGACTTTTTCATGGATTTCGAGAAAAAATATGTTAATTTTAAATTACAAAAATACATGGGACCAAATTGCCATTTTAGTCCAAAAAAAAAATCAGGACCGAAATGACATTTCAGTTCTTATGATTTTTGTAAAAAAAATTAATCATGTTGGTTTCATCAAAATATGTTTTCTAATTACAGTGTATAAAAAAAATTCCTTGAAGTGGCACTAATCTGGTCAATTTTTTTTTTTTTTTTAAATTTTCCTCTAGATTTAACTTTTAGGGAAAATATTTGGTGTGTCCATAGACACTTTTGAAATAGCAAATATTCCCATAAAATCATCATAATATCAAATATCCCATAACAAATTAACATTCTTATTTCTATCCCCTATTTATCATTTTATATTTTATTTAATTATTTTAAAAATCATATTGACCGATATGTCCTTTGTTTTGAACTAGAGTATCCATTAAATTTGTAACAGATTGAATATAGATGGCATTGAATTAGAAAAAAAAAATTAATATGTAAGGACTTGATCCTTATTTTTTCTCAAAAAAAAAAAAAAATTAATATCGTGCCTAATATTTAATTCCGTCTACTCGTCTTCTTTCTTCTTTCCAATGCTGCTCCTACTCCACCTCTCTCTTCTTCTTCTTCTTCTTGGTTACTGCTCGTGCCTTGCCCTTTTGGTCTATTGCAAAATAAACACAATTTGGGTGAACAATTTCATAGCCTGAAAGGTGAAATTAAATTAGCTAAGATACATTAATTTAGGTTATCTAACTCTAATTTCTTTGGAACAATTTCGTGAAAACTTTCTTGATATATGTCATTGCGTGTAAGACTGATTGATGGTCAATAATAATTCAATATGTCCTTTAAGACTGATTGATGGAAGCAATAACTTACCTAGCCTGATTGATATATGTCATTACGTGCAAGGAAAACAAAGAGAAACATATTTTATAAATTAATATATAACAACTTTGGTCGTGATGAATATGAACAAGTATGAAACTAACTGGAGTTATATATGGAAATCAATATTTATCCAGTACCCAAGATGTATTGTTTTTAATCTATGGAGTTAAGGTCGAGTCTAATTTAGCTTAATAAAAAGGAGTAATGAATAAAGTTAGCTTAAGACAACAGTATGTAACTTATAATTTTTTTCCTAGAAAGGAGTTTATAATATAATTTCTTTTCTACTCAAGAGCACAAGATCTTTGATATATTCTGACTATCACTACGCCTCACTGTGTTGATCCTATGATTTCACTTCTCTCATACAATCACGGACACACTCACACATGAGCCTTCACCTATTTATATCACTCAATGTCGGTGGTTAGGACAATTCTAGATTATATACGATGCACCTATGTAGATGTTTCTATAATACTAGTTTCTAGAATTTTATAGAAGTACCGACTATGTATAAGTCAGTTTAGACACAACTCTTGAACTTTATAGAATCTTCTTGATTTAATTATTAGATTGAGTTTGGGCTTCAGTGAATAATACTTGGGCCTTCAGTGTTGTTATTTTCAACACCTAAGAAGTAAGCTTGAGTGGCCTTTATTTTCTTAAAAAAAGGTAGAACCAAAGTACCATGCACCAATTCCATGGGAACCATTAAAAAGGTAGAAGTAACATTTCTGGCTTTTTTATTTATTTTTAGTTTCTTCTAGCATTAAGCCAATAAGTTAACTTGTTGGAACCAGTTGTTACCAATATTTATGTTTAGTTTCTTCAAGCTTATGCTAATGGAATTGCTGCCATACTGAGTAACGATGAATGGTTCAAGAACTGAGGATTGAACCAGCATCAATCCCAACAACCTTTGTCCCAGCACTACACCAACCCCAGACCAGTGAAGAACTGAGGGTTGAACCAACTGGTATTAGGTTACAGGAAAAACAACCAATTATATAAAGGCTCATAATTTCTGATTTTTCTTGAATTAAACCTTAGCAAGTTAGCATTTAGGTTAAATTTTATATTTTTCAATTGATCATAGATGAATCAAAAAAGGCTAAAAAATCTCATCTTTTAAAGAAACTTAAAAAGTCAACTGCTGAGCAAGGCACTAGCGGCAACAAAAAAGAAGAAGAAGAACAGGTCGGAGGAGAGAGGTGGAGTAGGAGTAGGATCGGAAGGAAGGAAGAAGACGAGGAGACAGAATGAAATATTAGGCTCGATCTTTCTTTTTCTGATTCAATGCTCGGTAAATTCAATCTGTTACAATCTCAATGGACATCTCCATTTCAAAACAAAGGGCATATTAGTCAATATGATTTTTGAAATAATTAAATAAAATGTTAAATGATGAAAAGCCAAAAGGGAATAGAAATAAAACTTTTAAAGTTTTATAGAGATATTGGATATTATAGTGATTTTATGGAGATATTGGCTATTTCAAAAGTTTAAATAGGCACACCAGGAATTTTCCCTAACTTTTAGTTTCGAATTTGTTTTATTTTCATCTTGTGTTTTTATTGTTATAATGGCTATTTTTAAAATATGCATGGTTAAAATCTCATAATATTTTATTATTTTATTTTAAATAGTTTTTATGTAATGTGTTTTTTTTTTAATTTATCATAATTAATATCAAACAATGTAGATTTACTTTATTTTTTATTTTTAATATAAAATGTTGTTAAACTTGATATTGTGTTTTTAGATTTATTTTATTTTGAATTTCATGATCTACGAAATACAAAATTTTAATTAATATTGATATATATATATCTGCTATTCTGCTATCAACTATTTAAGTTAATAATTTGAATACGAACGCTTGAATCCACTGACATCACAAATTTAAGTTAGTATAACATCAACATTTGTAAGCAAAAACTTTTATCTCGCTTTATAACGAGTAAGATGAAGCCAAATAATAATTTGATTATTCATGTTGTGTTTTGATTGTAACTCAAGTAACTCAAGTACTTAACGATGAGACTAAATACTCCAGCTTGCTAACTCAGGAATACTGCTATTCCTGATAAGCTATTATCAACACAATACGTTTGGATAAAAAAAAAATGTTATTTTCAACAAAAGAATAGCTCAGGTTAATTGCTATTCTGCTATTTCTATGAAATATTGAGTTAGCGGCTATTCTGAACCCAAAAATAGCTGCTATTCCGAATTATTATTTGATTCATCCAAATGCATCAAATTAAAATACTAACTTAACGTTTGTCTCAGGTAGTTCCAGCAGTTTAAATCCGAATTAAAATAATCAAATCAAAATTTTATTCTCTCTTTTTAAATTTTTTTTTAACTAGACTAATCGAATTAAATGTTTTTTTTTTGAGTAAAAATATGGGTCAATTCCCGTATTTGATTACCAAACTAGTGTTACATTGGTGGTGTAACTAAAGTGCAATGAAAAACAAGTGGCTCAATACAGTTGAGCCATAAAATAGAAATAAATTACTGAAAGAAAAAAAAAATAACGAAAGAAAAAAAAATAATCGAATTAAATTTATCAACTGAATATATCGAACAAAGAAAATTCGAAATAAATTTCAGTTTGTTTTTTTGAACCAATTAAATTTCAAAAAGTTAGAACTCAATATATACACAAATATATTTAATAATGATAACAATAAATATCAAGATATATAAATAAAAAAGAAGAGGGATTAAATGTATTTCAAAAATTAGTGTGGCCGGTGAATGAATTAGCTCGGTCACCATTTACTGTGCAACTGTTGCCACAACAACAAAGTAGATATTTTTCGTGAAAAAAAAAATATATTTATAACAAAATTCCGTTATAAAAAATATCGTTATAAATAAAAAAAATATATTTATCACAGTACTCAAAAAACCACTTTTTATTCTCGCAGCACATGTTAATTGCCTGATTCATTATAGCCACTTATTATAGTATAGTATATAATAGCGTACTACGTACGGACTTGTTTTTTTTTTTTTTTTTTTTTGGGTATCTCGGACTTGTTATTGATTGAAGCCACTTAACAGCTTGACTTATTAGTATTACAGGGGTGATGGAGAAAAAACAATGCTTCCAGCGTGGATTTTGGATAGACACCAACCAACGTTACCGACGTACGCTAATTATTATGGTCCATGCATCCTGCTCAAAGATTGGATGGACACCAACCAACATTAAACGCTATTCTATGTGGAGTTTTTTTGTGTGATGTTGTGCTGTACTTTTAATTTGGTCAGTTTATTTCAAATCGGATTAAAATTCGGGATTAAAGATTCACCAAATTTTGAGTTTTTTTAAAATTCAGACAATATCTGATATAGTCCGTCTGATTCGAAACAAATAAACTAGATTAAAAGTGCCGCACGAAAAAACTCTGCAGAAAATACTTTTCCAACACACTAATTATTATGGTCCATATCTGCATCCTGTTAAAAAAATTAAATAACATTTATCACGTTATAGAAAAATGATTAAGTTTAAATAATGTTTATCACGTTATAACAAAATGATTAAATAAAACAATGTTATTGTCATATTGCACCGCTATAATGTTAATAATATCAAGTCATAGTTTTTATGATCTGAAAATACTATAGTATAGTATTGCTATATAACTTGGTTGATGCAAAAACATAAATATTCGAGTGGATTACGTACGAGATTTAATCTTATCAAAAGACTTGAGGCGTTACACACTTAACTACAAAAACGGCCCAATTGTTTTCAAGTGTGACGAATTTAGGTGTAATGGAAAATTTTTAATTAATGTTTTAAGTGAGAGTACAAAGTAGAGAAAAAAAAAAATGTAAATGCTTTAATGGTAGACAATGGCAGATTCAGACAATAAATACAAGTATGAATATAAAAGGTCAATATTATTAGAGTGAGTCTATGGTGCTATGTATATTACGGGTTAGTTCATGTTACGGCTTAGTATTTGAGTTTTCAAAATTTTAATGGTCGATCCGAATTGTTTATCTTGTTTTTCATATTAATATGTGTTTGAAGATCAAATTTTACATTTTTTTTAATTTTTTTTTTTACATATTTAGAAAATTACTTGATCTGAAAATTTTGAACCATCCAAAAATATGGCGTTTCCTCTTATTTTTTTATAATAAATATGATCATAACATTTTAAATTTGAAAATTTTGTAAGTACATTTAGACTTAGTTTGTTCTTTGCATCTGACCTAGAATCATAAATAATTCAGTCTCATTTAACAGATTTTGTCTAAAATTAGTCAAATATTGTTTAATATGTTCAGAATAAGTTTAAGTTTGGAGTAGACCAAGATGAATTCAGTGAAGTAACTCAAGTTTTGAGTTTTAGATCGGAATTGTCTGATTTGAATCCACGATAATTCATTCTGAAGTGAAGCGCACACATCCCGAGCGACGAATTCGAACTAGACGGTTCTGATCCAAAACTCAAAAATTGAGTTACTTTAAGGGATCTGGACCCAACCAATATGTAGGGGCGGATCCATGTGGAACCAGAGGGGGGCAGGCGCCCTCTTCTGGATTTTGAGTTTTAGTTGTAATTTGTCGATTTCGATCGACTCTATCTCTCGAAATTTTTTTTGCCCCTCTCTGGATGTTTAATTACTAATTTGGATTAAATATAGGATTAAAATCAAAATAATTTTCTTAAATTATAATTGATAATTATAATTATAAGTTAGACGATCAGAAATTACAAGTTAGATTATTAGAAAATATAAGTCAAAGTATTATTTTTTATCAAGTACCCAATTAGTTAATGGATTTAAATCCGATTAGTTATTTAAACTCAATTCGATAATTTTTTATTTCCGTTGACGAGAATCCTAAATCCGCCCCTACCAATATGCACCAAGGTCATAATGTATTTGAGCTCCAAGACGTTTCAACTTCATTTTATTTGTACCCCCAGATCCCTGTACTTCTTCATGACTGGTTAGTGCATAAAAAAAGAAAAAGAAAAACCATTATCCTACCCCAAAAAGAAGAAAAAAGAGGCTCAGCAAATCAATTGTTTATTAACATTCCAATAAAGTCTTAATACAATAGAGTAGACACTTTTTGTGAGGGAAAAAACATATTTATGACGGTACTTTTTCTCAAAAAGTACTGTCGCGAAAAGAAAAAACTGAACAATGATGATATTCCGTTGCAAAAAGTCATTTATTTTATTTTCGCGAAAAGTATCTTATTCTATAGAGAGTTTTGAAAAAAAAATGTTGACATACTAAATATGTTTCCTCATTAATTGAGTCCTCAAGTTTAAAAAGTTAGTCTTCCGAATCGTTAAAGAGACCGTTATGATGTTCTAATATTGAGAATGAAGACTTGAAAATTTTCAATTGATTTATACTCTCTTTTAGTTGCTTTCTTATATATATTTGCTTATCTCATTTTGTAACATCTAATATTGTTGAATATATTTTTTAAAACTAGAATTAGAAGAGAACTTCAGCTTGGGTCCGATGGCCATTGAACTCAAAATGGTTCCAATGGATTCGCTCACCATCGGATCTGTTTTAGGATTCATGTGCACAAATTTTAGGATATACGTAAAAGTGCAGGTGCGAATCCTAAAACATATCCAATAGTGAGCGAACTCATTGGAACTCCTTTGGGTCCAATGGCCATTGAACCCAAGCTCTTCTCTTAGTTGAATTTTGGTTGTACAGAGAACTTGGCATAAGAATAGTAGCCTACAGCCCACTCGGTCATGGATTTTTCGATGGAAGGAGAGTTACTGAAGAATTGAAGAAGAACATAAGTGTAGACAAAGCCATGGACTTAAGTTTCGGTAATCTCATTTGCTAAAGTTCTTTGACTTGGTAACCTCATTAATTTACAATTGTTTTTTGACTTGGCTTATTAGTTGAATTTTGGTTGTACAGAGAACTTGGCATAAGAATAGTAGTAGTCTACAGCCCACTTGGTCATGGATTTTTCGGTGGAAGGAGAGTTACTGAAGAATTGAAGAATGGCTCGTATCATGCTCTTTATCCTTCTTATTTATGATTTTATTGTATTGAAATTAAACTTTAATTAAAGAAAAAATAGAAGTTACTGATTCAAAGCTCTACAAAATAATAATACCATGTTACTGAGACCATCCTTCATAATACCAGAAAAAAATGTCTATTGATTTGTATCTTAAACTAATAACTTATCCTTCGTGGAAAATAGACACATCACCCACAGTTTTCAGGGTCCGAATCCCCTAAAGTAACTCAATCTTTGAATTTTGGATCGAGACCGTCCGATTTGAATCTGTTGTTTGAAATTACTCTGCGATTCAAATTCATTTTTCGGAATGTGTGCGCTTTACTTCAGATAGATTATCACGGATTTCCGATTTAAAACTCAAAGATTGAATTACTTCACTGGATCTGAACTCCGATTTTCAGGAGATAATTTGGAGAAGAACAAACATCTGTTTTTTCGGCTTGA
This sequence comes from Carex pumila, assembly GCA_033356055.1. Taxonomy (NCBI): domain Eukaryota; kingdom Viridiplantae; phylum Streptophyta; class Magnoliopsida; order Poales; family Cyperaceae; genus Carex; species Carex pumila. The sequence continues at coordinate 46,882 of JARJHM010000627.1, read as the reverse complement.
GAGCCTAGCAAAGAAACACAAATGGACAACTGCTCAGCTATCTCTGGCATGGGTTCTTCACCAACGGATTGATGTGGTTCCCATCCCAGATTTGCTTGATTTACTATCTAGCTATCACATTTTTTCACATATTGAGTTGTAGAAAATGCTTGTTATTATTAACATTTTGGTGTGTTAATTGAAATGGTCTCCAAACAATTAACATCCAGTAGGTGAGATAGGTCTCCAATAATCTCCATTACTGTCAGCTGGTTTATAATTGATGTGCCAAAATCTGACACAAAATCATTACGATAAGATACACAGCTACAAAGCTTCAGCGCATTCTGCAATTAGTTTTTACTGTTTTACATCCATGAACTGATGATAGGGACAGCTCACCTTGAGCAATCCTTTTTTTTTATTTTCCTGTTATTTATCTTTCAAGATACGATTTGTAACATGACTCATGTAACTCTTCATTCTTTAATCAAATAGAGACTAGACCTCCATTTTTCTCAAAAAGAAAAGAAGATCAACGTGTCAGTTTCTTTTGGGTACTTACTTTTAAGCATATAAATATATAATGCTTACGTTCATAATTAAGATACTTTTTGGTTTCGAACTTCAAAGCTTTTTTTTTTTTGCTCATAAATGCAAATTAAGTCTCTGACCTTGACATATCAGACTATCAGAGAGTTAGGAAACACACTGATGGCAAAATATCGAAACTGTCTCTTTTATTAAATTGGATAAGATTCAATGAAATAAAATGACTGACTGACAGGTAACTAAAAAAAAATGTGAAATGGAATGGTTTTTTTTTTTTTCTTACAAAAACTAATTAAAGCTTAGAAACATATTCTTAACGCTTTCAATGCAGTTGGCACATGCGTCATGACGATCAGCGCGCAATTAAGAGCAGATCGGTCAGTATACAGTCTTAAATATTTTGGAAGGATAGACGGGTAAAGAAAAACTGCCCAATTGATTTTGGAATCAAAAGTTGCCTTTTTTTAGGGGAAAGGATTTTCTCTAAATTTTATAGGAATCCAATGATTAATTTTTCTAATTATATTTGGACCGTCGATATATAATTGTCAGCATCGATAAAAATTATGAACGTAAGCATTATATGCTTAAAAATCAAGTACCCAAAAGAAACTGACACGTTGATCTTTTTTTTTTTTTTGAGGAAAATGGAGGTCTAGCCTCAATTTGATTAAAGAATGAAGAGTTACATGATTCATGTTACAAATCATATCTTGAAAGATAAATAACAGGAAAATAAAACAAAAAGGATTGCTCAAGGGGAGCTGTCCCTATCATCAGTTCATGGATGTAAAACAGTAAAAACTAATTGCAGAATGCGCTGAAGCTTTGTAGCTGTGTATCTTATCGTAATGATTTTGTGTTAGATTTTGGCACATTAATTATAAACCAGCTGACAGTAATGGAGATTATTGGAGACCTATCTCACCTACTGGATGTTAAATTGTTTGGAGACCATTTCAATTAACACACCAAAATGTTAATAATAACAAGCATTTTCTACAACTCAATATGTGAAAAAATGTGATAGCTAGAAAGTAAATCAAGCAAATCTGGGATGGGAACCACATCAATCCGTTGGTGAAGAAGCCATGTCAGAGATAGCTGAGCAGTTGTCCATTTGTGTTTCTTCGCTAGGTTCTCAAGCCAAAAAATCAGATGTTTGTTATTCTCCAAATTATCTCCTGAAAACCGGAGTTCCGATACTGTGAAGTAATTCAATTTTTGGATTTTAAATCGGAACCTTCTGATTCGAATCCGTGATAAGCTAACTGGAGTAGAGCGCACACATTCTGAAAGATAAATTTGAATCGTGAAGTAATTTCGAACGACGGATTCAAATCGGACGGTCTCAATCCAAAATTCAAAGATTGAGTTACTTTAGGGGATTCGGACCCTGAAAACTGTGGGTGATGTATCTATTTTCTATGAAGGATAAGTAATTAGTTTAGTAACAGAGACATGTACTTCTCTTCAAGATACAAATCAATATGCAATGTTTTCTGGTATTATGAAGGATGGTCTCCGTAACATTGTATTATTATTTTGTAGAGCTTTGAATGAGTAACTTCTGTTTTTTTTTTTTTTTTTTTAATTAAGGTTTAATTTCAATGCAATAAAATCATAAATAAGAAGGATAAAGAGCATGATACGAGCCGTTCCACCGAAAAATCCATGACCAAGTGGGCTGTAGGCTACTATTATGTAGAGTATTTATACTCGGGCGGGTACGGGTACTCCGGGTATACCCATCTCGGGTACGGGTATACTCGGATACAAGAATATTCGGGTACGGGTATGGCGGGTATAATTTTCAAAATCCATACCCTACCTGAGTTATACCCTTACCCGTGTATCCTAGACGGATAAGGCGGATACGGGTACGGGTAGGGCGGGTAGGGTACTTTTTTTTTTTTTTTTGCTGTTTTTTTTTGCTAGTTTGGGGGGTGGGGGGGGGGGGGGGTGATCAGAATTTTTGAATTTTGAAATGGATGAATATTAACTCAGGTGTACGGATACGGATACGGGTTTAGTCGGACACGGGTAAACTCGGGTAGGATATGGTCGGGTATTGGTCCAAAATAACGGGTTCGGTCCGGTTTTTGCCCGTACCCGCGTACCCGATCCATACCCGAGCTCGGGTACGGGCGGGTATACCCGATCCGGGTTTTTGCCAAACACTACTATTATGCCAACTTCTCTGTACAACCAAAATTCAACTAATAAGCCAAGTCAAAGAACAATTGTAAATTAATGAGGTTGCTAAGTTTAAAAACAATGGTAAATGAGGTTACTAAGTCAAAGAACTTTGGCAAATGAGGTTACCGAAATTTAAGTTCATGGCTTTGTCTGCACTTATCTGAAGATATATTGTTGTGGGACTAAAGGGCCTCGTGTGGTGTCAAACCCAAGAGCCGGATAATAGCAGTCCCGTTGGATCCAACGGCCACGCAGAAGCAAATTAGCAATCCTACAATAAGCTTGCCATAATATTATCCTTTTTTTAAATTTAAATTCGGAAGAACTTGAGACCTATTGTTAGGCTTTAAATGATAGAAACAATAATAAAAAAATAACGTGTTTTTCAATTAAAAAAACAAGCAATTTAGAATCTGTAAATTCAAATAAAATAGCAAAGAAATTAAAATCTTACCATTCTGAAGTGCAGACATCTTTAGACAGAAGCATTAATCTTCAATTAATGTTTTTTCTCAGTTCTGATGATGGAGATCCTTTTTGTTTTTTTTTTTTTAATTCTCTCTTTTGCAAATTTATTGGATGAAAACGTTTCGGAGAATGAGATTCTTTAAAATCAAAATCAGTAGGGAGAGAAAATTTTGGAATGGTATCTGCCCAAATAGAGAAAAGTCTTTTTTATATTCTGAGGCAACCTTTGGTACAATATAATTATTAATAGCAATCTAAATTTTTTCATCAAAAAATCGGATGTCTTTTTGTTAATTTTGTAAATGAAATTGGTACACAGTAATAATATGGACCACATAATAAAATAAAACTAACATTAAAGTGTAACGAATTACTGTAATTTGTAAGAAAATTAAAGATCCGATAACGACGAAAACCAAAATAAAAGTGATGAACACGATAAACCAACATCGCTCTAATTCATGCACTAGAGGAAATATATATTACCCATAAAATAAAAACAAAATGCAAGAAAAAATTAACTGCAACATAATAAATTATTTATAGAATTTTTTTGTAAACCATAATAAAAGAATATTTTTATGAAACTAACATAATTATTTCTTTTTTTTTACAATAACCATAAGAACTGAAATGCTATTTGAATTTGCAATTTTTTTTCGAGACTAAAATGGTATTTCAGTTTCTAATGATTTTACAGTTTAAAAAAAATGTAGTCATTAGTGTAATACCCTGGACCGAGATGCTTCCATTGTTTTTCTACCCATAACTGAATTGACATTTCGGTCCCATGTAATTTTTTATGTTTTTGTTTTTGTGTCTCTATTTCGGCCAGGAATTATTCCTGTTTTGGCCAGGAACTACTTTCTGCACAACTATTTTTGTTTCTACCCCTCTGTTTCGTCCAGAAACTATTTCTATTTTAGCCAAGAACTGTTTTGTGCATAACTATTTTTATTTCCGCACCTCTATTTCAGCCATAAACTATTTATGTTTTGGATGGGAACTAATTTCTACATAACCATTTTTGTTTCTACCGTTGAGTCATTTTCTTAAGTGCAAAGACAAAGGCTTTTTTAAGTATACTAAATGATAAAACAACTACACTAAATAAGCCAAATAACAAAACATATACAAAATACAGAGTCTTCAAAAAAAAACATACACTAAAGAGAGGCCACCTACCCTATTATTTATGGTTTCATACACAAAATAAACAAAACATACACTAAAAAAAGTAATCTCATTTATAGCCAACTGCTCTATTATTAAAAAGAAAGTAAAACAAAAATAGTAAAATAGTAAATCGTTAAATATGTTCTTCTTTTATTTCTTCAGCCATCTCAAACATTGAGAGGTGGTGTATTTGCATATTTCCAGGTTGTGTGCTCATATGGTGTTCTACCACCTGCCACATCATCTGTACTTACCATATCAGTTAACTCTTTGATGTCTTCATCTGACAGTTTCACTTGCAGTGCACTTATGTTGCTATCCAAGTTCTTAATTTTGCTGGTTCCTGGAATAACCCAAAAAGGAAAATTATTAGTTATTGTTTCGTTATGGTTATAATTGGTAACCTGCTCTTGTGTATCATTAAGGATAATTATAACAATTGGCTGGTTTATATTGATCAGTTTTCTTCATCTATATCACATTTTCAATTAACCAACACATGAGAAAGTTAATAATAACAAGCATTTTTCATGTAATTTTTTTTTTAATCAATATACCAGCGGCAATTGTTGCCAACCTTAAAAAAAAAACAAGGATTTTCTACCAACTTAATATGAGAAGGCATGTTTGGTTTCCGAAAGTAACAATTTCAGAAAGAATGTTGGAAAATAAATCAAGCAAACCTGGGATGGGAACCACATCATCCCCTTGGTGAAGAACCCATGCCAGAGCTAGCTGAGTAGTTGTGCATTTGTGCTTCTTTGCTAGGCTCTCGAGCCGAAAAAACAAGTGTTTGTTCTTCTCCATATTATCCCTTGAAAACCTTGGGTCTACATCCCATATAAGAGCAATTATTAGTTTAGCACCAGTGACATGTCTTCAGGCTACAAATCAATACACACCGTTTTCTGATACTTTGAAAGATGATCTCTGTAACTTTGTATCATTATTTTGTAGAGCTTTTAATAGGTACCAGCTGATTTTTGTTTAATACAATAAACCAAAAATCAGAATGAAAAATAGATGAGGATGATTGGATAACCTTTAAAGCAAGGATTGCAAATGGAATGTTATACCACAACTGTGAATTTTGTTATAAGTAAGGCATTAATGGGGCCTTCCAAATTAACTACTAGGTTGAGTAAATTGTTATTTATTATTTGATTTTATATTACTAATTTAAGTTTTGAATTGGTGCTTGTACTATAGTACTATAGCATAATCATTCCTACACATTTAAACTGGTATATAAACTGAAGTAGAAATGGACAGAATAGGCAATCTATTTTTTAATTTACCAGAAGTGAGCCATCCTTTATTTCTTCGACAACTCCCCTTCCGCCAAAAAATCCACAACCAAGGGGGCTGTAGGCTACTATTCCTATGCCAAGTTCTCTGTAGAACAAAAATTCAACTAATAAGTAACCTTAACAATATTCATACATGTATGTGTCATTATGGTTATTTTTCAATGACAAATCAAATCTACACTAAACTTTTCAATTGGAACCATTTAAGGTAAAATTCATCAGAGATACATGTCCTATTCTATGACATAAAAGAGAAAAAGGATCACTTGCAAAGCGGCACAATTTCAGACTCGATATCACGAGTCCAGAGGGACCACTCCATCTGCAAAGCAGTTATTGGATGCACAGCATGGGCACGTCTAATTGTATCAGCACTTGCCTCCGACAATCCAATGTACTTCACCTTTCCCTCTTCCACTAGTTTCTTTAGTTCTCCAATCTATATATATAAAGAGAGAGAGAGAGAGAGAGAGAGAAAACTTTATCTCATAAGTCTGCTAGCTACTCTAGAATTGATGGCCACCTATTTGTCTACCAAATTAAGGTTTTGGGCAAGGATAATCAAGCCCGATCAATTGATAATTCTTAACAAAGGAAAAGACAAATGAATTTGTAAAACAAAGAATCAATAGGGTAAGAACTTAATTACAGTTTCCTCGATTGGAATGGTTGTATCGATTCTGTGTTGGTAGTAGAGATCAATGTACTCTATTCCAAGTCTTTTAAGGCTCACCTCGCAACAAGCGCGGACATAATCTGGCTTGCCACATATATCAGCATTTCCATCAGCAAATATTGAAATCCCAAATTTGGTGGCCACTTGCACCTTTTCCCTTGGCAAGTACTTGAGAGCCTGATGAATGAAGGCCTTTGTAAGTGAGAAAAATAGCAACTTTTTTGGTTGGAAACTTCAAATGGATGTGTGAGTTTCAATTCCTCATTTCAGTAATTTTTTTTGAAGGTTAGTAAAACTGACATTTTGATTAAGAGAAAAAAGTTATTTACAAACCTCCTTTCAATAATTTCAAAAGTAATTAGGCAAACTTAAATTTTCTGTTAAATTTCCCCAAAATCAAATACTGAATAACATTATAATTGAGTACAAACAGATTTCTTTTATGATCTAAAATGAGTTGCAGCCATTAATTTTTCTTTTGAAAACTTTAAAAATAGAAATTAAATTCCCCTGCAGAGGCTCCTCATGCATGAAAACAAAATATGATATTAATAAACAACTTAAAAGGCTAGAATTAACCTTGCCAATCAAAATCTCATTGGTGTGAGGTCCGTACGCATCCGAGGTGTCAAAGAAGGTAATGTTGTTATCAAATGCGTGTTTTATTATCGATATGCCGACCTCGTCAGGCACCGGAGATTGGTAACCTCCTGAGAGCCCCGCGCATCCAAAACCCAGCTTTGATACCTGAAAAAATAACCGCAATTGCTTCTGTAAAACTGTACATGAAAGGGTTCAAAAAATTACAATAAAGTGTCAAAATAGAACTAAGATGATAAATAATGCATAGACTACAGTACCTCTAATCCCTGGGATCCCAATTTTACTCTGGAAGTGGCCATCTGCGCTTGCTCTGTTTATTCTCCTGAACAAGTGTTGTGTTTTCAAGTACCGAGAGGAGGTGCTTTGATATTTATACTGTTAGGCAATGATGTTTTTACTAATTGATTAGGGAAGGAGTGACGTCATAGACTCATAGTTAGTATCATAACCCAAACCATCTCCAGTTTTAAAACAATTCTTGCAATCCATTTTGTTATCAATATCTAACGTTGACCTCAGGCCCTCAGCTCATTATTAAGAAATAAGAATTATAATTTCTTCTTATTTGATGTGATCAAAACCTTTGTTTTTTTTTTTATTAATTTATTTTTGGCATCTTGAATGGTGAGTTGCAGTCTAGCAGATTAAATCCATATATTTTGTTATTTTTCTTATTTTGCTTATATGAAGTTTTAAAAGAGTTACTAAAGAGGAAAAAGTTAATTGCAATTGAACTTAATATTGTTTGGTAGTTTAATGAAAATAGTTCGTAATAAATTCTCATCAAACACATTTGTAGTCAGTTCTCATCTACACAATTTTTTTAAATTACAAAAGTATGAGTCGCTATGTTACCTTAACACTCTTAGAAATCCATCGTACCCATGTCCGACACGTATCCGACACTGACATGCCTCTGACACGGCCACGATACGTATCAGATACACCAGCTGGCGTGTCGCCTTACATGGCGTATCTTTCGTCCTTTGATACGGTCTCCGACACCATTTGACTCGTCTGGATACGGCTTGGACACTAATCAGACACCGCTCGGTCTCTAGCTGCTCCCTGTGCACCGTGCTTGCTGTGGTCCATTGCTGCTCCTGGTGCACCAAGCTTGTTGTGAACCGCGCCAAAAATTGGTTTTTTCTTGCGCCAAGGGGGATTCAAACTAGGGTTGCTGCTGACACAGCCAAAGTCATTAACCACTGCATTACTTTGCCTTTGATGTTATAATCTACTAATGTTTATATTTAATGTATATCCAGGACTTTTGAAATTTAATTATATAATACAAGTGTTATTAAATTAATTATATAATATAATAGGCGTGTTGTGTCCTTAATTTTTGAAAATTGCCGTATTGCCTTATCCATGTCGTATCTGACACGATACCTGTACCTGTATCCATGCAACATAGATGAGTCGTGACGGGACAGGATACATTCAGCTCCCAAACAAATACCGGAGGTATCAAGTTCAGTAATACTGGCGGAGAACAATTATGTGCAACTATGTAAGTTAATCAGATGAGATCATGAGACTTGAGTACCCAAAAGAAGAAAAATCAAATCAAAATGAGCTCACGGTAGGGGTGAAAACGGATCGAATACGGATCGGATAGTGATAAAACCATATTCGTATCCGTTTTTATTTTTCGGATACGGATACGAATCGGATATTAATCGGATATGAATACGGATCGGATATTAATCGGATACGAATACGAATCGAATATTAGTCGAATACAAATACGAATACGGATATAAATCGAATTTCTAATTCGGATATATATATTATAACAAGATTGTATAACATCTGTGGAGTGAATTAAAATTTTTAATTGTAAAACAACAAGTACCCACATTTGAAATTAGAACAAAATAATTAACTAATGTGTTATTTAATAAAATTAAAATGATCCATCATAAATAATAAATTACATCAAAACTCAATTAATTAAATGAGAAAATAATTAAAAAAATGATTATTAGTATTTTTGAAAATTTATTATGGATTTTTAAACCTAAGATTTAACTTAATGAGAGAAATAAAAATTCAAGATGTAGTTTGAATGACGATGGGGTCTCATGGCAGGACTTCTCACTCACGAATGGCCACACAGATCCCACCTCTTAATTCTTCTCTCTCTATTTCTATTACAGGCGGACCCCACCTGTATCCAAATATCCGAAAAATTATCCGAAAAATTCAAAAATCCGGATATCCGAAAAATTATCCGATTATCCGAAAAATATATCCGAAAAATGAAAAATTCGGATATCCGAAAAATCAATGTATCTGAATTCGGATAATTATCCGAATCCGTATCCGTATTCGCTTCCGAAATTAAAACCGAATTCGTATCCGTATCCGTATTCGTATCCGCAAATTATCCGTATCTGACTATATGAATTCGAAAAATTCGAATACGAATCCGAATTCGGTCGGATAATATCCGACCCGTTTTCACCCCTAGCTCACGGCTGCTCTCATGCCAGAAAGGAACGGATCCGTATCCTCCCAGGTACCTGACTCAAACAAATTGAAATTAACAGTCCAGATTAATTCCAGCCGGATCAAACTCAATCTGATTCCTGTAGAGACTGTAGGGGTCCGTTTTGAGATTCGTGCCCAGCTAAAAAAACCGTCTGATTGTGAATGTTCTCAGTCAGGTAACCTGAGGGATGAGGGGATGTGAATTCGAAAGGAACTGGATTTTGTTCCAAAAAAGTTGAGACAAATATATTTTATTTGAAAGTTAATTTTAAACTGTTCGATCTATTATGGAAATCAAAACTGTCCGTAAGAATTTTGTCCCCAGGTAAATTCTTAAAAAGTTAAAAAAAAATATTTTAGGAGAAGTCCTTATATGAGTTTCAAATCCATGATTATGTGACTTTGTCACTAGATTAAAGGAATGTGTATCCTCTGCATTAACTCAAAAATGAATTTTTTGAGTTAATGAATCTCTACCATCTGATTATAAATAGAGCCAATTCGGTCTATGCTTATGATATAAGAGATTTTTAATATTAATGCAGATCTAGTCTGCACAAATTTTAAAATAATTTGGATGATCGGCATTCATTAACTCAAAATATTCCCTTTTGAGTTAATGCAGAGGATACAAATGCAAATTAAAGGCTAGTTCTTATTTTCCTCTCTTTGATTCGGGCAATAAGTCGAGAACTAATTAAGCAATAATATTTGTATATAATTAACATGCTACACTGTTTCATCTATATATCTTCCACTGTCAATTCAAAGATGCCCCCAAAATTATTTACGACTTCTACAAGTTAAACCATTTTAACAACCTTGTCTAAGAGAACATCACCATCAGTTCACAATTGCAGCACCACAATGATCCTGTTATTCTCTAAGAATAACTGCAGATATGGACGCCTCAGGTTCTTGGCGATACTATAATTTGTTTAAATTTAGTAGACAGCTAGCGGAATATAATTTCACAATTTTCTTTGAATAACAATATAAATAGTGTAGTTTGGAGATGAGATATAAAGGGATTTCTAGTATAAATTTCGAATTTCCGATTACAATTGGTTGGATTTTGGTGGGGTTTATACATAGCATGCTCCTCTTTCTTTGGAATTAGAGCACTTTACGGTTGGTACAAAATAAAAGAATTATGACAAAGGATATATGCTTTTGAAGAGAGGCTGGATGGTAATCCAAATTGTGTTTCTTTTTTGCCAAAATTTAAAATAATAGATCACTTTTTTGTTAATTTTTTTTATCGTAGTTTGTTTATGGAGTTGTTTAGCACATCACAAACTTCTAATTGCAATATGACAGAGGGTATTTGGAATTTTGATAGTAATTTTTTTTTGAGAAATCAATGAGAGTCTAGCTCTCATTTTTTCATTAAACATAATTGGTAACATTTTGTTGATTTTCTGAGTAAGAAACTCAAATTAAGAAAAGAAAATGAAATTACAATTAAAAAAGAGTCAAAATATAAGCTCCAAAAATAAAAGAAGACTATCCTAATTGTACCAGTTCATCCGTGCTTTTGCTTTTTTTTTTTTTTCTCTAAAGATGCGGTTGCATCTTTCATACCAAATTACGAAGTGTGTGATTAACATGAGCTCCCTTGTCTTAGCAGTTTTTTTTTTTTTTTTTTTTTTTTTTTTTTTTTTTCTAACCAAAACCTGAACATTGTCTTGTCCCGATACCTGTACCAGTCTGTAGCACCCCTCTATACACTTGTTCACATACCGGACGCTCACTGAATAAGTGTCTAATTGTCTCGTCATTTCTTCTACACATATAACACATCCCCACAATATGGAATCCTCTTACTCTCAGATTGTCAGCAGTAACAACCTTTTTATGTAATAACAACCATCCTAATACTTGCATTCTCGGTGGTACCCGGATCCGCCAGATTTTGTGTATATCTGATTTAATTGGCAGTACCAGTATTTGTCAGAGGGGCATTTATGTGGATTATGTGGAATGGAAGAAAACGTTTGATTTCTCAAGGGATAAGTGTGAGATGTTAGAAGTTTAGGAGGATTCCTAATTTCTTTGGCCAAGTTTTGGAGTACAAAAAAAAGGCATCACATGTATTTTAAACTACAATTAGTGATGCATCTTGATGTTGCACAACTACCAGTTCAGGTTTAGGGGAGGATTTAGAGCTGGCGCAAGCAAAGGGAGAGGCTGGGTATGGAGGTGATCTGAAGTATTTGGTTCCATTACTGGTTTGAGCAACTTTGATGTTTGCCATCGTTTGGCAGTAGTTTCATGAAGGTTTCATTACGTTGGGAGTACTCTGGTCCCAGTACTGCAAAAGGGAATCTTTTAGAATTAGTAGATCCTGACCGTTCTTTTAACCTGACACAAATCTTAAAGAAGATTTCTACATTTTCAATAGGCATCAGATTGAGTAAATCTGAGCCATAAAGTTGTGGGCCCCAAAACTCCAACATATCCGTCCCTCTTGTTTAGGATCAACTATTCATCCAGAATCAAGATCGGGTGGAATGGACACGTTTAGGAGAATATTTTTTTCATGTTTGATATGAAGTAGATCCGAAATGAACGATTTAAATTTTTCTCAAACCATAGATTTTTTTTGGGATTGTTAATTAAGTTAGGCTATTATAAATAGTATGGTGACCAATCTCGGAAATGTTGTTGTTGTTGTTGTTGTTGTTATTTTTTTACCATTGAAAGAAGCCCGTTTCTCCTCAAAAAAAAAAAAAAAAAAAAAAAAAAAATCCCGTTTCCATTTTTGTTACACAGTTTACTGGCCTCCAATCCTGGTAGGACACAGGCTTTACCGGGTTCAAAATTTGACTGGGCTATTTTTAATTCATGCAGTGAATCGCAATAGTGCTGAAAACAGTCCTGTGTGTGAACTTTGCTCTGCATGAATAACAATTTATCCTGTCGAAATGTGTACCCGTTTTATCGCTCTAACGTGTATGACAGTATGAGCGTCAGTTAATGGTATACGTGTCCTGTTGTACTTAGAAGCATCGTGTTCATTTATATTTGGCATTCGTGTGTGTTGTGCTGTTATTTAGAAGTAAGAAGTGTCATATATTGTTATGTCGATCGGCATTGAGATCGGATATTATTACAATCCTCACTCTAGAGATGAGAGGTTTATATTTTCATAGCCATGACAAATAAAAAAGAAATAAAATAAATATAATATAAATTACAACTTTTTTAAAGATGGAAGAATATTTGCTTTCTTAGATAACGTCTTCTTGCTTGACTTCTAATGACTATACTTCTCTCTCTAAGTAACTCTCTAACTTAATCTAACAATGACGATTGCTAGCTATAATTCTAAACTTAATCACAAGTAAACACACACTAAATCCTATTACAAAGGGGGTATTTATAGTCTTCCTAAGGGAGTAGAATTAATAGTGGTGAAAATAGTGAAGGTAGTGGAGATTATGGGGATGTGAGGTCCACCCATGATTAGTATGATTTGCCTAAAAAATAGCGTGGCTCTTCAGAGAAATATGTTCTTCTAGAAGGGCCATCAAGAAAACACCTTCTTCTAGAAGGCCCATCAGAAAAGCTTAATTTAGGACAGTCTACGGATCATGCAGCCTTGGGTATGTTGTATGCGACATAGAGGAGGTTGTAGGGTCTCTGACTTAGCGAATTTTCTTGTATTTTTCACTATTTCGCATGTTGTGTCTTTCGTGTGAAGTATTACATGCTCCATGTAATGTCTCATTTTGATGCCTTATTCAGAAATCACCTAAATACAATATTTTTTTCCCTAAAAATGTCATTTTCTCCAAAACCTACCAAAATGATCTAAAAACACATTTGTGGTAAATAAATTGAGAAAATTGCTACTTTCCATTCGCTTTTCGCCATTTTTCGAAAGAAAAAGTAGTGATTTTCGTTATATGTTGTGGCTTCATCATCAGATAGTCATAACCTCAGATCTACTTTACTATAATTTTGGATATAAATTAAAAATGATAAAATAAAATGGTAAAGTGTGATATTAATAATCTTTATGATATCGATCTATATGGTTTTTCATAATCTTCATCATTCAACATTTCGTCAATATCCGACATTCCAAATAGCTTGTGTGAATTACTGAATTATCCACCAGATCATCTATATCAAATCATTCCTTATGCTCAAGGAGATCATAAATCCGATTATCTTGCACAACTTATCACATCAACTCGTCATGATATGTATCTTTAACTTGCTTTAACATTTGGACATAACAACTAATCAAATAGCACAAAATATTACTTACAACAACAGTTTCTTGTTAAAATAATAAATAAAATATAATAACAAGTACAGAGATAGTATATTTAATTTCATCTAAAGAAAATATGCTCCCCAGTTTATTTAATGGGTGCTGTTATTTTGAGAGTGCGATTTTGATTATTGAGAACTGAAAAATTTTCTTATCTCTTTATACTCAATTTGTTTTTCAATTTTTTCTCGCCTTCTGTTTTGCACAATAAATGCACAATTATACAAAAAAGAAACAACAAAGCATAAGATAGAGAGAGATAAAAAACGCACCAAAAAAACAATTAATATAACTCAAAAAATAAAACCAGTTTTATGAAAATAATTTACAATGCAAAACAAAAATACATAATAATAATTTATCAAGTCATTAAGTTTTTTTTATCTGCATGCTTAGAATAAGCTCTTTTAGTAATTATATTAAAATTTTATCTAATAGATAATTGTGACGCTAATTATCAGAAAAATAAATACAAAAACAGTATATTTAATTCCTTCTGTAAATAGATATCTCCACCAATATTACAAAAAAAAAGACCTATTGACAAAAATCTGTTCGTATAAACATATCTCCTTGTTAAAAATTTACGCCATATCTTCGTATGCTTATATATAATAAGAGGAGGATGGATCACTTACATTATCCTTTAGTGACACCGGATTACATGCATCCTTCATTTTTAAAGTGCAAACAATAAATTCAAACCATTTGACATGATGAATATATTAAAATGTGATTGCAAATCAAAGTTTATAATTTTTAAAATTTTTTAACTATTTATTAAGATGGGTACAAAATTCAATAGTTTGAAAACAACAATTTTGTAAAAGACTTAATAAATAACAAAAAAAAATGTCAAATTTATGCACAAGTACATTTTAATATGTCTATCATGTTAAAAGATTTGAATCGATTGTTTAGACTTTGACAACTTTAAAAATATAAAGTGTAATCAAGTGTTACCAAAAATAAAAAAAACGATGTAAGTGGATCTCTCCTCATATAATAAATAGTTCGATAATGATTAGTAATGAATATTAAAAGATCTATTATTTAGTTACTTCTAAAATAATTTGTAAAATTGTGCTGGAGAACATTGTTTGGGAAAAAAAAAAACAAAGTCTAGTACATTAAGACATTGCTCTTTATATAGAAATACATGATAAAAAATGAATATATAAAATTATTTTATTTTTATCATATATAAAATAATTTATAAAAGGTTCATTTTTATCACTGATTTTCTATAAAATGAATTTGAAAATTTTAAAACTGTTTATATAAATGCATCACTTATGGAATAGATAAATTTCAATAATTTGAATTTGTCATTTAAAGTCAATTTAATAGACTTTTGAAGTTGAATTCACTAACTATTTTAATGAGCACATTACAACCTAACTTTGCTATAGAAAATTATGTGTTCTAAATACGAGATACATACCAAAATGATTTGAATGCTTTACAAATCATCTCATCTCATTTAGAAAAAATCACATGACAGTTTTATTACTTTGCTCATATAGCGCGAATATTTTATTAAATATAATCCATGTAACATCATTTTAAATAGAAATAATGTTTTACTTTTTTTTTAAAAGTAAATAAAACGCTTGATTTGTTCCTTTATTTAGCTATGTAGAATTAAGTACGCAACTATTAAAAATTATTTTTAGTAAATTTTGTTTTATTTTCAATTATTTCTGCACATTCCTAAAATTATGGACTAAAGAAATAATATACAATCATATGAATCATATCACATCTTAACAAAGAAAAAGTATTAACGCGGCCCTTCTTTGCTTTTTAAGGTATATTAACTATTGCAAAAAGCATCCCTAATACCTGTTCAGTTGTTGACATAAATTGTGATGCATTAGGTATCATTTGCACGCGTGAATTTTAATGCGCCATAAAAGTGAATTGTCTACATATATCCTTTCAGATGTATTAAAAATGTATACAATATAAATTATTTCTAATACATCAAAATTTGTGTGCGCCACATAAAAAAAAAATACATTGACAACTCATTACAATTTATCTTGACAAATAATATAAATTTATACAAATTTAATACATCCGGAAAATAAATCCTGTAAATTTGTGCCCAACTCTATGCATCAAAATTCGACGCGATTTGTCGGTGATCTTTCTCATTTTTTCCCTTCTTATTTTGTCTTTCTTTTGATCGAGTCCTTTTTTAATGGATTGAGCGACGTGGCATTTCCAGGAACAAGCAATACACCTCTCTCCCATCTTACATGATTAATGAATTAACCAAGACAGTCTCAACTCACACTCAACTCAATCAGTTGACTCTTCTATAAGCTGTGCTCAGTTGAACGAAGGAAGAAACAGAAGCGACGTCTCTGAACTAATGGAGTGGTTAGCGGGTCGGACTTACGACGCCACAGTTCGTGCAGGGCTGGCTGCACTGGAGAGGAACCTCCTCCCTGACGCCGTGGTGAGGCGTCTGACGAAGACGCTCCTCGCCTCTCGCCTCCGTCTCGGCTATCTCCCCTCCGCCGACCTCCAGCTCTCCCAACTTCTCCATTTCGTGCATTGTACAGCCTTCTTTATTGACATCTCTCCTTATCCAGTTATTGCGTTCTTGCTTCGATGTATTTTTTTTTTTTGCTTATTTTATCTTCTGCAGCTCTAGAGGAGATGCCTATAGCAGTAGAAACAGACAAAGCCAAAACACAGCACTATGAATTGCCTACCTCTTTTTTCAAGCTCGTATTGGGAGAAAATCTTAAATACAGGTATTGAACTTCTTTATGGTTACATACCACTATCCAGGGCCAATGCAACTAAACATAAGATTACAGCTTTGGGTTTGTCACTGAAAATCCAGGCACATACTTTGTATATCCATATGAGCCAGGTATAGCAGTGCAGTATGCTACCATTCATGTAATTATTGAATGAGGGCAGAGCATAAGCAGTGCAAATTGGTCAGTTCCATCTCAAATTGCCTCAATTAGGGACTGAATCAATTATATCTTGTGAGTAAATATCAATATGCAAGAAAAACCTTAAAGGAGAATTTAAGATGGCTCAACATTGCTGAAAACAAAATCGTTTTGAAATGGAGGCACACTTGCACCAGATCTCAAATAATGCTAAGCCTCGTACAGCGATTTACCAAGTAGTTAAGAAAATTTTGCTAATTTTGCGCATCACAGATTTACTTAAATCGTCAAATTAATTAATTTTGTGGTAGCTGCTGTTACTTCAAAGAAAAGTCGAGCACACTAGAAGAAGCTGAGAAAGCAATGCTGGAATTGTATTGCGAAAGAGCAGAGTTAAAGGATGGTCAGATGATTCTTGATGTGGGATGTGGCTGGGGCTCTCTATCCTTGTATATTGCAAAGAAATACAGCAACTGCAGTGTAACTGGGATTTGCAATTCAGCTACTCAAAAGGCACACATTGACGAGCAGTGCAGGTACATGTTTATTATGGTGTCTTTTTAAAGTTGAAATGTATTTGTTTATTGAATAGACTTGCATATCCATATTTTTGGAGTTGAAGTATAATTTGACTATCATAATAGGCATTTACATAAATGGTACCATCAATTGAAAATTCAGCTATAAGTTAAAGAGTTATTTGCCTGTAAAATGTCGATATTTTGTATATGCCCCTTAAAGAACTACTTAGACAAGGAAAAGAGATGGTCAAGCTTGTCAGTTGTTCCTTTTAAAAAGGATATCACCTTCCCTGACATAAAATATCCTGTGAAGTATTAACCAAATCTCCTCTCTCAGTTATCAATAGTGACACAGTAATAGGAAATGAATAGCATTGGTACATGTATTTTGAAGAAAATGGGTAATTGATGGGCAAAAACTATTTTGAGGAGGCACTGGGGGCAGGTCGGGGTATAGATAGTATTTACATTGCAGAAATACTTGTTAAAACTTTCCTTTTCTGACATCCAGCAGCATCATATAAACAATCCAAATGCATTCTTGAAGGTCATATAAGCAATCCAAATGCTTTCTCATGATATTCTTTTGGCATCCTCTCTGTTTATTTCAGGGAACATAATCTATCAAATGTGGAGATAATTGTTGCTGATATCAGCAAGTTTCAAATGGAGAGATCATTTGACCGAATCCTATCAATAGAAATGTTTGAGGTGCATTTGAGCATCTTCTCTGACTTTAATCTTCAATATTATGATATCGTAGAAAATAGTGTGTTTGATGCTTGTGCCCTGGCTTACTATTTCAGCACATGAAGAACTACAAGGAACTTTTAAAGAAGATATCTGGTTGGATGAAGCCAGATGGGTTGCTTTTTGTTCATCACTTTTGCCATAAAACCTTTGCATACCATTTTGAGGTATGTTTCCTTTAATGAATATATAAATGAGATGACAAAGATCATTTGAAAAAGAATCATAAATTGCCATGTGTAGGATAAAAATGAAGATGACTGGATTACTAGGTATTTCTTTACTGGTGGGACCATGCCATCAGCCAATCTTCTTCTCTATTTTCAGGTTAGGTTTTTCTGTATGTCAGCAAAGTGATATCATTTATGAACATAGAGAAACATGTTGGTAGCTTGAACCACCTCTTTAATTCTTTAATTTGGTGATGACAACTGCACTAACGATCTTGCCTTCTTTTAAAAAAATAATTGCAACCTTGCCTTTAATTTGTTGGTTGGTTACGCAGGAAGATGTCTCTGTTGTCAACCAGTGGCTTGTTAATGGCACTCACTATTCAAAGACAAGGTATATCTCTCCTTAACAAATTCACATATTGCAGTGTGTTGACTGACTTCGTAGAATATTTACACACCTGCTCTTTTGTCAATTCCCCAAGAACCTAGAATTTACAATATTTTAGCCAACGGTTTGGGTTTTCCAAATCAGAAAATAAAAATAAATGATGAATTGCTGGTGCAGTGAAGAGTGGCTTAAAAGGATGGACAAGAGTATTTCTTCCGTAAGGCCAATATTTGAGACAACCTACGGGAAAGACGCGGCAGTGAAATGGATTGCGTATTGGCGCACATTTTTCATCTCTGTGGCTGAGCTTTTTGGGTACAACAATGGTGATGAGTGGATGGTTGCGCTTTATCTTTTCAAAAAGAAGTAGATTTTCTTTGGAATTCTCTGTGGATGCTCTGTAGTGCATTGTTATTCTTTTGCTTAGTTCTTCCCTTTGGTTCTATGAGGTAAAGGATGCCATTTACAAATCGTCAGATCCTGAAAGGTCTGAATTAAATTTCTCAACTCCATAACTAATGGATTAATAAAAAAATATTACATCGATGATATCTGATGAAGAATTTAAGAGAATCAACCAGCGACTAAATAAAAAAAATCTCTTGATCACTTGCCAAAAAATGGCTTCGATGTGCTTGTAACTTGGATCATGGATTTTATTTTGTTTTGTTTTATTTTTATTTTTTGTTAACTTGTCCTGTTTACATAAAATTGTTATGAGGATCAATTTCTAACACCGTCTCCATGCGTCCAAAACGAGAGAGAATTAGAGTGGAAACAACGTGATTTGGTCACGTTTGGTCTCTGTATTGGGATCAAATTAATTTAAATTAATTTTTTACATGTTGTGATCTTGTCCAGAGGTGGTCATAACACGTAAATGATTACGTTATGTGAACGTAAATGATTACGCTATGTGAGTGATGTCGTGACCAAATACAATTCACGTAACCATATAATCATAATTTAAATTAATTTATTTAAGATTCATCATTTGATCAAGATTTAACACAGTTCTAGGCATATGTGACTTATGTGACACATGCCATATTGTAATTAGACCTTTTGGGTGATGTGACATGCCATGTCAAATTTTTTAAAGATAATTACGGCACGGGACATGAGTCACGGCACGTAACCGACATGTGTCATGCTGTTATGTACCATTACCGAACCGACTCCGCCGTGCCATTTTTCCCACTCTAGAGAGAATTATATGCAACTTACAAATTGACATGCTATGATTAAATATATATGATGTTGCTTTACACATTGCTATAGTACTGCACTAATTCTCTAACAAAGAAATACACAAATCATATATATATTTTAGATAATCTAATATTCCCTGAGATTCTTTTTCTGTTCTTTCTATATTTTTGTACAAACACTCTTTTGTAAATCTCAAACGCATCTGATATTCGTAAATGCAAAAATTGCACAAGTCTACCTACAAAATATAGCTTCAAATAAATTGACCTGATAATTTCCATTCTTGGATAGCTGACCTCAGCGAAATATTTGGGATTATGGAAGTATGTTGCATCATTTGTTTTGTAACAGGAGACATGTTTGATTTCTCGAGCCATTCTTTTATTGCCTTGTACTCGTATGTATGACCATCTCCAGCAACATATGGATCATTCATTATCTCCTGTGGATAAAAAAAAAATCTAGCATTACACAGAGACCAAGAATACAGTCTATCTTCTGGTTTGGTAGGGGTTATATAAAATGAAAAGGGGACGCCTCAGCTCTTACTTTATTCGTAAGAAAGAACAATTTATCTTGATAGCGACAAGTGAAAAATGAAATGTTTAATGCTTAGCAATAAAAAACACTGCATGCATAGCCAAAAAATAGATGGAAATGTAAAAAACAATCTGCTACCATATCTAGCTGAGAGAGAAAGGGAGAGGGAGTTCATACATTCAAGATGGGGCATATAAAGTGCTTTGGCAAAGCTCGCATATTAAACCTCTCCAATTCATGTACACCATTAGCCATTCTCATAATCTCCTCCATCTCAGGCAGGAACTCATCTTCTAAGTCAGGCCGGTCCCGACATCTCAGCTGACTGCACCTTAACGAAAGCTTAACCAGCCTTTCAGCGGCTTCAACAGGCCAATCGTGTACAGATTTGTCAAGTACCTCTGCTAGTGACCCATTTTCCACTGCCCTCTCCATACTCATCAGAAGCCCATTTGGGTGCCTCCCGGTCAAAAGTTGAAGAGTAATAACACCTAATGCATACAAATCTGACTTAGGGCGTACTGTACCGGTACGCTGATACTCTGGATCCATGTAGTACAGAGTACCAACCAAAATAGTTTCATTATACTCAGTCAACCCATCAGGTACAATGTCAAACATAAGCTTTGCCAACCCAACATCTCCTATTTTGCTTGTGAAATTTTGGTCCAGTAATATATTTCCAGGTTTTAGATCACGGTGTACTATTGGTTCTGGTTTGGCACTGTGTAGGAAAGCGAGTCCACGGGCAACTTCTAGGACAATTCGAAACCTCACAGCCCAGGGGAGAGGTGGAGCCTGTTTGTCATTTCGATACAAGAGGTGATCATCTAGGCTGCCGTTTTCCATGTATTCATAAACTAGTGTTCCATTTTCCGGGCAGAAGCCAAGTAGCAAGACCATGTTAGGGTGGTGTAGTTGGCTAAGTATCTCAACCTGCATATATGCATAGCCACTACAGTTAATGTCCTCATAAAGTTATGAGAAGTATACAAAAAAGTAAAAATCTGTGACATGATAGCCAAACTGGTCCAAGCTTCATAAAATCTACCAACAGCTGCTACTAGTGCATTAGCAATGCAGAACAAAATATGGTGTACTCCACCCATGCTTATACCTCTTTACTGCTATCTGGTGTCTTTTGAGGTATTCTTGTTGGATAACATAATGTGATTGCATTTCTTCTTCATGACTAGGTGACATGTCATGATTGATTCGTGGACCCAATACAATATCATTAGTAACTGGTTGGATGGTATCTTTGGTTGAATCAACAGATTGACCTAAGCCCTACAACCTACACCATAGGTCAAGAAACAACACCTCTTGAAAAAAGTTTGATCTTCATATTCACATCAAAATTATGGTGTACTCTGTCAACTTACCTCTCGAAGAAATTCCTCCATTTTTTCTTTTGAATTAAGAACCTTTATGGCCACCTCTGTATGGTCAAGTGTGCACCTATACACATTTCCATAACTACCTTCCCCAATCTTCTTTGCAGCTGAAAAATTGTCAGTTGCCTCCTCTATCTCCTCCTCTGAGTACCTCCTACACCTTTTTTCTCTTGCTAGAGAGCCATTCACAACATTTGACTTCTCCACAGAGGCCCGGTTAGCAATTATCTCAGCTCTGTACCTATCCAGGGTTTCTTGCGTGAGTTGTTTCCGGCCATCCTTTGCTTCTCTTTGCAATGCAGCTTGAACTTTTTTTTCTTCTTCAGTGTATTCATTTGAGAGAGATTGGATCTGAATTTTTTTAATTTAAAACCAGCTTTTAATTATTGGACAATAAGAACAGAAATAACATTATCGCTAAACCAACTAATAGTAATGTTTCTATACAATAGTAATAATTGCATGATATATTCAACATTCAGTAGTAATTGTAACAAGACAATGGAAAAATAGGAGAAGTTAAGCACAAAAATTTTGATAAGAGACTCAGATATTACTTTGAGTAATAAGTTAATCTTGAAGTAGTACAGTTCAAGAAAGGGCATGTGGGTGGATCAATTATTGACCTTTTGGTACTAACAAAGCTAACAGAAGCAATACTTAACAAACCATGCAGTTGCAGGCATTAATGTGATCTCAATGTTCTTTTTGGGGTTAAGATCAATTGACAATGTTGACTATATTTTCCAATGAGACAAGATCGCAAAATAATGAAAATTGTTTATTATCGTGTTATTGTACAAATAGAAAGTATGCCCCTGGCCTCAGGCCTCCCTGCAACCCCCTCCTCTCTCCTCTCTCCTCGCATCTTATGCAGCAGATTCTGCCACAAGACTGGTCACTAGGTGTGACTGAAGAATATTCTGTGATCACATCTCATGGGGTGGGTCTTGTCATGATGATGGTCATCATAGGTCTGTGTATTGCTTTTGACATGTTGTGATACAACTATGGATATCAGTAGCGAATGGTGAGCAGATTGTACTGCAGCCACCATACAACGTCTTCTGACTAAACTACCTGAGTGATGATTTTTCTTCCTTTCTAGCCCTAGAAGTACGGCATTATTTTATTTTATTTTTTGATGCTTGCATTTGTTTCCTTATCTGTGTTCTCTACTCAATATTAAGTCTTTCTATTTACTTATAAAACTGATGATATGCATTTTGCCTACTGATTGAATGGTAAAATAGAGTATGGCTATAACATCAGTGTCATTTCAGCCTATATAACACCAACTCCAAAACCTATTGAATCAACTTCAAACGGAGAATCCAAACCGTTCAAACCGATTTACTTCATTAGTTGTGCATTTACATACAAAATTTATAATTTTTCGAATTTATTTAGTATCAAGTCAAGCGGTCAAATGTGTGAGTTTTAAGTTAATTTGAATACATTCATTTTTCAACATTTTTACCGCTTGATTTGATACTAAAATAACTCAAAAATATAAAAAAAAATTTGCATGTAAACGCATCACTTATAAAGTAAATCAGTTTGAACGGTTTGGATTAGTCATTTGAAGTCTATTCAATCAATTTTGAAGGTAGTGTCATATGACACCGATGTCATACTAGCCGGACTTGGTAAAGTATGCAATATATCTATAATTTTTTATAAGCCCCTGGAAATCAGCAATTTGCTATCTAGCTCTGGTAAAACTTGAGCAAATAATAAAAGAAAGTACCTTTTTCTTAGCCTGTACAAGGTCTTCACAAGCCTGATCATACATGGCTAGAGTGTTTTGCAGATCAGTCTTAAGTTTAAGCACTTCATCCTCAGCTCCAAACTATAAATGGTAGGACATATTATTAATTAAAAAAGAGAATATTTATTATCTGTGCCCCTAAGGACCTCACAAATAGCATGAAATATACAACATATATTCTATTGTACATTCTACATCTGTATAATCAATGGAAATAATCATGTGCAGTTCTCTCCAGAATTCTAAAAAAAAAAGAAAGAAGCAAGGCTAACTGTGTTTTCTTTCACATTTAAGTAAGAATATGGAACACCGGATCTTGTTGTCCATACACAATTATATTTATGTTTTACAGGAACGTGCACAATATTTCTACCTTCGAAAGGGTATTATGGCATTTTGATTTATGAAGAACAGAAAGTTCAGACTTATAGATTAAATACAAACATGCAGAGCACACAGTAACTTCTTGTTTTTCTGTGTCATGTTACAAATCATAGCCCCCTTCAATTCACTCCCCCACCTCTGCAGGGCCGCCGTCTCCACAGACTGAAAAAACTCAAACAAATAAGGTTTATAAAATATAATTTATCTTACAGCTTGCGGTGTCTTTGCACTTGTCCCTGAAAATCCACCCCTTGAACTCTGATCAGTATCCATAAAAGCACGTACAGTTAATCCGCTCATTTCATCTTTATGTGAACCACCACCAAGAAACATACGCATAAATTGTTCACGGAAGAACCATTTTCTTTTGCTTTCAGAGAAGTCCCTGTGACTAATTGATTGGACTTCTGTGTGACTATCTGGTCCTACAGTAGCATCTGAAGTAGCAAATAAAAATAACAATGAAAATCATAAATCACCATTGAAATTAGTTGCTACTGGTAAGAACAAGTACATTAATACTGAATAGTACTAACAACCACTAACTAGACTGCTCTCTCTCTCTTCCACCCACCCCTTCTTTTATTATTATCAGCATTTTCATGATTACCGTTGTTATTTTCTTTGTTTCTCGTTACTTTTAACATCATGATAATGATTATTATAATTATCATCATTATTATCACCATTATTATTAAATTATTTATTTAATAAAAAATATGTATTTATCATCATCATCATCCATCATTACTATCATTATCATTAAACAGTATTAATATCAATATCCTTCTCATTATAATTATCAATACAACAACAACAACCAAGCCTTTAGTCCCAAACAAGATTATAATTATCAATATTTTTTATAATTATCATTTTTGCCATTCTGTAGGAATCAATTAGGAAGTCTTGGATGAGTCAGAGATGCCAATTGCAAATATCATTGGAACCAACTTAGGATTAGCCAACACTAATTTGGACTAACAGGAGGCTTAACTTGGCTGAACTAAGGCTCAACTGAAAAGTTGGTTAAGCTGGAAATGTATTGGTCAGGTATTGTATTGGATCAAATCAGTGCCATGGGCTTCTCAATATTATCAGTTCAGTGGGAACAAACAAATTTTCAATACCCCCAATTAAGCACAACATAGCAACCACAAATAGAAAAGGAAGTTTTTTTTTTCCGTATTAAAAAGGTCAGAAAGTATCAAACACTAGCTAAGACTGTACCAGTGGGATTGTCCAGTTTTGAAACCTTCATTTTCAGTCTCTTTTTTGACACAATTATCACATTACAATGACTTGGTATTTCCTCAAGGACAGTGCTTGCCACATCAGCTTGGTTAAAATTCCTGAAATAGCATAAAACTTAAATTTTAGCAAAGTACTTGTTCAATACCACCAATATCGTAATTATACCTACTACATGGTCTGCATTTGTATGACTATTTCCAGATAAACACTAAAACATCAAGGCTTAATATGGGGGTAATTCTATGTGTGGGATCGTAAACACACCAGTATTTTTACTCCAAAAAAATGAGAAATTTCATGCATCCCCTTAGAAAACATGGGAAATATTCTTATAACCCTCAGAAAAGATTTTATCCGTTGCCAATCGCTTCGTCATTATTCTATGAGAATAAAAAGGGTAATTTACAACAAACCATGAGAGGACAGCTAACAATAGAATTTACATATATTACAGAGATTTTCAATGATTTTCTGTTCTTATAGGAGAAAACATTAATATATTCTATCACCATTGAAGTCAGGTCAGTACAATGAAACAGTGAAATGAGAGAAAACATACCTCCTGAAACAAGAATCACCAAAAGATGAGACACCCATTACCAAATTTCTTATACCATTCTCTGAAATATAGCTAACTAATGTGGCTGCTGGGCTATGTCCTTCCAGCACAATCATTTCCACCTAAAACCATAAAAATATTAACAAATCAAATAATAACATAACAATAGAATGCTAGCAGATCCCAAATTGCCCCTCCTACATTTATTATTTGCAACCCTACTCGGACAAATTGCATTCTGCAGGCATGACTTTTGGTAATCTATACATAAATGAAAATAATTATTTAACTTCTCCAAAATTTTCTTAGAAATAAGTTGTGTTTACCCACTGATAAAGAGACGGATATGGTTAAAAGACTAAAATTGGAAAAATAAATTTTTTAAGTTTTTCCCATTGTTGATGTCAAAAAAGTAAAGATCGTACGTTTCTTTGTCCGAAGAGTTGTTTTATAGGAGCAAGCGCCTCCAGTGCGCGGTGAATTTCATCATGCTTATACATAGCCACCACCTCCTTCTCCATTTTTTCTACTGGTGTCATTTCCCCAGCTACATGGAAAAGAGCATTCAGGTTTCTTCTTTTTTTTACTCCAAAAGCAAAAGGCATAAAAAGAAAGCATCATGTCATTATTACATTCCGCTAACCCAGGCTAGTCAAGTAGAAGTTTGTAATTATTTGATTATACTCGTATATATACCCAAATACCCAGAACTTTAATATATATAACTCACAGATCAAATATAAAATTCAAAAATTGCATAGAACTAAAGAAACAGACAAATATCCAAAACATAAGTAAACACAGCGTCTAAAGAAAGGTTAGCTAAGCTCAATTAGATAAAGAAAAAAAAGAAGACTAAATATCGATAACAGGTAAAGGCCAAAATTGAACTTTTATGCATGGAAGGAACCAATAGCATAATATACATGAAAATTTACCGAAAACTATGTGATTCACATAATATAATAGAAATCGAAAAACAAACGAAAGGAATCATAAGACAGGAGGATAAGGAAAAGCGTACAAGGCGAAGGGATGAAAGAGATAAGAGGGATGACGTGGACGAGCAGGATACGACAGGAGGGTGCGCCCAAGTGATTCGAGGCCCAGGCGGCAGCACGGCGGCTGCTACTGCTGCGCCGCACGGCCACGACTACCGTCGTCTCCGACTCAAGCGCCGACGCGGATTGGAGGGAAGCCATGCAACCCAGGAGAGAAGAAGGGGAAGCTTCAGTGGGGGTTGTTTTGGAAGGAGGGAATAGAGAAGAGGTGGGGACTGAACCGAAGACTTGTACTCTTTTGCGACTTGTGAAACTTGTGCAGATGAAGACGAAAGATGGTTGCTGGGTATCATTGTTGCCGGTGCTTCTAAACTGGACTCATCCGGTTTTCTGTATTAAGACGGGCTATTTTCCGGACTGCCAAATATAAAAAATAACAAAAACAAGGGTCAAATAGAATAGAAAAGGTACTCCTTGTATAAAAAAATGGAATGCGTATCCTCTGCATTAACTCAAAAGAGAATCTTTTGAGTTAATAAATTTCAACCGTCTGATTTTAAACGGAGTCAATCTGGCTCCTGTCTATATTATAGGGGCTACTTTAATATTAGTGTGAATCTAATACACACGAATCTTAAAACAGATCGAACAGTTGATATTCATTAACTCAAAAGATTCTCTTTTGAGTTAATGCAGAGGATACGAATTCAAAAAAATGTCGGGTATATTGATCTGCATCACCATGAGAACTTTTGTTCCTGACTCGTTAGCTCATTAAAGGAATCCGTATCACCCCAGGTACCTGAGATGCAAGCTATAAATCTGGACCGTTCTTTTCACGCGGCACGAATTTTAAAGCAAACCATCTAAAGTTCTAACTGTTTCCGGATTAAGTTTGACCCAGCTGGATTAATCTGGACCGTTTATTTTTAAAATTGTACCTCAGGTACTGGAAGGAACACGGACTCTAATAAAAACATGTCATTTCGATACACATGTTAAAAATATGAATTATATATAAACCGTATTCGTTGTTATCTGAAATATTTGTACACTATTTATGCTTAATTTGTCCAAGGTTTTCAAATTGGCGAGCCGAAATCGAAATTTGTCCAGATAATAATTAGCAGTCTCCAAAAATGGAGTTTCAATTTACAAATCTTGTTTGGCACTATGGTTAAGGTAAAATAAAATAAATTTATTTCAATTTCAAAGTTAGAGCATCTGACACTTTTAAGAAAATAAATTAAGTGGAACTAAAATCGGAAAATTGAAGTTAACTAATTTCTAAAAGAGAGGTAATAATTAAGTTCATTATAAAATTAACAAAAGAAATTATTTAATCCGTAATAATTAAGGGTACAAACTATATTAGTTTCAATGAAACTGGTGGGACTTCCCACTTCTTCAAAAAAAATATAACTCTTACAAATGATCTTCCATCATTAGCATTGATTTATTCACTGTTAATTTATTATTCAGGGCGTTGCTAGACTTTTAAGCTGTGAGGATCAAACATAAATTAAGATAAATCAAATCAAATATTAATGCTGCATATGGGGTCAATTTTATGGGTATTTACTCTAAATTAGATAGAAAATTATATACAGGTACATATTTTTTGAAAATTTCATTATAATGGATTTGCCTTTGCTACTATTAGCCTGCTATTAATAGTTGATAATTATTGTATTTCATTTTCTTGTCATTAGTTTAGGCATTTTTATTCTACAAAAGAGTTAAATTTGAAGTATACATTTTGATTTTTTTCAATTTCTTCAATATTAAATACATTTATTCTGGCTGTAGTAATATCTTTTTTCTTATTCCCAAACAGAACATCGAGAATTATACAAAAAGTAAGTGCAATAACTAATTTCGAAATTAAGTGGAAGTAACTAAAATCAGAACTACGGTGTGTTGTCCGAAATTTTTATTTTTATCATTTAATAAAAATAAAATAACCACAATTTGTTTATAATTTTATTTTTGACACGCCTGCAGTTTCAAATTGCAGCGCTGTTGTTTCTGAAAATTTCAAAATAAGATGATGTTATTTTCTTTAATTTATTTATTTTTGATGTTATTAATAAAAATCTCGGCCTCAATTTCCCAAAAACACCCATTAAAACTCAATTAGACCCCCTAATTTTTTTTTACCAATTTTAGTTACAACTTAGGTCTAGAAGTCTTTTACATTTCATATTAAGTTTGTTTAAAATTTCCGAAGTACCCCAGCCGGATAAAAATAAATCTGCTGTAATTTTCAGGGAATTACAGGACCTCTAATTCCGATTTTAATTATTTTTTTTAGATGCGTGTACGAAAATTTACTTTTTTCTTTAAATATTTTCAAAATTCGCACACAAAAAAATTTGAATGATCCGTATCAGAATTTCAGAATTCTGTAATTCCTTTCAGAGTTGCAGCAGATTCGAACTCCAACAGAATGGCTCTTAAAGACTAACCAAAGACGTAAATATTTTCCAACCATAAAAGAAAAACAAGTTGGGTCAATTTTTTCTAACAATAATTTTTTTGACAGATGTTAAAATTCTAGCCAGTGACGAAAATATTTTTCAGATTGAAATATATACTTTTGCTCATGTGATCTATTTTTTTTTTCTATTTTCAAATATAAAAAATAGACAAAGGCTTCTATGGATCAAAGGATCTATTTGTAAAATGAACATATTTTTATTTTCAAAGTTCAAACAGTCGATCCGAACCGTTCATCTTGTTCTCCATATTAATATGTGCTTGGAGACCAAACTTTATATTTTTCTGAATTTTTTTACTATTAATTAAGATGGGTACAAAAAATATCAAATTTAGACTATTGAATTTTGTACTCATCTTAATAAATAGTAAAAAAAATTCAGAAAAATGTAAAGTTTGGTCTCCAAGCACATATTAATATGGACAACAAGATGAACGGTTCGGATCGACTGTTTGAACTTTGAAAATAAAAATATGTTCATTTTACAAATAGGTCCTTTGGTCCATAAAAGCATCACTCTAAAAAATAACATAAGCTCTATTAATTTTTCCTTCTTTTGAAAATAAAGATGAGATCAAAATTTTTCTTTAAACATCCATCAAAGCTCTCCAATCCAAATATAGAACCTACGTCATTGCATATAAAGTTGGTTTTCAACTTTTATTTTTTTGTTCTAGTATACGAATACTTCAAGACATGAAAAATCAGAATTTTTATTTATAAAAATTATTTAAAAATAAGGGGAAATTTTTGGAATACCTGTAAGCCATAATATCACAGCACCCTTCTAAATTTCAAAAATTCAAAAATTTACTCATTTATTGTCTTTTCTATCAAAACTCATTTAAATTTATAAAATACTCATTTATCCTTTATTAGAAAAAAAAATATGTAACATATTTAAGAAAAATGTCAAGTCTTCTATTTGGTCGATTTCGAGAAAAAATGAGTCATTTTTCTACTTTTGACACATACACAAATATATACCTAAAAGTTATCATGTTATACGTTACAAGAAGACAAATTAACCAGTTGTCTCATAAATCGACAAATTAGAGACTGCCTTTATTCTTAATAGGCTAAATATTTTTTATTGTCTTTCTTAATAATAAAAGACAATAAAATAGATAAATTTGTGAGTTTTTGAAATTTAGAATGGTAATAGATGATGTTATGAATTTAGAGGGGGGATACATAATTTTAAATTTTTTGAAAGGTATACATGAAATTTTTTATAAAAACAATATAGGATAATAAATAGATTTTTTTTTTTGTAAAGTTGGAGATGAAATTACCCAACTATCATCCACAAGGGACTCCTTCATCCGAATTTCAAACTTACGACATCTTATATGAAAAACATTGTCTTTGCTAATAGACTAAAAACTAGTTCTCTAGAATAATTTATGAATTGTTTTGAGATTTTAATTCCATAGAATAAACAAACTTTTTTTTGTTCCTTTAATTAGGAATAAGATTTTATGTTATATGAGGCGGGTGGCATGCAGAATTTTATATGAATCGATTCTTTCTATGAGATCGAAATTTTCATACGATCTGTCCATTGTATATTAATTTTATACTATTTCTATAAATAAAAAGTTCTATCAAAAAAATCAAGGAGCCTAGGAGGAGAAATAATCGATTAAAGATCTTGTTTGTAACCTGGCGCAAAGATTTCAGGAATCTCATATTCACCCTGGTCCGGTGAATCATGCTTCCTTTTCAAGCGCAGTGTGCAGAGGCGGTGAATTGTTTAATATTCTAAGACATTGAAAAACAACATTAAAACGGATGCCTCGTGTTGTTGAAGCAACTGGAGATCATCAGCAGGGCAGGTAAGAAGGAACATGATCTTACCTCAGAGTCAACGAGCGAAACAACGACGCAACTCAGGAGATGCCTGGACTAAATTTGAGTCTTATTTATTTATTTATCCATTTTCCATGCTTTGTATTAAAATTTCGGAATTGAATATTCAAAACTAACGCTTCTTTCGTCTTGGGCTCTCGTCTACACTCCCCAGCTAGTTGACTGATATAGACGGGTGGTTTACTTGACCAACCGCATGCGCATTTATTTCAGATCGCACCTTAAAGTTCAAAGCAAATTATGAATTGCTAGGAGAAAATGATGAAGTTACATACAATCCCTGAAATCTTAAAAAAAACATTTCTCCAAAGCTTGCAATTCAAAGAAATATAAGATATATATCTCACTTAAACGATACATAAATATCAATTCATGAAATAAAATGATATATTTACAGCATGATATATAACTAATAATTTGAGTAAAATAAGAATGTTCTTAAGCTGATCAAGTTTTAAGTGAACTTAACTTTAGAATTTATCGGATCAAATATGAACTATCGAAATTGATTTATTTTACAGGTAATGCGTTTATATGTAAAATTTATAAATTTTGCATTAATTTAATATAAAGTCAAGAGGTAAAACAAAAGAAGGTTTATAAGTTAATCTAATAGATGTTTCATTATTTTTTGACCGCTTTACTTTATACTAAGGTTTAAATAGTATTTATTGCGTCATAGCGGATTGATTAAAAAAACAGCACTGCTAGCGACATAGCTTTTATGATATGAAAATGACATAGTGCCGCTATAGTGCGCTATTTAGAACCTTGTACAAATAGTTCAAGAATTTATAATTTTTTACAAAAACACATCATCTCATGAAGTAGATATATTTTAGTTGTTTGCATTCGTCATTTGAAATTAATATGATAATTTTTAAAATTAAACTCATGCATCAAGAAACTTAATGAACTTAAGAACATTTTAAAAAACTAATATAATTTATTTTAAAAGAATAATATCTATCCATTATTATTATCGCTCTAAATATGTGATTTAGTATGAAAACAATTTTTTGATTTTAATAATGACCAAGCAAAAAGAGAAAGAAGATGGATGATGGAGCGGAGAAGAAGATAGGTTGGAAAGGGCGGGGCAGAGATTGAATGAGTAGCGGCACTAGGGTTTCCTATTCACTCCAAAGTTGCTCCACTACATCTCTCTCATTTTCATCTTCTCAAGCGAAGAGGAGAATGAGAAAGAGGGGACTATTGGATGGAAGCAGATTCGATTGTAGAGAGATGAAAAATACGACCGTCAAGATGGCTGCTTGCCACCTTACCCTCAAAAGAAAAATACGACCGTCAGAGTGTGGTAATATCGTCGAAACTTGGAGCACATAGTCTCTATCCATCTTAGTCAGAGCACGATGATGAGCAAATATGACCGTTGGAGTGCGATGACTATTGGATGGAAGCAGATCCGATTGTAGAGAGATGAAAAATGAGATACTAGGAATTTTAAGAGATAAGTAAAATTAAATTATTAAAGTAGTTTAGATGGATTTATAAGAATAAAAGAGTTTAAATTAAAAAATGAATATCATTTGAATAGTTATAACTATTTTTTATTAATATAATTGTTAGTAAATTTTTAAAACCATTGATTTAAGAAAAAAAGTTTATTTTTCAATATCTCGATCTCTCTTCGGCGGAAAGTATTGTTTTAATCAATTAAATTATATAAGATTTTTGAATTAAATTAAATATCGCCTTCTAGAGCTGCGTTGAACTTGTATATTCTTATTATCATATTCTTTTTTTATTTCAGTGTGCACAAGAATTTTTTATTTTAGCAAGTAAAATGTCACGATTGAATGGAAACGTGTAGAAAGGCAAAAGTTGGCAGTTGCTCTCACATTTAATGCCTTATTTAATTGAGGAAATTGTTGTACCAACTTCTTAGGTGATGGAATGGAATGGAAACATATATATAACATGAGGAGAGATCTACTTATATTTTTTTTTGATGATATTGAATTACATTTTATGTTTGTAAAGTTCAAATAGTTGATATAAACTGTTTAACATGATAGATATATTAAAGATGTGCTTGCAAATCAAATTTTACATTTTTCTAATTTTTTTTTTACTATTTATTAAGATGGATGCAAAAATTCAATGGTCTGAAAATAACGATTTGTAAAATGCTTAATAAATAGTATAAAAATTCAAAAGAATATAAAATTTGATATATAAACGTATTTTAATATATTCATTATGTTGAACGGTTTGAATCGACTATTTTAACTTTGAAAACTTTTAAAATGTAAGGTGTAATTTGATATTATCAAAAAATGATGTAAGTACGTAGATCCCTCATATAGAATAATTATATTGATCCCCTCACCCTTGTCGCCCCATTTAACCCCGCACTCTCTCTCTTCAAATTAACTCCCTTAACTGTTTTTTATCCCCGCATTAATTCCTCTAAGAATTTCTATTTATCCCCACATTAATTACTGCCCTTTAATAACAATCCCCACATTAATTATACTGTCCTCTAATAACAATTTCCGCATTAATTATACTGTTATTTAATAACAATTCCCGCTAATAAATATTTATCTGTTTATTGATGTTCAAGAAAGTATTTATCATTGTTCTGACAAGTATTTATCCTTATGTCTGAGAAGTATTTATCATTGTCCCTGACATGATAATATTTTGATTTGATTAAACATTACTTATTGACAAGTTCAAGAACAAAGTTAAAAAAAAGTATTTATCATCGTTTTGACAAGTATTTACGATTATATATGAGAAGTATTTATCATTGTCACAGATGTTTTACTGTAAGTTGTAATTATGTCTGAGAAGTATTTATGCATGTAACATAAAATATTTATCATTATGTCTGAGAAGTATTTATCATTGATATTT
Source organism: Carex pumila (assembly GCA_033356055.1). Taxonomy (NCBI): domain Eukaryota; kingdom Viridiplantae; phylum Streptophyta; class Magnoliopsida; order Poales; family Cyperaceae; genus Carex; species Carex pumila. Next base: position 13,009 of record JARJHM010000627.1, on the reverse strand, counting down.
TACTGAAAGTTGCAATTATGTTTGATAAGTATTTATCCATGTAATATATAGTATTTATCAATGTATCGTAAAGTATTTATCCTTATGTCTGAGAAGTATTTATCATTGATATTGTACTAAAAATTGCAATTATATCTAATAAGTTTTTATCCATGTAACATAAAGCATTTATCAATGTATCATAAAGTATTTATCCTTATGTCTGAGAAGTATTTATCATTGGATGAGGAGATAGTTTATTTAATGGTCTCCAGTTGTGTGGGAACAATCCAAAAAAAAAAAAAAATTTTGTGTGGGGATAAATAACAAGTATTTATGAGGGGATTATTTATTTAATAGTCTCCAGTTGTGCGAAGATGATTCAAAAAATAGAAAATTTTATGTGGGGACAACTAATAAATTGATTTATTCTTTCCTAAATAGAGATCATTGCATATGGATTAATACTTTGCAAATTCAAGATAAATACTTTGATATTTTAAGTTAAATATTAACAGTTTCTGCGAAGTATTAATGACTGAGCGATCCTCCCCATGACTTTTTTGGCAATTTGTGTGAGATTTTTTGCTAGGTTGAGGCTGTAGAGATTGTTATCAGGATCCTCTCATATAACATTGGACCTGTTGTTGTTGAAAAAGAAAATGATCTTATTGTTACATATACATCGTAAGGTTGCTTTCGGAAAATTACTCCTAAAAAGTAAGAATAAAGAGAAATTAGATGAGCTTTCTGCTATCAACATATACATCATATCGGTTGTGCAGATTATTCACAGATCGAACTACGTTCAAAATTATAGAAAAATGACAAAATTAGATGATTTAGCAACATATAAACTAGGTTTACCAGAGATGACTTTGACTTGACCTTCGAAGTCGTCCATGTCCTAATTGCCACACTGCCACAGTGACATTTCAGCCGGAGATGAACAGTACTCAACCGATCTAAACAAAGATACGGGGGTGCTCTTATTGTCTAAAAATAATGCAAAATAATACTAACTCAAAATAGTGAGAGAATACTATAAATTTTCTATTGTTTGGAAGAGTAATAATAATATTTGAGTGAGTCTGTGGTACTATGCATATCACGGGTTGTTATTGTGCTATGGTTTTATATTTGAGTTTTCAAATTCTAATGGTCGATCGAAACTGTTCATCTTGTTCTCCATATTAATGTGTTTGGAGACTAAATTTTACATTTTTTTGAAATATTTTTATTATTTTTTTAGATTTATTGAAAATCACTTTTTTTGGATGGTCCAGAATTTTCAGATCAAGTGATTTTCTAAATATCTAAAAAAATAGTAAAAATATTTCAAAAAATGTAAAATTTGGTCTCCAAACACATATTAATATGGAGAACAAGATGAACGGTTCGGATCGACTGTTAGGATTTGAAAACTAAAATATAGAGCCGGTAACAACCCGTGATATGCATACTACCATAGACTCACTCATAATATTTAGCCGGAGATGAGCAGTACTCAACTGATCTAAAACAAAGAAACACAGGTGCTCTTATTGTCCAAAAATAGTGCAAAATGATACTAACTCAAAACAGTCAGAGAATATTGTAAGTTTTCTATTGTTTGAAAGGGTAAAAATAATATTTGTTTGTTATAATATTAAAATATTATTAATTTAAAGACTGCTAATTAATTATTTTATAATTTGGTTGCAAAGTCTAATTAAATCCGTCTAATATATATGTATTAAGATTTGTGCAGACATGTTTAAAATCATATGAATCTAAACAGCTTTGTAAATCTAAAACATCTACACGAATCTCGATGGAATCAAACAATTTAAATCCAACCTCAATTTAGAATAGTACCATAAATCCGTTTATGTTTACTTAAATTGGAAGTGTCCGTACGCATTTTTCTAGTTGTTATCCATTTTAAACTGTACATTCTTTTTCTGGATAAAAGTTGAAGGTCAAACTACCAAATTAACATATATCAATTGTTAAAGGGGTCAATAAATCTTTAATTAGAGTTGGTGCATTGAATAACCTCAAGATAAGTCTGTCTCACCAGATAATTTCTCTCATCAAAATATAACTACTTCAATTGTTTGATTAGTTTAGCTTATTTCTTATGTTTCGTAATCATAGATATATAACGAGAGTCAATTTTATTTCTTTTTCATTATGTCAATTTTGATGGTTTTATATACTTAATTATATTCCCAAATAATATCATTTTATGTTGAAATATCAGCACTGCCTTTTAAGGCCCAAGTCCAATAAGATAATTAAGTCAAAATTGATCTAGAAACTACTTCAAGTATCGGCCAAGATGATTGAGCTAGAAATTTCTATGATATTTTAATAGTTTATCTTGTAGCATGCTCATTAATCGACATATTTCTAGTATAAATAGGTTGGAGGTCGAGAGTAAGAAATAAATCAAGTAGTATGATAAACTCTTGTATTCTCCATTTATAATAGAAGATAGTTTAATATTCAACGTTTTATTTGAAATTGCAAAACTCTTTGCCATTGTTCTCAATTTCTCAAATTAACAGTTCAATATTAAAATATGCTCGTTTTACAGAAAATCAAGTATAATGCCCGGAGAAAACAAAGAGAAGTCCATTTCACACTGTCGTAGTGTCGTTGCCGGCTGCCGCTCCAGGTTCTTCTCCAGTCTCCACTGTTGACATTGCGGGGGCCACCTTTCAGCTTGTCAGTTGCTCCGAATTTTTTATTAATAGAAAAAAAAATATATTTAAAAAGAACATTACTGTTGATTATTTTCCAAAACTAAGTAGAATGGGTTGTGGAAAGCCGTCCCATCGGACAGGTCTATTTACCCCGTCCCGGATTATTACTGGATTAACGCTGCCGCTAATCTCTAATCTCTATCTCGGAAGGAAGGAAAAAAAAAAAAGAAGTAAAAACCCGGACGTTTCTACACAACCCGTCCTGGGTCTTGAAAAAAAAATAAAAAAAAAGGAAAAACCCGGACAGTTCTACACAACCCGTCCCGGGTCCCCGAAAAAAAAAATAAAAAAATGCTGGACGGTTCTACAGAACCCGTCCCGGGTCCCGAAAAAAAAAAAATCTGGACGATTTTCTTAAACCCGTCCGGACACGCCAATATAGCCCACCTCCCTGAGAGAGAAACATTCACCGATTTGAGAGAGAAACATTAACCGAATTGAAAAGAGAAACATTTGGCGAATTGAAAAAAAACATTCAAACCAATTGAAAACAACGGATAGAAACAGAAGCTCATTTGAAGACTCAGATAGAGGCAGAGATTGTTGTCAACAAAGTTGAATTTTAAACATGTAACTTCTTAATTATATTTTTTTGCTTTGTTATTTAGTAACTACTGTAGAATAATTTAATTAATTTCAACCATATTTTTTAGTTACAAATATATTTCAATAGGTTAAAAATGTTGTATATGACTAAAATGTTATGAAATTTAATTTGTTTTTATGTAGTTATTGAAATTTATATTTATTAAATTAAATTATTTTGTTATTTTCTACTGTGTTATTTAGTAACTATTGTAGAATAATTTAATTAATATCAACCGTATTTTTTAGTTACTAATATATTTCAATAGGTAAATTTTGTAAGGTATCACTAAAATGTTATCAAATTTAATTTATTTTTACGTAATTATTGAACTTTATATTTGTTCAATTAAATGATTTTGTTATTTTCTGCTATGTCATTTAGTAACTCTTGTAGAATAATTTAATTAATATTAGTTTTATTATAATAATAATAATAATATGTGATTTATTCATTATTGTGCAGGTTAATTTATAAAAATAATTAATTATGTTGATGCTGAGGATTTATTTTGGTGGTGAAATACGACAGGGTCGTAAAGGAGTAGAGTATAGTATTAGTCCTCAATTCTCATTGAGTGTGACTGATGAACATGGTTGGTATGATGTGAAAGGTGAAATTTATTGCCAACTTGGATATTCCGAGAATGAATATAACCTAAAAGCACATGCACGGGTTAATGTTGGTACAACAACCCGACGTTATTATGAGAAAATTGAAATCGTGTGCGATCAGAGTTGGAGAGGTATTTATATCCAAAGTATGCGTGCCCAAACCCAGTATACTTTTCTCGATTTATACATTGAGTTGGTTCCAATCATCAGTGAAATACAACCGCAGTTATTCGTTAATAGTATGGTACCATAACCAAATCCAGAACCTCGACGAACCCAATAGAGCGAGTTGAAAAGCTATTGGCTAAAAGAATCCAAAAGTGTATGGAAATGAATTCCATGCCACTCGGTGTGCACGGTGAACACGAGGTCAAGGTGAATGATGAGAGGGTCGTGTACAAAGAACGAGATGGAAATTTTACTTATAAAAAAGAAACTTTCCGGTATAAGGTCATCATAAGTAATGGAAACATAGCACAATGTGCATGTCTCAAACCACAGCTTACCGGTATACCGTGTGCACATGTACTTGCCGTGTGTCGAGAACGGAGATACAACCACAACATATTCGTGAATCATTTGTATTCCGCAAAGACACTTACCGAAACTTGGAGTGGCCAATTTCACGGCTATGCCAACCAATGTGAATGGCCTCGCTATGATGGTCTAACTATTGTTCCGGATAATAACAAAATCAATAAGGGTAGGAGAAAACACGCTTGTATAGTCATGATGATGGACGAAATGCAAGGAAGGACCGTGGGACACCAAGCTAGACGTTCAACGTCCGACAGACGTGCGGCAGGTTGGTTGCATTATTTTTGTATCATTCTCATTTGAAATATATGTACATAATATATTAATGACCTTGTTGTTGTGTTATTTTTTTAGAGGCTTCCTCTAGTAGGAATCAGAGACAGCAAGCTAGACATTCTGTGTCTGACATATATACAGCAGGTTTCTTAATATTTTAATATTGATTAATTTTTTTTCCTTATCTAAAAATTGTGTATTCTAATTAATGCTTTTAAATCAGGAACATCTTCTGGTTACAGTCGAAGATGAAACTGTACGTTCAAGACTCTTTTGAAGTAGTTTATTTTTTTTATTTGATTTGTCATTGGAGATTATGTTTGTAGCTTATTTTAAGTTTGTTGTGAAGTTTGTTATTTTTTTATAACTACTTGCATAGAGTGATACCAAAATAAAAGATAAAATAAGAACATAATAGCATTCATACAAAATAAAATCGAAATAATAACAAAGTGAAAACATTCTCGAGTAACATAAGCTAAAATAAGTAACAGTCCATTCAACTAACAGTCCATTTAACTAACAATCCATTTAATCGAAAGTGAACAAATCTGGTGCTCGGCGGTTGCGCTCGGGGTATCTTCGTTCTTGTATGTCAGCTTTCTTACGCCTAACATAAACATTATTGTACGACAGAAAAAATGCATTCAATGCTTGTGTACGTGGCGTAACGACCGGACTAGGTCCTATGTTGTCTTGTGCACCAGTAACATCTAGCGGGGCCAGCTCGATATGATCTGAATCCTACAACATTCATTTTAGCATTTAGTAAACATAATCGACTATTATTTAAATAAAAATTAAAATTTGAAAATTATTACCTGATAGACCAAACTAGGTCCCGTGTGACCCGTGTATTGCGCATCCGGAGGATAGGCCTGATCGTATGTTTGGTCCCAACTGACATACGCATTCATTCCCTGAAATAATTATGTTACTATTTGCAACAAACACAATAAACGATTATTTAAAATTTATTTCAAGAGATTTAAAATTACCTGACAAACCTGACTAGGTCCTGTGTTGTCTTGTGCGAACGTGATAGGAACTTCTGATTCCTGTAATAATTATTTTAGTACTTAATAAACCATATCAACGATTATTAAAATTAAACATTATAAGTGATGAAATTACTACCTGATGGGCCTGACTAGGTCCTGCTTGATGATCTTCGGAATATGCCGAGCTACACAACAACTCTGAGAAGAATTGCCCATCTGTGTTTCCTTGTGCAACCGTGCCATGATCCTCATCTCCCTATAAATATTACTTTTCTTAATAAACATAATCGACAACCAATTAAAGTATTCTTTTTTATACTTACCAGTTCAACATGACTAGGTTTGGGTTGAAAGCTTGCAAGATATTCATTTAACCCATCATTTGTTTCTATCCATCTCTCATGATAGTTGTGATCTAAATCTTGTGGCAAGTCAGGGATGTGTTCTGGATTATCACCGTCTGAGATGTCATCGATGTTGTCTGGAAGATCGGTCGCCCTCAACATACTTTGCAATTTAGCATCCATACCGTTGTCTCTGAGAAGGCCACAACTTGCTTTCAGAATTTTTTTTCCTATTTTCTTGAGTGTTCTCGATTTTGTCAATCCCACAGCTGCTGATATTATCTTTATCCCTCGTAATGTCTACAAAATAAAAAAAAGTGATAAGTCCATTGAAAGAATAATAACATCTCATTAATATTTTAACTTATAAAACTTACATCACGTGTAGATTTTGGGGCACCGGGAATGTACCCTACTTCGCCAGTCTCGTCTTTGTATTCTAGAATGGGATCATCAAGACCCTCTATGCACCGCTTTCCTAAGAAGATTTTGAACATGCCATTTTCCTGGAACCAACTTCGATATCCCAATATGTCGTAATGACTCCAATACCCGGTTGGAACAACCAAGTGGTCTCCTAGATTAGATGCCTCATTTACATAATTCTGGTGCACATTAGACCAATTTACTATGCCCACATTGGAACTGTGAACAAATTTATGTAACCGGCGTACCTCATCCTCTGGAAGCGGCAGTGGTGGTGGGAGCGGCTGTGCATACCCAAATTGCCTCATCACACGATCTAGATAATAATGCTCAATTATCCAAAAGTGCACAAGTGGCACACGAGCTAGCCATACACCCATTTAGACATTAACTCGTGATGCCAGCTTACACGGTATCTGATTTAACAATGCGTTGTAGGGCTCCCAATTTACCATGTAATCTTCGAGCTTCTGCAGTTCGTTGCGGAAGTAACTAACTCCACTCCGATTGTGACCTTGGCGATAATCATGGAGACAACACCACTTATCTCCGAATGCTGGACACTCTTGCTCATTTGGATTGGACCAATTTGGACTCCAATCATTTAAGGGACGAGGACGGCTGGTCGGTAAACGAGACCAACACCAATGTTGTAGAAGCACAACTGGCCCTGACATAAGCTTTGTTTTACGCTGAACCGCAACACAAAGGCTTCTGTAGAGATAAGCCAGAACAGCCCCACCCCAGTTGTACTGTACCGGGGAATCAAGATCTTGTAGAAATTGCAAATACATTGCCCGAACTGAATCTCCCGACGAATCAGCAAAAAACATAGACCCGAACAAATCGAGTACATACGCCCTTGTGTACTGGCGTATCTGCTCCTCTGTTGGCATTGCAGCAAATCGAATACACAACTCCTTCAAACTTATAGCATACCCAGATTGCGCACGAACCTCTTGCGTGTCGTTTGGCCCCGATCTCTTTTTCTTTTTAAGCACCGCACTTGCGGTCCCATTTCCAAGAAGTTGATCTACTAAGATAGACCAAGTACGATCTGAAGCACCTGTCACTGGTAACCCTACGATCGGCAGCGCCCAGAGACAAGAAACATCCTGCAGCGTAATTGTCATCTCTCCCACGGGAAGATGAAAACTGTGAGTCTCTGGTCTCCATCGCTCCACGAGACCAGCGAGGAGTGCTGGATCAATTTTGATGTGAGCCATTTGAGAAACCTGATACAAACCAAGTCTAAGCAAGAATGGTTTGCAAAGGTCATTGTACTTAATCCCAGTCCAGATACCTCGAGGGTCCACTCCTACATCTCTGTAATCCTGTCAATGTAAAGTAAAATATTGCAATTCAAATAGTTATATCATTCTATAAAAAAAAATTATATAATTCATGAAGTAACTTACATCATCATGGATTCGTAACACCTTATGTTGGTCATGCGGCATCCATAATAATTTGCTCAAATTATTTGCTGACCATGCCGATTCAAAACCAAAATCATCATGTGCAGCTGCAGCATGTGAAGGGCCACCCGGATCACGACTACTTGACATTCTGCATGCATGATATTTAAAAAAAAATATCAATCTAAATTTACTAACCACTAATATTATTAAATAAAATACTAAATTAAGTAATTACCTGTGAACTCTAAACCTCACAGGAATAAATAAAATACGAGATGAATAAATTATCTCATTTATCACTTCTTGCAAAATACACTTATCAAACTAATAAAATGGAATCTAATTAATTCAATTCATTTTTAAAATAGATTAGGAAAATAAGTATCTACATTACCTAAATTACTTGTATTACAAGAAAAATCTAAAATTAATGAACTATGAACTTTAGGCTAGAATATTGTCCAAATAATCCTATGAATTATTTATATCTAATAAATTGATACTACTGATTGAGAGTACATAGTTAATCTCAAGAATAATTAAAATAATGTTATCAACACCCCTTTCATATTTAGAAGTAAATTAAGTATTTAAAGCAATTGATTAAGAAATAAACCGGAGTATTAACAAATAAAACCGGATGGTTCCGATCAAATTCATATTATATGAAAGTTCGGTCTGTTTAGTTATTCCGATTTAAAATTTTTTCAAACCGAACCGAAATAAAATTATAATTCGGTTTTGAAAAACTAACCGAATCGATCCAATAAACTGAAATAACCGAACCAATCCAATAAATCGAAATAATTCGGTTTGGTCGAAAACCAAACTAATTCGGTTTGGTCAAAAACCCAACTAATTCGGTTCGGTCGAAAACCCAACTAATTCGGTTCGGTCGAAAACCCAACTAATTCGGTTCGGTCGAAAACCCAACTAATTCGGTTCGGTCGAAAACCCAACTAATTCGGTTCGGTCGAAAACTAAACCGTTTGAACACTCCTAATCAACACTCTTAATTCTATGTTATGAACTAATTTAAACTAAATTAATTTATACTTTATCAAATGAGTTTAAAATTAAATCAATTTTTTCAAATCTTAAAATCCTAATTTATTAGTTTTTTTAAAATGCAATTAACAAATTAATAAAATTTACTATAATTAATAATTTGATAATAAATCAAATTATAAATTATTATTATTTAATAGATTTTAATACTAATTTATATATAAAAAATGAACAAACCTTGATTTAGGAATGAAAATAGAGAACTTGAATGAAGGCAAAGCCGATTCAGACGGGTTTTGTCAGTCCGTCCCAGAGGAGAGGAGTCAGCCGGGTCTGACAGCGCTGGGCGTGCGTGGAGGGGAGAGCGAGAAAGCGAAAGGGAGGGGAGGGGGATAAAACGGCTGGGAGACGGCCTGTGTTAACCAGTCCGGGTTATTTATTTATTTTTTTTTCGGCTGGACGGGACGTCTCAACCCGTCCGAGGCTTTTGTTTTTTTTTTTTTTTGCAGGACGGGTCTTCTAAAGGCGTCCGACTTTTTTTTAATTTTTAATCAAGGTGGGGCGGGATTAGCGATTAAACGGGACGGGTTAAATATGTCCGTTCGGTGGAACGGGTCCTCACAACCCGTTCTACTTAGTTTTGAAAAATATTTAACAGTAATATTCTTTTTAAATATTTATTTTATTTTATTTCTATTAATAAAAAATTCGGGTCAGTTGCTCCCGAGTGGTCCCCATTCTTATAACTCTCCACCAAAATATCACCTCTTACTTTAACTCGTGTGGTCTTTTGTGTTCCTCCTCGCTGAGCATGGGACCCCTTTTCACTGTTTTAAGTTTCTCCGCAAGACCGCAACTTACCTCATTAATAGTGACAACTCCTGGCCACCCGTCAATCTCTCTTCTCCTATAATTAACTCTGCCCGATCCGGCCCATTAACTTGGCCCATCTACCTTCCTCCTCCATTCGAGTGTCTGACCAACTCAAGCTCAACCGCAAGTCCGCAACTCCCAAATTGGCTCTCACAATCCGCTCATTTCGCGTGACAGTTGCTCTTAAGCATCATCTAGTTCTCTGTATGATCTTTCTTTCTTTTTTTTTTTTTTGGGGGGGGGGGGGGGGGGGGGGGGGGGGGGGATTTACATATATATGTGATCTTATTTTTACAAAAAAATAATAATACAATGAGATATAATCCTAACCATGCTATTTTTTATACTGCCATGACACATCTTAATAATCTAATTCGTACTCAGAATTGATTGCATCAACACGCTAGACATGTTTTTCTTGAACATATGTACATTTTAGAAAACAATTACCCTGAGAATCTACAAAAAAAAAAAAAAAAAGATCATACAAATGCCATGCCGGTATATGCCACATAAGAACCAAACTAAATAAGTAGCTGTTTAAACACGTGTTTAAGGAGCTTGACACCATGGTTCATTAAAAATAGATCTCTTAACATAACGGCCTGTTTTATTTGGATAAAACTGGGAAAATTGAATAAAGGGAGGAAGAAACAACCATTTAGCAGAGGGAGGAGAGAAGAGAAGAGAGGCTGATAGAGAAAAGAGAGAAAGGTTCTCTCTTTCTCTTTGCCCCCACAGCCTTCTCTTTCTCATTGCCAATCTCAAAGATATTAACAAAGCATATATAGTCAACATTTGTTTATCTTCTCCAAAATGCACCTAGGGAGTCGTTTATATTCACATGACGATGGAGGGTCAGTGCACGAGGTGACGACGGTGGTAGCGGTGGACAAGGACAAGAACAGCAATCAGGCGGTCAAATGGGCAGTCGACCATCTGTTAAGCAATATGCCATTGCTCGTGTTGGTTCATGTTAAGATCATAACTACCCCTAACAGTATGTATCTCTTCTTTTATCTAAGCATTGTGTAATATGAAGCTTTTTAAAACGACAAGCAGGGCGATATAAATAGTTTTTCATTTAATTATTGCCAGAATGAAATCTTAGAAATTTCTTTCTATTTTTTTGTGTTGTAGGTGGCTTTGTTGTAAATGATATCAGCAGTGAGGTCCATTTTGATGCCGAACCAGAATTAAATCAACTATTTGTTCCGTACAGAGGATTTTGTGCTCGTAAAGCGGTAAGCATAATTACATTATGTATATGGTAACTCACCGGAACCAACATGATGTGCATTTCAAACTTTTTTTCCATTTTCAAGAGTCTCTTTCTATACTTATCAAATTAAAACATGAAAATTTGTAAAACAAAAAATTAGTGCCGGTATATAGGGCTGGCAAAAAAATTCGAGGTTCGTGATTCGATTCGGGTTTGATTTGAGTTTAATTCGATTTGAAATGGGTTCGAATTGAAACGAACCAAACCAGGTTCGGTTCGGAATTAATTCAAACCAAACCCAAATCGAGCCTGGTTCGATCGAAATGGGTTCGATCATTTTTATAATTCAAATCTCATAATAACATCGACCGTCCATTTACTTGATAAAATTAAAATCCAAGATAGAGTGTCATAATTTAACTTAGCCGACACTCACTCGCTCTCAAATCTCAATAACCTAGTTCTCTCTCCACCTCTCCCTAACTCATTCTTCCTCTAGCTCTAAAATTTAGCCGACGCTCTTGGCTACTAGCTGTCTCTTTGGCTGTCACTCCTCTCTCTTCGGTCGTCTCTCATAATTCATACTAGGAAAGCCGTCTCTGATGTATTTTTTCATGAACAATTTTTCAACTTAAAAACACTAATTTCATAGTCATACCGGTAAAAGGAAGCCATGTGAATTGTCCCGTGAGAAAAAATTAATATATAAATTACCGGTATAACTAAGACTGCTAAAAAATAATTTAGTTTGCGATTCGATTTGGGTTCGATTCAAAAAATGTGTAGTTCGCAATTAATTCGATTCGGAATGGGTTCGGTTCGAAATTAATTCAAACCAAACTCAAACCTAAGGTAAGTTCGGTTCGGTTCAGTTCGTTGCCACCCCTACCGGTATAGGTGTGGGATCAATTTTTTTTTTTAAATAAAGTAATAATTTATATCAAACAGACAAATAATTGTGTTATAATAAAGATGATTCTATTATACATCCATTTTGATAGTTTTGATGACCATTGTGAAAACTCGTCTGAGACGAACATATTCAAATGTTGATATTCTAATAAAAATTATGTATGTTGTGTTGATCATTTGGATACGTATGGTGACTCTAAATTTTGGTCCAATTTAAGGATTTGGAGCCATCCATTTAGAAGCTGTTACGATTTAAACAGTAAATGATTATACATAGTTTGGTAGACGGCAAAACAATTTTTAAATTAGGCTAAATTTGATGCACATCTTATCTAAATGATGAAGAATATATGTTTAATTCTAATCTTTGGTTGCGACAATATGGTTAAAGGTAGCATATAGATGTACCTCAGAAAAAACGAGTTGCTGATCTGTATCGAGTAGTGTAATGGTTTCTTTATCTAAATGTAATTTGATTCGCTTCTTGTCGGAACTGAGGATCTCTTGTCTTGGTTGCCATACAAAACATGCAGATGCATCTAAAGGAGGTAATATTGAAAGCACCGACATCTCAAAGGCACTCCTCGAGTACATCACATCAAACGGAATCCATAATATAGTGGTTGGTGCTTCAAGTAGGAGCTCGTTGATGAGGTCTCATCTCCACTTCAACCATATTGTTCTCATCGTCTTGTTCAAGGATTTCAATATCACTTTATCAGAGAGAAACAAAGAAAAAAAAATGAAAGACACTTTCGGTACCAGAGCAGTCATCACTGTGCTGGGTTTGATCTTTGGACCTTTGTAGAATAGGTGTACCAAGTGCATCAACTATATAGGAAGCAAAAAATCATAGAAGTCATAATATATTATGATAAAAGACTTTAATTAGTAAAATAATGATGTTTTTTTCTTACCTAAAAACATATACATGATACTGTAGGTACTAACCTGGCAAATATGTGTCCACCACTGCCTTGCTGTCTAGATTCTCAAAATTGACCAACTTTATCTTACCAAGATTTGCTAGATATTTTCACGAATTTTGCAGGAGATTCCG
>JARJHM010000626.1:0-188737 GCA_033356055.1 Carex pumila | reverse complement strand
GAGCGTATACGACACACTCAATTTCAGTGCGGGTCAGGCACCCGCACTCAAGACTTGGTAGAATTTTAGGAACTTAAATCAACACAGAAAGATCATGAGTGCGGACGCATTGATATCCAGTGCGGGTCAACCCATCCGCACTCATTTCTTAGTCAGATTCTGAAAAATTTAGCCAATCCAAAATTTCTCAGTGCGGACGCACTGGCATGATTCAGAACATATTTAACAAGAAAACTAGAGCCAGTGCAGATCATCCATCCGCACTCACCACCAGTGCGGACGCACTGGCATGATTCAGAACATAATTAACAAGGAAATTGGAGCCAGTGCAGATCATCCATCCGCACTCACCACCAGTGCGGATGCACTGGACCTATAAAGGTCCAGAACTTTGAAATTTCGACGCAGTATTCGATTCATACTTAATTACTTTATTTATAAGGAACCTTAATTACGGTTTAAATGTCTATTTCGTTACCACGATTTTCAATTTTTGTCTTTAAAATATTCAGAATCTAATTGTTAAAATTGCGTAACGTAACATTAAATTACCTGTCCTATGTGCCCCAACGTGATTCCTGAGAGTTGCACAACAAAGAAAGTTGACGGGAGTAATGGAGTCTTAATAAGAGGCGTAGATTGCACATGTGGTTCCGAAAACAAGGTATTGGAGCCAAAATTAAGCTTGCCAGAAGCACCATTTGTTGTGTAAGGTGCCAAGCAATAGGAAAATTGGTAGCGATAAAAGCCCCCCATCAAGCCCAATTACCCATGTTCTGTGGCTATCATCAAACGTACCATTTGACATATCAGAGCATCCAAATGTGACTTCCGGGACTTTTACGTGCCGTCCATCTGATGTGTTGAAAGCAAAGGTTTCGTTGGCTAGTAAGCCATAGACAAAGGACCCATCACCATACCACAGCTTATACCTACAGCCATAGACAAAGGCCTATACCTACAGCTTATACCTGCCGCAAATCTTACAAGCAAGTGGCATGAGTCTGAGTTGCAACTTGAGTTCATGAAAGGTAGATGAGTTTCTTTGGATAAAAATTCGAGCATCTTGTTTGTAAGATTTGCGGTATGACCTGCAGTTGGTCCAGACAACATCGCTTGTATCAATAATTGTGACAATGCTTTTAGATGGTGCATGTGCCGACTTGAATGGTCATGAGGTACTCAAAATTAGCAGATGTGAGACCGAATTGAAATTGATGCTCGTGATGTTTTGGCTTTTGATAAGATAGCTCGTCGAAGAATGTTAAACTGTGTATGAGATCGATGGACAAAAGCACGAAACCGATCATGGTGGCTAAGAGAAGGGTTGAATAAGGGGGGGGGGGTTTACAGAATCTCGGTAGATTATATCACTAGTAAATTCAGTTAATTGATTACCCATTGTTTTGGTTGATGGTGAAGACAGATTTAGAAAGAGAAACAATGAATATGGTAAAGAGAGAGGACATAGAAACCATATTTGCATGGACTGAGATCATTGATCTGGGCTTTGATTTGTAAATAATAATATTTTTGTGAGTAGGTCTATGGTACTATGCATATCATGGGTTGTTACCGTGCTACGGCTCTATATTCGAGTTTTCAAATCCTAACGGTCGATTTGAACATTCATCTTGTGCTCCATATTAATATGTGTTTGGAGACCAAATTTACATTTTTTGAAATTTTTTTACTATTTTTTTAGATTTATTAAAAATCACTTGATCTGAAAATTCAGGACCATCCAAAAACAGTGATTTTCAATAAATCTAAAAAATAGTAAAAAAGTTTTAAAAAATGTAAAATTTGGTCTCCAAACACATATTAATTATGGAGAACAAGATGAATGGTTCGGATCAACCGTTAGGATTTGAAAACTTGAATATAGAGCCGTAGCACGGTAATAAATCGAAATATGCATAGTACCATAGACTCACTCATATTTTGTGCATTAAAATGGTTGAAATATAGCTTATATCTAGACATTTTTTATTATGTAAATTTAGCATTGTCATATGCTCATTTACTGCAATTACAACTAGCATTTCAAAAGATCTGTTACGTTACGAAATTCAATAATATAAAGTCAAAGGATTTAAAAGCAAGAATCGAAAATTTTGCGAATAAAATGGAAGTTTAAATCTTAATAAAGGTTCCTATAAATAAGTAAATTAAATGTGAATCGAAACCGCGTTAAAATTTTGAGAATTTGAGATTTTTATAGGTGAGTGCGGATGGGTTGACCCGCACTGTGGGTGGGTGCACCGCACTCATGAAAACATATGTTGTTCTGACTTTTCTGAAATTTTTCTAAATGCTGAGTGCGGGTGAGTGATCCGCACTGCGGATGGGTTCAGCCGCACTCATGAATTTTTGTATTGAAC
The DNA here is from genome assembly GCA_033356055.1 of Carex pumila. NCBI lineage: Eukaryota > Viridiplantae > Streptophyta > Magnoliopsida > Poales > Cyperaceae > Carex > Carex pumila. Next base: position 186,353 of record JARJHM010000626.1, on the reverse strand, counting down.
TAAATTTTCTGAAAATTGGCTAAGTATGAGTGCGGATGAGGTTGACCCGCACTGCGGGTGGGATTCATCCGCACTACGCTTGGATTTCTCTGAATTTCTATTGAAAATTTTCTAAGTCCGAGTGCAGGTGAGGTGACCCGCACTGCGGATTGTTTCTTTGTTAAATTTCATGTTCTGAAAACCGACTAAGTGCTGAGTGCGGGTCAAGCCACCAGCAGTACGGATTGGTTAATCCGTACTCGGGGTGTTTTTTTCCCTAAAACTCAAATCCAATTTCTCTCTCTCTCCCACTTCGTTCTTTTCACCATTTTCAAGTGATTTTTGGCCAAGAGAGAGGAAAAAGAGTGTGTGAGTTTCCGTTTCTTTCAGACCCTCGATTTTTACGAGAAATCGACTTTGGAACCAAGTAAGCAGCCGAGGATCTCTCCCAGTTCTCCTATTTGGTATTTCTTTCTCTTTCTAATTCTCTCGAAAAGCTCAGATTTCTCCATTTCTCATATTTTCGTCTTAAACTCGAGATTTGTGTTCGAATTGCTCAAGGACTGGTTTCTCTACACCCCTTGCTTGTTTATTTCAATCTTTTTCCCGATTTCCTTCCGATTTGAGGATTTTGAATTCTAGGATTTCAAGCCAAAACCCAAATTAAGTATAATCGTGAATTTATTTGTTTAATCCAACTGATTAGACTCATAATCAGTAAGGTTACCTCCTGATCCTGAATTACTAGAACAATTAACGGCTGATTTGAGGTTTTGACCAAATTAGGGTTTAACCAATTGGTGAATTGTATTGATCCGAGAACCAAAGTAGTAAAACGGTGAATGAATGGTAACCTAAGTGGAATTGTTTAGGGTTTAAAGGACCCAGAAGTAAATTGTGTGAGTTTTAAAGGTTTCTAAGTAAGAAAGAAGGAACCGAAGAGAACCGATACCAAAGCATAAGAATTGAATTAGGACTGTATGAACCATTGGTAGACTAAAGTAAACGTATAGACAACTGAACCCGAATTAAACCAAGTATACGTATAATATAGGTGTAGGCTCGGTCGAGCAAGACTTAACGAGGTAAATTCGAGACGCCTGATCCGTAACTAAGCGGTACGCTCGTCGTAACCAGGTGCGGGATTCTTGGACTTGTTTGGTACTTTATTTTCAGGAATTAAACTGTTTACGTTTGTCATGTTGAATGATTAATTGTTGCATATTTGGAATTCATGCTGCATATTGATTCTTGGATAAAGGAGAATGATTGAATTGTTTAGTTAAGGTTGATTGGCATGTTGGGGTTATTATTTGATTAGCTCTATTAATTGTTCTTGATGTGAATGAATCTGCCAAGCCGACCTGTTTAGGTGGCTGGATAAGGTGACGGTGACCTATCCGTTGACCTGTGTTTATGAATTTGCCAGACCGACCTATTTAGGTGGCTGGATAAGGTGACGCTGCTGACTTATGCATTGACCTGTTCGAATTTGCCAGACCGACCTGTTTAGGTGGCTGGATAAGGTGACGCTGCTGACATATGCGTTGACCTGTTAGGAATTTGCCAGACCGACCTATTTAGGTGGCTGGATAAGGTGATGGTGACCTATCCGTTGACCTGTTTAATGAATTGTGCAAGGCTGATAGCTGATTGTGATTCGATTTGAATGAAATTGCAAAGTTGAGCGGTATGGCTGACTTTGATTCTGTGTGATTGCATTTTTGTCAAGTTGACATGTATAGGTGACTTGTAACCAGACCTTAGGAAATGGTTAAGCCAAACAGCTACAGATGGGTGTCAGATAAAGGGTCCAGCTTGGTTGGCCATCTATAGGCGTCTGTAACCCTACAGATGTGGGTTTGATAACGGTCCAGCTCGAAAGAACATCTGTAGTTGCTACAAGCCCTAATGAGTCGAGTTAAGCCAAAATATATGTTGTATTTTGAAATTCATATTGGAAATTCCGTGAAATGTGTTTTAGGTTGATAAATTGTTGTCGAGCATTGGCATTCTGTTATTTATAATTATATATATCTGGTTGCATTGTTATTGTTTGGGTTTCATTGTTGAATATAGAGTTTCATTGCAAGTCCAATAATCTAAACTGTGGCAAATTCGCACTGAGAATTTATTCTCACCCCCACCATCCCGGTTATTTTACAGGTACTGGTGCGACTGATTCCGGAGAGGCACGCGAGTAGTAGGCCATAGTAGCTTACCACCTCATGACCCTAGATATATTTTGGTGTATAGTTTTAGGGTAGGCCTCATGGTTAGTATCTGGATGAGATACTTTTGTTGTATTATATTCTGACCAGACTGTCTACTCTGATTTGTGTATATCTAAACTTGGTTTATATTATTTAGTTTTGAATTGTTAAGTATAAATTGAATAGCCTTGTAAGTATATACGGCGTTGTATGCTTACGGCGGGAGACTGTCGCATCTCGTGGCCGCGGGGTGTGACAAGATCCATAATTTTCATCAGTTAGATAAAGGTGCAACTATTTGTCAGTTCATTATTACAAAATTAACTTTTGAAAAAGGTAAGATCATGTCCCCTTTTCCCTTTTTTGGCAAAAAGATTAAAAAATAACGCTCTAAAGGTCTGTAATTGGATGACAAAAGCATGTAATTAATAGATGGTGTTTTATGCTTGGATGTACGCTTTACCTCACATATGTTGAGCGCGTGAGTGCCGTAACTTGTGTATTTACAACAGGAATTTTGTAAACGGAGAATCGAAGTTATTTGGGCTTACTTTAGTCTGAAAAGTAAGAATTGAAATGTTGAGTCCACACTTACAATAGAAAAAAAATAAATAAATAAATAGATCGCTTAACCCTTTTGAAAGCCCAAAATTAGGAAATCTAAAATCCAGCCTAGTAGAAATCTTTGCAGACTTTAATTATAATGTGTTATCAAAACTGCTACAAATTTGATTATTAATTACCTGATACTTTTTTATTTGCACATGCTTTTTGTAGGGGTGTAAACGGAGCGGATTCGGAGCGAATAATGATCAGATATGAATACGGATACAGATAGTAAACATATATTAAAATTTAAAACCAAATCCGTCCAAAACGGATACGGATATGGAACGAATAATCTACGAATATAGATACAAAACGATTAATTGTTAAGGTATACTCCTTGTTATTTTCTTCAAATTCCTAACTGGGGATTAATACTACGTACATGTTGTTTTCTGCTTTATTATGGAAATGAGGAAATATTAATCAAATGATCCATTTAATTCCTATCTAAGAGAAAAATGGTCCAAGACGTTAATGAAGTTTCCTGTAATGGTTAGGTGTAATAGGGATTAAATTTTCTAATAGTTATCTTAGTTCTCCGAAAACAAAAGAAAAATATAGTATTCATTGAAAAAAAAATCATTTTTAAATAGAGGTATGATTATATGTTTTTGTCCATGCACTGCATGTAATTATTACAACATGTGTTTAATGTGCTAAAGATAGAACGACACCTAAGATTCACCAACCCAGTCCTACAAATATTATCATGACGATACGTTTGCTCTTACAGTTGCCATAGAAGAATTTGTTTTTGGAATTTAGTTCTGTGAATGCGATTGGAAAGTAACCTGAATTCGTATCCTCTGATCAGATATCTCAAACTTTGCGTGACTTTATGGAAAATCCCAACCGTTTAAATACGTTCTGCACGAATCTCAAAGCACGCATAATACTGACCCCCGAATAGGCACCGCACACGTCGGTCACGCAAAAGTTTAGGTATCTCAGAGGATACGCACTCAAGTGACCCTGGGATAGAGACAATTGGAGAAATTATTATTAGAAGATGCCAAAATAGGCAATGAATAATTAAAGGAATGTTTGACTGGAAAAACCTACTAAATTTCGATTTGGTTTTACTTTCATCGATCGTTGAATCATAACAGCAATTTTTTTTCTATATAAAGGGCCATCATGCCACCCACTACTACTCCAACCCATTCCAAGCAAACCAATCTATTCTCATATCTCTCATCTTTGTTTGGTTTGAGATATCTACCACATTAAACTGTTCTTGTATAGTTCTACGTGCAGGAGCAAATGGATGTTATGAACCAGATACGTGAGGCACAACGGTCCCAAGGAACAGCCACAGTGCTCGCAATCGGCACAGCAACCCCGCCTAATTTCATTGAGCAATCTCAATATGCCGACTACTATTTCCGTGTTACCAAGAGCGAGCACCTTAAAGAACTCAAGGAGGAGTTCCAGGAAATCTGTAAGAATTAATATAACCCTGCCAAACAAACACCTACATACTTATAAATAATATTATCACGCAGTAAAATTAATATTATAGTTGATGAATTGAATGCCAAACAATAATATAATATATTCAATTTTCATGTGTATTTTGATTAGATTTGAGAGAACCATGCATGAGCTGAAAGATATATGCTCCACTGTGAAAATGAACCAAAGTTTGCATTATGCATCCAGAAATACTTCTGAGAAAGGTTCTTTATTAATTATATTTGCATTCAATTCTTTAATTGTAGGTGACAAGACGAAAATCCGCAAGCGTCATTTTCACTTGACGGAGGAAATGCTTGAGAACCACCCCAAGATTGCCTCACACAAGGATAAGGAATCACTTGATGCCAGGCAAGACCTTGTGTTACATGAGGTGCCGAAGCTTGGTCTCGAGGCAGCAGAGAAGGCCATCAAAGAGTGGGGCCAGTCTAAGTCGAAGATCACCCACTTACTTTTCCACACCACAACTGGAAGAATTGACATGCCTGGTGCCGATCGCCGGCTGTTAGAGCTTCTAGGTCTTTCTTCCTCAGTCAAACGGTCAATGATGTACCACCAAAACTGCTCCGGTGGTAACACAGTGCTTCGTCTTGCTAAGGATATAGCCGAGAACACACGAGGCACTCGTGTTCTTGTTATATGCTCAGAAATCTCGCTGACAGCCTTTCGTGGGCCATCCAAGGAAAACAAAGACACCCTCCTACCTCAAGCAATTCTCGGTGACGGAGCAGCAGCTGTTATCGTAGGGTCCGAGCCTGATCTGTCAGTGGAGCGCCCGCTTTATGAAATCATTACAGCTCGCCAGACTATTCTTCCAGGCACAGACGATACATTCGTTGGCCACATTAGGCAAGATGGCCTCACAGTGCACATGTCACCTCCTGCACCTGAGTTAATCTCAAGCGGCATCATTAATGCTCTTTCAGAGATAGTTGAACCACTCGGAATTATTACCGATTGGAATTCAGCCTTTTGGGGTGTGAATCCCGGTTTCCCGGCTATCCTAGAACAAGTGGAAGCTGACTTGGCACTAGACAAGGAGAAACTAAAGGTGACGAGGCATGTGCTTGCCGAGTATGGCAACATGATGAGTCCGACCATATTTTTCATGCTAGATGAAATGAGGAAGCAGTCAGCTGGAGCAGGAGCAGCAACCGTTGGAGGCGGAATGGAGTATGGGGTTCTTTTGGGGTTTGGTGCTGGAATCACCATGGAGACAACCGTCTTACGCGCCAATGCAAGCACTTCTGTTGCAATAGAGAATGAGGAAGATGATGTATGGATCCTTTAATTATATTTCTATGTGGGCAGAGGCGGAGGGAGGGAGTAAGAGCTAAGGAGGTCAATTAATCTCCATATTTTTAAAAATTTTATATTTATATACAGTTTTTTATATAATCTAGAATAAAATGTTATGAATACTGTACATTGACTCTCCATTTGCAGTATAAAAATTTGATATGATTGATCCTCATTTACGATTGACCATCATAATTAGAAAGTCTGATTCCGCTCTTGTATGTGTGTTCTAAAATAAACTCATCTGGTCTTGTTTTGACACATATATGTATTCATGGGATTTACTTTAAAAAAACATAAAAAACAACAACTTGAAACAAAATTCAAAAATATTTCTTCATGGGTCTTATCTGAAAGAAAAAATCGAGTAAAAAATATTTTTATTTTTAGATTCACAAAATTTATCACGAATCGTCAGAAAAATGAAGAAGAATGATTAAAGAAAAAAAAAGTGTGAGAGAAATAAATCTTTTTATTTTTAGCTTGAAGATAAAAGTAGTTAGGAGTTAAAACTAATCAGACTTATGATCTAAATACTTGCTGATAAAAATTTAAATGAGTATTGTAAAAGATTATAAATAAAACTTCAAACGAAAGTTTGATATGAGAATTGAAAATGTAAGTTAGATATTAAATACGTACGAAGGGCGCTTAAAGATTTTTTTAGAGCAATTATCAGGCTCTTAGATATTATGTTATATTCATAGAGATATTGACTATTTTGGAAATTTGGATAGACACACCGGAAATTTTCCACTTAATTTATTGCTAAATATCAATTCAGCTTACAGAGCATTGAATTCATTTCCTCTCTCTGGGTCCACTCAAACTGGAGTATATGAAGTATGAGTAAAAAAGTGCAGCCTGCTAAGATTAGTTGGGCTTCAAGATATAATGAATTTTTTTTTTTTTAAATATATGGCAACTACAAATAGGCTTTAATTTATTTTTTATTTAGGAATCCATATCCTCTGAGGCAACAAAATTTCATATGTTTGGATCACAGCCTTCTAATCGGAATCCAGATCAATCCAACATGAGGGGGACACACAGGATGTGTTAATATATAATTCTGATTGGACAGTCCAGAACCAAACATAAATATTCTGTTACCTTAGGTTGCTTATAAATGGAATGGAAGAAGGTATGTACGATTATTTTCTAGAATGGAATAGAGAATAAGAACAAATGACACTGAAATGTGGATCCAAATTTGCTGTTGAGGAGTCGCATCTCCACACTAATGACACATATTATGAAGCACATAAAAATTTGACATTATCTGTGTTTAATAACCTGATTGCCTAGGAGTCTTCTTTTACTTACCACCTTTTTGGTTTGTTTAATTTGTATTTCAACCAGACATTCATAATAAATTAAATTATCAAAATAGTCTTCATTTGCATAATTCGAACCTTTCTTTACTGTTGATGTTAGGTATGGTCACCGGGTTTAAATAGTGTACTATACCGGTACTATAGCGTTGTTATAGTATTTTCGGACTACAAAAGTCATAGCGCGCTATAACAGCAGTGCAATATGATAATAGCGTTATTTTTCGGCCATTCCGTTATAACGCGATAAATGCTATCTAAACCTTTGGGTATGAAAACTTCTTCACACTTTTTATGTCTAATAAAATATACATTTTTTTTAATTGAACATTTGTATAATTTTATAATCTTACAATTCTTTAAAAATAATATTACATACTATTATTGGAATGTTTCAACTTCATGGGACATATCTGAAAAGTTATCTGTAGAATAACAAAATATTTTAGATCAACCTTTTACATTAGAGGAAATTAGGAAAATATTTTTTTCCCTGTAATTCTTCGAAGGTCCTTAATTAAGTAAATATTAAATAATTCAATAATTTGACCTTCAACTTTTACTACGGAAAATAGCAAATAACTCAAATTATAAAGTCCACAGCCTGAACAATTAAGAAATATAAATAAACATATCATCCAACTCAAATTTCAAAACCCAAAGTCAGTAAAAGTCTCCAGCCCAAATGCCCAATACAAGTCTGTCTAGGTCTAAATTTTAATCTGTGTTATGAAAGCTGCTAAAAGTTTAATTTGTTCATAATTTTGATCTGCACATGGTTCTTGAGTGATTATTTCACTAATTTGTAACTTTATTTATGTACATTCAAATTGAGTTTTTTTGTACAAAATATTTATAGTATTAAACTATTAATTATTTTATTGTGGACATTTTATTACATAATACATACTTAAATAATATTTCTAGAGTAAGGCTACGGTGCTATGGGTTGCATAGAGGGCTATGGTTCTATGGTTCAATATTCGAGTTTTTAAAATCCTAACGGTCGATCCGAACTGTTGATCTTGTTCTCCATATTAATATGTGTTTGGAGACCAAATTTTACATTTTTTGGAAAAAATTTACTATTTTTTTAGATAGGTAGAAAATCACTTGATCTAAGAAATTCTGCACCATTCAGATATTTGATTTTCTACCTATCTAAAAAAAATAGTAAAAAATTTCCATAAAATGTAAAATTTGGTCTCCAAACACATATTAATATGGAGAACAAGATGAACGGTTTGGATCGACAGTTAGGATTTTGAAAACTCGAATATTGAGCCGTAGCACCGTAGCCCTCTATGCAACCCATAGCACCGTAGCCTTACTCATATTTCTAATTTCTAAATTAAAAATTTGTGTGAGCCCAAAAATAATTTTCTGTTGATGATTAAATATAATTAAGATACATTTTATTATTTGGGGAGATAATTAGTGAATTTATTTGAGAGAAATATTTGGGGATAATTAGTGAATTTATATTGCTTTTAGTTTTAAAGATAATTTCATATGATAACTTTCATCATATAATGAAATTGCGTACATACGATGGGTGAATATTAAATTTCATTATATATATGATAATTTTGATTATATAATTTCATGTGATAACTCATATATATGCCTAAACCCATTTACTTGATGTTTCAATATTAAATTGTGTACATACGATGGGTGTTTTAATTATGCTTGGATGTACGCTTTACCTCACATATGTAACATATGTTGAGCGCGTGAGTGCCGTCAGCCGTGACCTGTGTATGTACAACAAGAATTTTGTAAACGGAGAACTGAAGTTATTTGGGCTTAGTTTGAAAAGTAAGAAATGAAATGTTGAGTCCACACTTACAACAGAAAAAAATAAAAATAAAAAAAATAAATGTATCGCTTAACCCTTTTGAAAGCCCAAAATTAGGAAATCTAAAATCCAGTCCAGTAGAAATCTTTGCAGATCTGAATTATAATGTGTTATAAGAACTGCTACAAGTTTGATTATTAATTACCTGATACTTTTTTATCTGCACATGCTTTTTTGTAGGGGTGTAAATGGAGCGGGTTCGAAGCGGATAATGCTAATATCATATCTATATCCGTATTTTAATGATCAGATCAAATACGGATATGGATTGTAAATGGATATCAAATTTTAAAATTAAATCTGTCTTAAACGGATACGGATACAGAGCGAATTATCTACGAATATGGATTCGAATATGGATACAAAATGAATAATTGTTGGATAATTGAGTTATACACTTTAAGATATAAAACAATTCTTTGTTGTTTTCTTAAAATAATGGCTAAAATTAATTTATCTAGTTCCTTAAAATTCCTAACTGGGGATTAAATATATTTGAGCATTTGGGTAATTAGAGACATCATTATCTTTCTTTTCTTTTTTAAATTAAGAATATATTATTTTTTTGGCAAAGATTTAAGAACATTTTAGTATGATGGCTTCCAAAATATACATGAAATTATGTACATGGCAGGGGTGGTTGCATCGCATCTATGCCTAAAACTACCTACTTGGAGTGTGAATATTAAATTATTGCTAATATTTTAATTATGAAATGCAAGTCCATTTTCCATCATTACTTTAATATACCATTGAGGAATGCTTGGGGTTCAATTGTCCTACCATATTTTCTACATTAGTTTTGAGAATTAAATCTTCACGTATATTGTCTTCTTCCTTTCTCTTGCAGAAAATTACTTTCATACTTCTAATTAATATTACTGTTGCTAATAGAAAAACCACTTTTATATCGGTATACCTTCCCGAATGGTCACTTTTTATATTTATGTAGTGATACTTAGTAATTAAATTCTAGGTAGCTTTAGTTTCAGTAAGCTTTTGTTTAGCAGTACGTATCAGATGGTTAGGTGTAATACGTTAATGAACTTTCCAGTAATGGTTAGGTGTAATAGGGATTAAACCTTTTATCACATCCCGAAAGAAAAAGGTCCTTTAACTTTTGAATTTTCCTTAACTTTTATGTTTTATATTATGGCAATGTGGAAATATTAATCAAATGAACCATTTAATTCCTATCTATCAGAAAAATGGTCCAAGACGTACGTTAATGAAGTTTCCAGTAATGGTTAGGTGTAATAGGGATTAACTTTTCTAATAGTTATCTTAGTTCTCCGAAAACAAAAGAAAAATATAGTATTCATTGAAAAAAAAATCATTTTTAAATAGAGGTATGATTATATTTATTTTGTCGATGCACTGTAGTTATTACAACATGTGTTTAATTTGGTAAAGATAGAACGACACCTAAGATTCACCAACCCACTCCTACAAATATTACAAATATTATAATGACGATACGTTTGCTTACAGTTGCCAGAGAAGAATTTTAAGTTGTGTGAATGCGATTGGAAAGTAACCTGAATTCGTATCCTCTGATATATCTCAAACTTTATGGAAAATGCCAACCGTTTAAATTCGTATCCTCTGACCCCCGCATCACCCCCAAATAGGCACTGGACACGTACGTCGGCCATGCAAAAGTCGAGATATCTCAGAGGATACGTACGCACTCAAGTAACCTTGGGATAGAGACAATTGGACAAAATAGGCAATGAATAATTAAAGGAATGTTTGACTGGAAAAACCTACTAAATTTCGATTTGGTTTTACTTTCATCGATCGTTGAATCATAATAACAAATTGTACGAAAATTTACACAGTTGGGAACTTTATATATATAATACTTTCAATGGGAAAGTTTATGTATTCATCATACCTTAATTTTTTTTAATTTTTTAATAATAAAATATAAATTTATATTTTTTTTCTTCTGTGCACTTGTACGTACCCAACAAAAAGAACATGTTTTTGGCCTTTTATATTTTTACATTTTTTTGTGTGACGAGTTATTTAACATTTCCATGATATTATAATTTATAAAATGGCTGGACATAATGAAATTAACATAGCCATTCTTTTTTTATTTTTGAAAAAATTATCATAATGTTGATTCTATGTATTCTTGTGAAGTTTTGATTTTTGATTTAATTAAATATAAAAATTCTGACAATTCGTTAGTTAGAGGTACATAGAAGGGAAAATATAAATTAGTTTGATTAATTAACAATTTTTTTTAGTAAGTTCTGAATTAAAAGTTGAAGGGTCGACGGAGAAAAGAGGAAAGAAAAGGTCATCATTAGTTAATTAATTCATAAAGTTATTTTTTTAATCCATTCACAATCAATAAATTAAATAGAAAGATTTTTATTAATAAGATAAAAGATGGAAGCCGTGTGTTAAGTAGAGATTAGCTAAATTCAATGGCGGGCAGAGGACTTTAAACTAAATTGGGGTCTCATGGTCGCAAATTGGGTGGGATTGCCATCGGAGTTATCTGAAGCGCATAAACAGTCGTGCGGATTCTGCTATGAATCATATGATTCGGATGCTTATCGGATCCAAATTTGTTTCCAATAACCACCGGAACCAAATCTTTAATTCTCCCTAGGAAGTGGTAACTTGTCAAAGAACTTGAGATGAGGAACTACAAAATTTTGCGGTATCCATAATAATATAATTTTTCTTTTCTTAGATTCAGATTATCCGACCATAATTCTAATTAATCTAATAAGTTCTGGAATTAATGCATGGCACCTTTAATATTCGGGTTGATATATAGTCGTAAAATAAAAATATAAAATGTTTTTTTTAGTAAAATTAAAGATTAAGTCATCTAACTATTTAATACCTATGTTGTTATATATGACAAATTATTTTTTTCATTTGAATTTCAAACTCATAACTTTCTATATAAAAATCATCTGTCTTTCTTACTACTTTTTTTTTTTTTCAGATTCTTAGTAGCAACTAATAAGCGGCCTTAATTTGCTACTAAATCAGACCACACCAAAAACATTGCATGATATTGACGGTAGAAAAAGGTTCCTTTATTTTGTGTCTTCTGCTTTGTTGGATGCATGTATGAGATATATAATTACTGTTTGGAAGCAGATGATGTTTGATAAACATCTCTAGAGCAGAGTTTCGAAAACTTGTATATCATAATTAATGGATGAGATCAAATGGTTGGGAACTAGGAAGAAGGGCATATATATATATATATATATAGGAGTAAGGCTTGGGTGCTATGGATAGCATAGAGGGCCACCGTGCTACGGCTCAATATTCGAGTTTTCAAAATTTAAATGGTCGATCCGAACCGTTCATCTTGTTCTTCATACTAATATGTGTTTGGAGATCAAATTTTACATTTTTTGAAAAAAATTTTACTATTTTTTTAGATAGGTAGAAAATCAAATATCTTAATGGTGCAGAATTTTTTAGATCAAGTGATTTTCTACCTAACTAATAAAATAGTAAAAAAGTTTCAAAAAATGTAAAATTTGGTCTCCAAACACATATCAGTATGAAGAACAAGATGAACGGTTCGGATCGACCATTTAGATTTTGAAAACTCGAATATTGAGCCGTAGCACGGTGGCCCTCTATGCTATCCATAGCACCCAAGTCTTACTCTATATATAGGATTTGGCTAATATGCTATGGATAGGTAAGAGGCCTCTTTTGTGTTTGTTGTAAACACAAAAGTTAAGGTTTTTACTTTCATAGGGATTCAAACTTCAACCGATTTAAATTTGAGTATGATGGTTTTGTTTTTGTACGATTTACTTTAAGATCTATGCATACTGACTAGATCCGCACAAATATTAAAGTAAACACACACAGTGACACAGACATTTGCAATTGAGTATTCAGAATTAGAATTAAAAATGCCAAAAGTATTCACATAGCATACTGTTCCGCGTTTTCTTTATTTTCTTTTTGCTTTGCTTGCATTTAATATTTTTGTTTTAATGCAGCTCAAATGTTTTGAAAAATTAATGCTTTGACTTATTTTGGTGGTTACCGATCTTTTGTAACTGAACATTTCCAAACAATTACTAAAATAAAAAAAATGCAAATGTGTTGTCGCCAAAGAATTAAATAGCAATTATTGCATCATAACGAAAGAGCTAAATAATGACTCTATTGTCACATTGCGCTGCTATAGTACCAATAGCATCATAACTTTTATGATCTAAAAATATTATAGCGCTCTATTTAGAACCTTGGTTATCACAAATATGTGAAACGGCAAGAATTGGAGGTTAATTAGAAAATATTCTGGATATTTGGATAACATTGGAAAAAAGTCTCCCAAATTTCTGTTTTTTTTTTTTTTTTTTTTTTTTTTTTTTTTTTTTTTTTTTTTTTTATAAAATTGATAGCAGCTCTCTCCCAAAATTGTCAATGCATAATTTTGAATTTATTTCATCATAAATTCAAATCTTAGGAGATTGTTCCAAGTATACAATAATTGTGCCGTTGCCAAACTATTATTTCGACTTGAGAGAATTTTTGCATAGATGTATATCTTATTGTAAAGAAAAATGCTTTTCTTATTTATGGTAGTGTTCAAACTTCAAAATGTAGATAATTTAAAGAGAAATCATGGAAAAAGAAAAAAAAAAAAAACTAAATTAGCTCTAAAATTGATGGTTAAATTCCACATGACAAAACTCCATGTCAATTGTTACTTCTTACAATTAATGATGCAAGAAAACAATGGAAACCCAACATCTATTTCCTTATTGCTACGGAGCCTAGAGAGTCAGGGTCGTTGGAGGGGACGATCTGTGGCAGCTCAAGGTTTTGCTTCGGCTCATCTTTCGGTGTGGTACGGTAGTAAATGCAGTAAAGGATCAGTTGTGCTGCACTAAGCAAAGTGCCAAGACCATTCGGTATCTGCTCACGCAAGAAGAAGAAAATATAATTAGTAACTTATTATCAATCAAGGGTTAAGACTAATAATTTGAATTTGAATCTCGTGTTGTGCCACTCTTTTAATTGCAAGTTTTATGTTGTAATGAAAACTTAGTTTTTGCTACTTTTTTTAAATCAGTTAAGTTCTTCTCTCATCTTTTGTTACCACTTTGGTGGGTGGTCTATTGCTGGTAAAAATAGTATGGTAGATACAAATTATCTACTCGTAAACTTAGTTTCCCATTCAACTCAATTTCATTTAATCCCATTCATGTTGTCTGAATGAGATCCATGGTGCTGCAATGAACAACCCAATTTTAATTTTTATAAGAAAAATAAGACACTAACACAGTAATGGTAGTTTACTAATATGGAAGGTACAGAGGTTTATCATAAAGTGCAGCATTTTGATTTATACGGAGTTCGAAAGACAAATTGAGAAGATATGGCTAACCAGGATATAGAGATCAAAGCGAAGGAGAGAGTAAGCTGTCCAGCAAACACCATTGAGGAAGCTAACCAAGGATAGGTAGAATGGCATGTACTTGACACTTTTCGTCTGAATCACCATTCTCTGGTACAAATTGCAAAAGGAGGGAAATTGTTAGTTATTCAAACCAAAATTTACTCGAGATTAGCCTTCTCTTGACTATAGTTTTCTTATTCAGAAAGAAAGTCATGAACAAATAAATGCTGCAACCAAGAATTCTTCTTTATATATATGTTGATAATGCACATGTATTTGTGACACAGAAAATATGCAATTTAGATTATGTTTTAATGAACTTTTTTGAGTGCATATACAGTTTCAATTTGTGTATTCACAACTGGATGTGGATCATGTTTGCCTGAAGGAAGACAAAATTTTATAGAGCATTAATTAGGTGTAGCAAATTAAAACTTACAAGTAAATCGAACTGGTAAACACAAAAATAACAGTGTACATTAATTCAAATTGGTAAACTGCTTGAAATTGGAAAGTGTCCCATCGAAACTGACATCTTTTCATGCTAAACTTCTGAACAGAGATTATAAAGAAAATCTCGGTACTAATCTGTCAACTTAGGAATGTAGTGTTATTATTTTCTCAGAAAACGTACTGATATATATAGTAGCCATATATACCAACCGACACATTTTTGTTGTTATCAATTTTAAAGCAGAATAAACCATTCTGCATGCATGTACCACCAACTGCTATAAGAATCAACTATTCTTAGTTTCTTACCATTACAGAAAGCGGTGATGCATACATGGCTGTGCCAAATATGACACAGAGAATCCCCACAATCTCTGTCCTCTTGTCATGAGTATGGGCCCCACCGAGCACCCCACCCATGACAGCTCCGACGAACACCAGCTCTCCCGCTAAAATGCCAACAATTTTAAGCTGCACAAAACACAGAACAAAATATATATTAACAGTTCCAAATTGGCAGAGAACACAAAGAGCTGTACATTTTGTAATCTTCCGTTACAAATCAAAACCCAAAACAATAACAAATTAAAGACAAAAGAAAGAACAAGAGCTTACACGGAGGCTGCGCGGGGCAAAAGTGAAGAAAATGGCGAGGTAGAGAGCCTCCATGAAGAAGCCCACACCATTGATGGTGAGCACGAGCACACTGTTTGGATGCACAATGGGAAGTCCATAGACAATCCACATCATACAATTCAGCAGTGTCGCCAGATACGGAATCGGTGAGAACTGCTCTACAGCCCTTTTTTTCACAATTGTTACGTAGGTCGGTCTGTTTATTCATTCAATGGTCACAACAAATTAAACACAATTATTGTAGCAGTTATTGGTACATTTTGCATGGAATGAGAGCATGCATGCATGTTTCAAAGTATTCTGGGTTTTATTTGTTTAAATAATGAAGTTATATTTATATTTTATTTATTTTTCAAATGATACAACTACAAATTCTAATTAATGAAAATTTAAAACTTACAATATAATTTAAATAAACTAGCTATCAAATATTTGCAAATTGAAAATTTGTTGGTCTTCCATCAAGCAAGAGATCATTAACAATTTAGTTCAATTGGCATTTGTTTGATAATCAAAAGATAATTAAATTGAATCAAATTGGATTACGGTGTATCTAAATAAAATAAAATAAACAAATTTGAGTTTGCCAATTTCACAAATTTTGACAATAGTTATAATGATTCTCAATATATCCCTTCGATATACAAATTAAAGGGAAAATACCATAAAAAAAATTATCTTTCATTTTTTTTTTTTGGAAAATGCAAACTTAATTAGATTCTAATTTTAGTTACTAGTGATTTAATTTGTACTAGCTTTTTCCACTTCAAAAACCTCTAAAAGGATGTTTATATAAGAAAAGTTATTGGCTATTTAAAATCCAAGTTTTTAATATAAAATTGAAAAAAAAAAAACAATTTCACGTTTCTAGAACAGGCAGAAATTAATTTTGCAAATAGTTTATATTATATTATTTTATTCAGCAAAATTCGAAATAAGTATTTTTTTCGCAAATACTTTTGATCAATGAAAATTCGTAAGATGGCATCTTGCAACCTTACTATAAAAAAAGTATGCCCTATAATCTCAGTTCTTTTAAAGCAAATGTCATATTTTTGCAAATCTCAACTTATTACACAAGAAATAATATATAGCTGTTAATATAGAAGATTTTAGCTGTTTAAAATCCCCATTTTTATTTTCTTAAAAATGAAAATTGAAAAGAAAGCAAAATACCAAACATGTAACTTATGAGATAATTAATGTAAAATACAATGAATTAAAGAATACAAAATAGATACAAATAAAACTGATCAGAATACACAGATATGTTTTGATATGTGAGGAATAATAGCTTACAGTGGAGAGAGGAACAGGCCAAACGAGATAACATTCCCTAATTAAAATTGTGAGAGCATGCAAGCGATTAAACTTTGTAAAGAGAAATATTGAAAAAGGGATCGAGAGAAAGAAAGAGAAGAGCACTTGTACCTATTATTCCGACCACCGTGCGAATTGAATCTGTGGAAATCATTTTTGCTTGAGAGAGAAAGAGAACGATATTCAAAATTATGAGAGAATGTGAAAAGGCTGTGGAGAAAATAAAACCAGAGATAGGGAGGTATATATACTCATAGCCTATTTCAAAATAGATATAGATAAACTACAAATGGATATATACTTCTATTTTAGATTTCTAGCTATTAGAAAGTACGGTCAAATTTATTATTTATTATTTATTATTAAATTAATAAGATTATTTTGAGAAGTCCATGTTTGTAATCTTAATTTAGTATTTTGAAAATAATAATTTTTGAAGATTTAACCTAATTAAAAAATCATTTGGCTATTTATCAAATGTATAAAAATGCAACAATTTAATTTTAAGCAGACCAAAAATAATATGGCAACCTGTAATATATAAAGTATAGATAAACATGTATAATTTTTATTTTATATTTGGATAATTTTGTAAAACTATCATATAATCTACTACATAAATGAAAGTAAATGTATATGGTAGAATTGTATGTGAGCTATTAATGAGCGAGCATTTGGATAATTATTATGGACATTCTCTCTTATCTAGTTTTAGCGTATGTTGTGAGACTGTCATGTAGGGCCTACTGTTGTTCTAAGATAATGGATTCAATTTCCAATGTCTTTCTTAATTGGATTCGTTAATGTGCTGACAATAATTAATGCAGATTAGATCGTTATCGTCAATTTGATCCGATCCGCTGCGCAAGAAATTAGATTTAAAGGTTCAACGATTAAAATTACTTTTATGTCCGAAATAATCTGAAAATAATTAAAATTGGTAAATTAAAATTACTTTTATGTCTGTGGCTCTGATGAAATTGGGTGTTCATAGGGGCGGTTTATTTGTTTTTTAACCGAACCGGAAAAGTTTGGTTCAAACGGTTCGGAATATCTTTTTGAGAAATTGATGGTTTTTTCTTCATCCGGATTGTGATTTCAGTTACTTTATTAAATTATGGTTTAATTTGAAAATTTAGTAAATCTATTTTTTATTTTTTATTTTTCCAACGGTCTGAAAATGACGTCTGATACATTTATATAGTAACTTATCTTAAATAAAAATAAAAACTCTAAAGACCTACATCCTACTATAGTTTAAAATCAAAGATTTAAATAGCGTTTATATATCGCATCATAACGGAATGACTAAAAAAATAGCGTAATGTGCAAATAGCGTCGCTATAGCGCTCTACAATAGCGTCATAGTTTTTATAGTTTGAAAATGCTATAGCGGCGATATAGCGCACTGTTTAAAACCTTAGTTTAAATAAACAAGGGCTACATACTATACATTATATACATCTTATACTTTTTTACGGCTTCTGTATTTAGTATAAATAATTAAGAAATGGCCTCACAATTTCAAAATGTGTGGACGATTATATTTATTTATTATTCATCATATTTTGAGTTGAAGATATTTTTTTAATAACTTTTATGTCCGAAATAATCTGAAAATATTGATCATTTAAATCTATAGCTCTTTGTGGGGTAGAACTTTTTTAACATACCCTTTTTTCCAAAATTAATAAATAAATAATCGCAAGAGATTAATTATGCATGCAATAATTGGACGCCAACTACGTACACAAACAAAGTTTTCGAATAATAAATATATACATCCTCACTTTTTCAAATTGTTTAGATCATTGCACGTAAAAACTAAATATATAGAAGCCCTAAAATTTTATAAGATATTTCTTTTTTCACAAATATAATAATAAGAATCTTTGTTTTTAAAAAAAAAAGAGTATTACTAAAAAATAGCATGCATAATTTTTTAGTCCATTGGAAAAAAAAATAGAGTGTTTTGTAGATTTAATGGACATCGAACTTATTTTAGGTTCGATGAACTATAAAACAGTCTAATCCGCTTTAAAATTTGTGTGTATCTGTTTTAATTTAGAAAAAATTTCTAGTGTATCCATACAAATTTTTAAAATAGCCAATTTACCCATAGAAACAACATAATAGCCAATATCCCCACCAAAATTTAACATCATTTCTTCTATCCCATTTAATTAGTTAACAGTTTAATTAATTATTTAAAAATTTAAATTGACCAACATACCCTTCTTATTGTCTTCTTCATCTCTAACCCTCCCGGCCAATAAAGATACTTGTTTGGAGAAAAAAAGAACTTCGCTCAAAAAATAACAAATTTCTTCGAAGTTCAAAATATAACAAATTATTTGAAATTTTGAGTGACACTTATCCATACAACCATTAAATATCCTGATTAATAGCTCAATCATAGAATTTTGTATAGGAATCAGGATAGGAGCAGATTACAGATGTCTTGAGATAAAGTGATTGTTCTGTAAGTCTATGGGCGTGAAAGATGCAAAAAAAATAAAAATAAAAATAAAGCAGTGGGTAAGGAGAGATGACGCATCTTTGAATTTTGAGGGAAGTTTTTTCTCTCTCCAGATAAGAATCTTTATTTTGGTCTGGAGGTTAGAGAATATGAAGAAGACAATTAGAAGGGTACGTTAGTCAATTCAAATTTTAAAATAATTAATTACAATTTAAACTATTTAAATGGAATAAAAGAAATAATGTTAAATTTTGGTGGAGATATTGAATATTATGGTGTTTTTATGGGTAAATTAGCTATTTCAAAAATTTGTATGGGTACGGTAGAAATTTTCAATTTAATTTATGGAGCCCATTGAACTTAAAGTTCCACTAAAAAAACAGTATAAAATTTGTGTGTATTAAATTTATAAATTAAACAATAATTCTTTGAAACAACAGCTCCGTTGAGGCAAAAACCAGCAATTTATTCTGAAAAATGCGGTGACAGTGTATCCCGATTTTTTTATTTATATCCAAAAAATAAATTAAATTTAAAAAAATAACCCTGTGGAATTTGAAATCTACCCAAACCGGTTAACCGTTAACCGGACTAAATTTCCGGTTAACGGTTAACCGGACCCTTTAAAAGAGTCCGGTTAACCATTAACCGGAAATTTGGTTTGGATCTGGTTAATGGTTAACCAGTTCCTAGGTCCGGTTAGCCGTGTACCGGAAAGTTTTTTTTTTTTTAATAATATATGTATATGTATATGTATGTGTATATGTAATATATAATATAATATAATATATGGAGAGTGTCCGGTTATTCCCACGGGCGGTCCGCTTTTTTTTTTTGAGAGATCTTAGTATTTTAATTTTAATTGCAAAACACGTTATGAATTATTAAGACTATCATTTGATATCAGAGCAATTGTAAATTCATATAATATGCAATAATTTTTTTTACGAAATTGATTTTGGGTGGTTAGTATAAATATTTTCTTACAATTAATTTTCTTTTACGAAATTGATTTTGAGTGGTTAGTATAAATATTTTCTTATAATTAATTTTTTTTTACGAAATTGATTTTGAGTGTACAAAAGGCTTTGTATATATATATATATGTTGCATGAATTGTAATCTTCTACTTTTTCTTGTATATATGTATATGTATATGCAATATATGTATATGTAGATGTATATGTATATGTAGATGTATATGTATATGTATATGTATATGTATATGTATATGTATATGTATATGTATATGTATATGTATGTATATGTATATGTATATATATGTATAGATATGTATATGTATATATATGTATAGATATGTATATGTATATATATGTATAGATATGTATATGTATATATATGTATATGTATATGTATATATATTTATATGTACAATATTTGTACATATACATATATTAGTTATATTAGTTTATAAAAAAATAAAAAAATCAGTTATCATATATTATACATGTATTATATTATATTATATTATATATACATATACATATACATTTACATATACATATTACATATACATATACATATATTACATATACATATACATCTACATATATACAAGAAAAAGTAGAAGATTACAATTCATGCAACATATATATATACAAAGCCTTTTGTACACTCAAAATCAATTTCGTAAAAAAAAATTAATTATAAGAAAATATTTATACTAACCACTCAAAATCAATTTCTAGACCATCCAAAAACAGTGATTTTCAATAAATCTAAAAAAATAGTAAAAAATTTCAAAAAATGTAAAATTTGGTCTCCAAACACATATTAATATGGAGAACAAGATAAACGGTTCAGATCGACTGTTAGGGTTTTGAAAAGCCAAATATTGAGCCGTATTAGAGGCCAAATTGTAATATGCATAGTACCATAGACTCACTCATATATAATTACACATCTCATGGTCTGCATTTTACAAGACAAATCTTCTTAATTTGATAATAAAATTGTAATTATGTATTGAGTGATACAATTGGATATTGGATGAAACTAATAAGGTAGAGGTAGTAGTGTAGAATGGAGGTCAATTGACCTCTATTTTTTTTTTTCAAAAACTAGTAATAAAATAGACTTTTATTCTATAATTTATAGTAAAATGTTAAATGTATAAGACTTTTATTTTGTGAAATTTTATATTATTAGCCCATTCTTTTAAAAAAGGGAATTATTTGTGTATAATTTGAGGAATTTCTAGCATTTCAGAATTTTTTTAATCGAAAAAATCAAAATCTCACATGTGACAATTCTTATTATATCTCTCTCACTCACTATTCTTGTTTCAAAATCTTATTATATTTCTCTCACTCACTATTCTCACATGTGACAATTTTTTTAGTAAACTACCTTTACTGTGTTAGTGTATTATTTTTCTAATAAGATTTCAAATTGGGTTGTTTATTGCAGCACCATGGATCTCACTCAGTCACAGAGAACATCAATGGGGTTAAATCAAATTGAGTTGATTGGGAAACTAAGTTTACCAGTACATAATTTGTATCTGCCATACTATTTTCACTCTTTCAAGTTCACATTGTAGTGTAGTTATAAATCATATAAAGAAGAACAGGATCAAAAGTTCAGACTTGTCAACCAAAATAAATTGTGAAAATATTCTTTATGTTATGAATAAAATATTAATGTGGATGTCCATAACTCTCAACATTCATTCTCCACTATCCCCACTACTCCATGCACTACAATTGGAATTGATGGCCACTACTATTGAAATTTATTTCTCTATTTATTTAGATGGTTTTTCATTTACAATTTGTAGCCTATAAATAGAGGCTTTGTAATATTGTATTGTACACACATATGAGAAATGTATGAATAAAGAGATTGCCATCTTTTCATCTCTATTTTGTTTATTCTTCTTATGCTTGTTTATATTTATTTTATAACACGTTATCAGCACGAGAGCTCTACTAGTTGAAGGTTCGAGGTAACTTTGATATATTTTATTTCAATTCTAATAGGTAATTGCTATATGGAATAAGTTATCAATTTATGTACATTTATTTTAATATGTTTAATATGGTTCACATAATTTTATATGAAGTGCAATTTTTTTTATCTTCTGGAAGAAGATTTATATGATGTACAAATTTTGTATGATGTTCATTTTGTTATTTTATTTTCAATAATTTAATCTTCTTGAAGAAGATTTCAAAAGATATTAAAATCTTCTTGAAGAAGATTTCAAGAAATTTTATATGATCTGCAAAATTTATATCATGTTCATATTAATTTTGTTTTTTGATAATTTAATCTTCCTGAAGAAGATTTCAAGAAATATAATTTGTTCAAGAAGATTTTAATAAATTTTCCTGAAGAAAATTCCAAGGAAGAAGATTTCAGAAAAAAAAACAAAAAAAAATATTTCAAGTAATCTTCCTGAAGAAGATTTATGCAACTCAGAAAAATTAATATGAGAAGATTCCAATATACTTTCTTAAAGAAAATTTCAATAAGGTGTATATGATATGGAATTTTTTTTTAATGATGTAATCTTCCCAAAGAAGATTCAAGAAATATTCCGAGTTCATATATTATCTTTTACATTACATTATGTTAATGAAATGACCTGAAGCCATCTGATTATTATGCTAATGGCCCAAAGCCATATGAATATAAATTATTGTTATATGGACATGGTAATAAAGAAAAGCGCATCATTCCACTAGAAGTGGAAAAATAATGAACAAAATGAATTACTACCAGAAGTGAAAAATAATAGGATGGACAACTAGTCATGTGGAAAAAATTGAGATTATTATTATGGTGATTATTTCAAAAACACATATTTTCCACTAGAAGTGGAAAGATAATGAAGAAAATAATGAGAGGAAAATAAAAAGAATATGAGAAAAAGAAAATATGACATAATAGCAAACAAGATAATTCATATTATCGTTGTGGTGATAAATACCATTGATCACGTACCTCTCAAATGTCGAAATATTTTGTTGATCTATATCAAGCATCAATAATAATAATAAATAAATAAAATCGAGATAAATTTTGTTTGTGATCTCGATCTTATCCAAATTGATGTCGCTCATTCGAATTTTCTAGTAATTTGAAGAAAATAAATACTAATGTCTTGATTAATAATGATAATATATAATATATATATATTTATTGAAGTATTATTGATTGTAGAGATAATTATTATATGAAATCAGATTTGCCCTATATAAAACAGAATTGATTGGTTGTGGTTCTTATATGATAATTTAATTCTTTGCATTGATCTATTTTCCTTTTATGTTACAATAAATTTGAATATTATTTTTTGCCGATAGTATAACTCTTGAAATATATTAAAGAAGGAAGCTGCCTAGATGTGTCGGTTTGTTATTAATTTGTAACAAAATTCCATTTCCAGAATCACTTAAAATAATAATATAGAACTACATTAAGATATGTTGACGGTTACCGAGAATTTACGATTCGTTGAATTAATATTAATCGTTCCATGGTATATTATATAGCTCTGAGTTAATAATTACTCATGATTTCATAGTATATCATAAAGTTGCCATTGGACATAGGTCTTTGTGCTGTACATAATTTACATTTTAGTTTTTTTGATGTCTTATCTTTCATTTGCTTATACTTTATTTATTTATTAGTTTAAATTATATTATTTTATTTAGTAATTTAAGAAGTCAATATTAGCATTATTTTTGGGTAATAAAAAAAATTGATTGAAAGCTCCAGAAGAGCTATTTTGTTGTTACATGGAGGAATATAAATTTATATTGATGATGTATTATATTCTTGTAAGTCTCAAATAAATTTGTTAAGTTTTAAGAATATCCGCCGAAATGGATATCATATTGAGACAACTAATGAAAAAATATTGAATATATGAAAAACAATGCATATTGAAAATAAATTGCATATGTTTTTCCTCTGACTTGTACTACACATATATTAGTACAATTGAAACACATGTTATTGTAAACCAAAAGTTTACATACAAGAATATGTTTATAGTTTGGCATGACCGGTTGGACCATTCCGGATCAATAGTGATGCGAAAAAAATAGATAATTATTATGAACATTCATCAAAGAACTAGAAGATTCTTTAATCTGATGAATTTTTTTTGTGTTGGTTTTATTTCTAGAACGTATACAATATGATATTTGTGAAACAATATATCCAACATGTGAACCATTTGAATATTTTATGATTTTAATTGATGCATCAATAAGATGGTTACATGTATGTTTATTATCAAATTGCAACCTGGCGTTTGCGAAATTACTTGCTCAATAGATTTGATTAAAAAGCATAATCCAATTATGAAAATACGTCTAGACAATATGAAAATTAATGTTAAACATCCTGTAGATGTTCGTATATAAAAATAAGATATGATATTTGCATCATGCCAACTAGCTATTATAAAGTTTCCCCTTATAATTGGTTTTTGGTCACATACTTAATATTTCTCATATAAGAATTTTTGAATGTGCGGTATATGTTATAATTGCTCCACCACAATACACTAAAATGAGATATCAAAGAAACTTGAGAATTTATATTGAATTTGAATCTCCATATATAATAGAGTATCTAGAACCATTGATGGTAGATTTATTCATGGCTAATTTTGCCGGTTGTGATTTTAATGAATGAAAAATTCTCAACCTTAGGGGGAGAAAACTATCAGCTGGAAAAAAAATATTAGTATGAATTATCATTGTCTTATTTTGATCCTCGTACTAAAGAATGTGAAATAAATGTTCAAAAGATAATTCATTTGCGAATGTTAGTGAATCAATTGCCAGACACATTCACAGACTCAAAGAAAGTGACCAAATCACATGTACCAGTTGCTAATGCTCCAATTAAAATCGGTGTCCCTGTTGGACAGACAAATTATAACACGCATGAAGCGTGAAAAAGCAATCGGTTCCAAAGATTAAAAATATAAAAATCCTCGAAAAAAGGAGCAAAGAATGAAAATGGTCAAATCGAAGATATAATAATTTCAGATAAAACTCTAGAAGAGAAACAAATGTATAAATAATATTGGAGTTCCAGCAGAAACTCAAGTATTTGAAATTCATGAAAATAAAGAGATCTCGATAAATTATATCATGAATGAAATAAGATGAAACCGAGATGAAATTGATATCAATAATATTTTTGTATATAATATAGTGCTAAACATAATAAATATTGAGGATCATGACTAGAAGTCTATTAAAGAATGTCGACAAAGAAATGATTGGCCAAAATAGAAAGGTGCAATTGAGGTAGAGTTAAATTCTCTTGAAAAATGAAAAGTTTTGGACCTGTAGTCCTTGTAACTTAAGGTATAAAACCAATAGAATATAAATGAATATTTATGAGAAAATAAAATGAGAAAAGTGAAATTTTGAGATATACTCACCTGTGGTGGATGCAATAATTTTTTTTTGATATATAATTAGTCTGGCAGTCCATGAAGGACTTAATTTGCACCTAATGGATATTGTTACAGCCTATTTAAATGGATCGCTTGATAATGATATTTATATGAAAATCTCTGAAAGATTTAAGATGCCTGAAGCATGTAATTTAGGTTCTCGAGAACATTATTCAGTTAAGAATAAATTTTTATATCGATTGAAGCAATATGGACGCATATGCTATAATCGTTTAAGTGAATATTTATTGAAACATGGATATAAGAATGATACGACCTGTCCATGTATTTTCATGAAAAGATATAGAAATGATTTTATTATAATTGTAGTTTATGTTGACGATCTAAGTACATTTGAACTCTTGAAGAGCTTCCAAAAGAATAAATTATTTAAAGGAAGAATTTGAGATGAAAGATATTGGAACAACAAAGTTTTGCATTGGATTGCAAATTGAACATTTAAAAATGATATTTTTATGCATCAAGAAAATTATATTGCAAGAGTGATGAAATAATTTTATATGGATAAATAACATTCATTAAGCACTCCGATAGTTGTAAGATCATTAGATGTGAATAAAGATCATTTAGACATCGAGAAAATGATGATGAATTATTTGGTTCTAAAGTACCATATCATAGTGCAATATAAGCACTTATATATCTTGATGGATATACAATGCATGATGTATCATTTGATGTAAATTTAGCAAGATATAGTTCTTCTCTCACGCAAAGATATTGGCATATAATTAAACATATACCTCGCTACCTATGAGAAAATTTAGCAATACACAAAAGCAAGCCGAGTATGTGTTTGGTTAAGATATGTGATTCAACACATTTGTCAAACATGCAGCTTGTCTTTTAGAGAAATGATCCTGACGATCATATATGAATATAATATTGTATGTATTGCTCAATGAAAGAAATGATACATTAAAGGAGATAGAACAAAACATATTTCACCAAAATTCTTTTTCACACATGATCTCCAAAAGAATAATGTTATTAATGTTTAGCAAATCCATTCAAGTGAAAAAAAATCCAGCAGATTTATTCACTAAGGCACTCCCTACTGCAATATTCGAAAAACTAGTTCGTAATATTGGAGTTCGTCGAATTAAAGATCTTGACTGATGCTGTCTTGAGGAGGAGTTCATATGCACTATATTTTCCTTAACCACGGTTTTTCCCACCGGGTTTTCCTGGTAAGGCTGTAGTTGCGTATTTAGAAGAATATTGTACTCTTTTTCCTTCACTAGGTTTTTATCCCATAGGATTTTTCTTAGTAAGGTTTTAATGAGGCATATTCTTATGTAATGGACATCCAAGGGGGAGTGTTATGAATAAAATATTAATGTGGATGTCCATAGCTCCCAACATTCATTCTCCACTATCCCCACTACTCCATGCACTACAATTGGAATTGATGGCCACTACTATTGAAATTTATTTCTCTATTTATTTAGATGGTTTTTCATTTACAATTTGTAGCATATAAATAGAGGCTTTATAATATTGTATTATACACACATATGAGAAATATATGAATAAAGAGATTGCCATCTTTTCATCTCTATTTTGTTTATTCTTCTTATGCTTGTTTATATTTATTTTATAACACTTTCAAGCTTTGTTAGCACTGAAGATAGCTAGCAGCATTAATAGAGTACATCGGAATAAATATTATATAGCAAATGATTGTGAATTAAACTACTCTAAATTAATTATATGGCATTTGGAATTATAAATCCTGACATCTACTTTGTCACAGAGCGCACATCAGTGTTGACTGTGTGTTGAAGAATAGAATAAATTAGAAGGGTTAAATTGTAAAAATAATTAGAAAGGTAAAATTGTAATTTAGAACAATTATAATTGTAACGTTGGAATACCAACAGTAAAATAGGAGAGGAGGATATAAATACCTTATGCATCTACTATATATAGAAATAACAACAACAAAAAATACAAATTTTCATCTCTCTTTCTCTAAAAAACTAACACGATATCAGAGCTCTATGCTCCTGAGATCACAAAACCCGTAACAGCAAGAAAAAAAAAAGCGCAAAATTGGCTCAAGAGAGACAACATGAGGCTCCCAATAATGCTTCCAAGCTCACTAATACTTTGCTTAATGCCAGAAATTATCTCACATGGGCAAAAGCTGCGGTGTGAACGCTCAACGGTCAGGAGATACGAGAATACATCATGGGAGAAAATAAAGTGCTCAAAATCACAAACCCGCTCTCGCCGACCAAAACAGAAAAAAAAAAAAAAAAGCAATGAGAAAATAGAGAACTCAAAACAACAAAATCATAACTTGGCTCACGAATTCCATGGAGCCATCCGTTTCAGAGCTTTTTCTCCTCGCCGACACAGCTTTTGACCTATGGGAAGCCATCAAAGCCATGTACGGTCAAGAAAATAATTACTCTCGCATTTACAAACTCAAACAAGAAATTCAGCAAGAAAAACAAGGCAAGAGAAAGTATGTAGAGTACCTCGGTGCTCTTCAAAAGAAAAAAGATGAGCTTCGCTCATATTGGCCGCAAACCGCTGATTTGGTTGTAATCAGAAAATGAGAAGAAAAAGATATATTTGAGTTTCTTGCAGGATTAAACCCTAGTTATGAGACAGTACGAGCTCAAATCATGAATACAATCCCTCTCTTTTTTTATTTTCAAATCAAAAACATGATCCAATAAGAAGTAAGCAGAAGAGAAGCCATGAGCAGTTGACAAGTCACCATTGATGAGGGACGCGAGAACCATGACTTCGCTGTAGCTAAAAGATCGAATTTCTCAAATTTCGGTCAAAATTCAGAGAAAAGGGGAACTACCGAAAAATGTGAACATTGCAAGAAAAAGGGACATGAGAAGAGTAATTGTTGATTTCTCCATCCCAAATTGAGGCCGAAATGGTGGGGCAACGGTGGAAAGGACGGAAAAGAAAAAAAAATGGGTAGCGCTATATTGAGAGCAATTTTTGTTATTTTGAGAGCCAAGACAATTTTTTTTCTAAATACCTATATTACCCTTTCACTCTTTTGTATCTAATTAATGAAAGAAGATAATAAAGAATGTATTTAATTAAGAGGAGGGTTCAAATACACCTAAATTTTTGTGCACCTAAATGCACTCTATCTTTCAAATTCTTTTTCACCGTTTTCAAAGTCCAAATAGTCAATCCGAACCATTAGATGCGATCTATATATTAAGATGTGATTGGAGATCAAATTTTACATTTTTTGAAATTTTTTTTACTATTTATTAAACCACTTTGAAAATCGCTGATCCAATGATCCAGAAAATGTATAATCAGCAATTTTCAAAGTGGCTTAATAAATAGTAAAAAAATTTCAAAAAATGTAAAATTTGGTCTCCAAGCACATCTTAATATATAAATCACATCTAACTGTTTGGATTGACTATTCGAACTTTAAAAACGAAGAAAAAAAGATTTAAAAGATAGGATGCATTTTAAAAAAGATTTAAAATCTCACGCCTCGAATTCTTCTTGTATCTAATTGCAAATGTATTTCCAATATTCCTCTTATTTACATTTGATTATAATACACAAATAATATATCAATTGCTAGATTATACACACGGTATACAATTTGTTAACTCAAATGCAAGAGTCGTTTTTATTTTTTGTTCTTTCAACCACATTTATTAACTGTTGAAAATATTTACATGATCGAGTTATTTTAACTGAATTTACCATGCCACATTTATTCTAGAAAAAAAAGTTCATCACTAGCCTATGAATTTCTAGTAAAATGAAAAAAGAATCTTCATCACGGCATGAAAATTAAAAAGTCTAATTATGAGTATACTCAAACGTAAGGTGAAAAAAAAATAATAATAAAGTGCAAAAGAAAAAACTTTATGCTAATGACAGCTTGTTAAAAATCCAGCTCCTAAATCTATTCCTATGTGTAGAAGCCAACATTTCATTAACTCGCAAAGTTTAAATGAGTACAAACTATAGAAGGTCAAAACTATTGAAAGATGTTCCCCAAACTGTTAGATATTTAATCTGTATTAAAATGTGCTTGGAGACCAAATTTTACATTTTTTTAAATTTTTTTACTATTTATTAAGATGATTTGAAAATTGATGTTTTTTAATGGTGCAGAATTTTAATAAAAACAGTGATTTTCAAACCATCTTAATAAATAGTAAAAAATTTCAAAAAATGTAAAATTTGGTTTCCAAGCACATTTTAATATAGATTAAACATCTAACGGTTTGAATTAGCTATTTGAACTTCGAAATTAGAGATATGAGCGCGAATTAAAACATTATATTTAATTCGTGAAGTAGCGTAACCTTACTCTCTATATATATATATATAGCCGAAAGAAATTTAAATAAAAATTAGAAGAAGCTGGGCAAACCGTTATAACGAAGAGAACTTTAAATGCAATGAGGTCAAAAAAATAAACAATCAATTATGTAAATTGGAGTAAAAGAGTTGTCAGGAATGTAGCTAGAGAGCGGAAAGGAGATATGAGATAAAAATTGTTTTTTTTTTCCTTAAATAACATTCTCATTTAATAAAATAGATATTAGAGAGAGAAAGACTTAAGGGTAAAACAGATACTTAGAGAGAAAATTTTCTCTTAGTTCTCAATATTATAATAGTTGACCTCAAAATAGCACTCCCCAAAAATAACCTAAAGGAGTGAGAGCATTCGCTAGAGCAGCACATTCTCACCCAGAGACAGAGGATCCTTTCGTCCATTTCCTCGTACTCACCTATTATTTCGGCGAGGAGCGAACAGAGTGCTTATGTCTCCATTATTGGGCCCGCTCCCTTTAACGGGACCGACCCTATTGCTCTTAACGGATCCGCCTCTGTTGCTCCAACACGTTCCGACATATCTCAAATATTGTCTTCACTCGCTGGCCTACTAAACCGGGCCTCAGAGCCCAATTCAGGTTCATTTAAAACTCATTTATTTTTCGAGACCAATATCTGGAAGTAAGCCCCAATCAAAATAAATACATAATACCAAATAAAAGAAATACAATAAGCCGAAATATTGAAGCAAATGAAATAAACCAAATAAAAAATATACAAAATTTGGGAATTTAAATAACGGATATTCTCAAAATAATTTAGATTAGGTTTTAGACTCCGGTACAACCGACCACATGACCGGAAATAAAGATTTATTACACAACTATAAAAAAGGGAAAGGTCAAGAATTTGTCTATGTTGTAAATGATGAAAAAAATGAAAATTTGTGGTTATGGCTTGATTATTGTTTTCTCAAAAGAAATTAAAGATGTCTTGCATGTAAAAAATTGCACCGCCAATTTATTATCTATGGGTAAACTTTCAAAATAATTAAATTGTGAAATTATTTTTTTCATCTCAAAATGTATTCTTTCATAATATAATATCCAAGATGATGATTGGTGAAGGTGTTTTCAAAAATAGATTATATTTTTGTATAACCAAAAATATAATTTCAACACTCAAGTACAAGACATGGGAGAAGAATTTGGCATCGTTCTGATAGAACCTTAAAATATATTTTTGATTTTTCTAATTTAGATTGTAGTAATTGTGAAGTATGCAAATTAGCTAAGCATATAAGACTCTTTTGTAAGTTCAAATTCAAAGAGTAATCATATATTTGAACTTATTTATTTCGATGTTTTGGGACCCGCTCCTGTAAACTCTTATAATGATTTTAAATATTTTGTTACATTTATAGATGATTTTTCACGACTAACATACTTATATGAGTGGGGTTAAAATGCACCCTCCTTTTTTGCTCCAAACGTGCACCCTTCTCTCATTTCTTCATTTTTAAAATTCAAATAGTTGATTTGAATCTACCAACGTGTTCTACATATTAAAATGTGCTTGGAGACCAAATTTTACATTTTTTGGAAATTTTTTACTATTTTTTCAAAAAATTTGAAAATCATCACTGTGCTGAATTTTTTATTATTGTTAAGTTTAATAAAAAAATTCTGAAAAAATAGTAAAAAATTTCCAAAAAATGTAAAATTTGGTCTCCAAGCACATTTTAATATGTAGAACACGTTGGTAGATTCAAATCAACTATTTGAACTTTAAAAATGAAAAAACGAGGGGAGGGTGCACGTTTGGAGCACAAAAAGGAGGGTGCATTTTAACCCCACTCTACTTATATTTATTAACAAATAAAAGCGAGATTTTTTTCTTACTTTCAAGATTTTTCAAATTTAATTAAAAATCAATACAATACTAGGATTAAAGTTCTTAGAACCGATAATGGAACAAAATTTATGAATCAAATTTTTTCAAAATTTTTGAAACAAAAGGGAATCATACATCTTGTGTTTATACTCCACAACAAAATAGAATTTTCGAAAGAAAAAATCGTCATTTACTTGAAATAACAAAAGCACTTATGTTTCAAAGCAATGTTCCAAAAATCTATTGGTCGGATGCCGTTCTCATCGCAACTTATTTGATAAATAGGTTGCCAAGTGTTGAGTCCATTAGAAATTATTTATCAAAGAAAAATATTTTTTAACCACCTAAGAATTTTTGGATGCACATGTTATGTATACCAAAATAAAAGAGATAAGCTAGACCAAACTTCTATAAAAGTTATTTTTCTAGGGTCTTCATCTAAAAAAAAAGGGATATAAATGCTATGATCCTATAAATAAAAAAATTATATTTCTAGAGATGTCATTTTTTGAAAATGAGCCTTATTTTAAAAATAAAGATGAGATTGTTAACCAAATTATTACAAATAACTTTGTCATTCCCATATCTACTAATCAAATTTTTGAGCAAAGAATTGTAAGAAATGACGAAGAAGAACAAGAGGAAGAAGAACAAGAAGAAGACAACAACAACGAAAACGATAATACTCCTCAAAGTGGAGCCAGGGAGGAAGAAAATGAAAATGTTTAAGGTGAAAATATTGATGAACAATCTAGGAGAAGGTCAACTCGTCGTAAACAACCATCCACAAGGTTCGAGATTTCATAACCTATAAGGTTCAATATCCTATTGAAAATTTTATTTCATACAAAAATATTTCAAAAAACCACCATGCATTTCTTAGTTCAATTTCAAAAATTGAAGAATCAATAAATTTTGAAGAAGCCATTAACCAACCAGTATGATAGACTTGACAAGAGACAGTCTTTGATCAGTTATGTCTTCTCTTTGGGTGGATGTGCAATTAGTTGAAATGCTACTTTGCAATCCACCATTGCCTTATCAACCATAGAAGCTGAGTACATAGCGATTGCTGAAAGCATTAAGGAGGCAATATGGCTTAAGGGCTTGCTTGAAGAAATTTCAGCACAAGGTGGTCCTACTACCATCTTTTGTGATAGTCAAAGTGTCATTCACTTAGCGAAGAACCATATGTATCACAAAAGAAGCAAGCACATTGATGTCAGGTATCATTTTGTTCTACAAGTTATCTCAAAAGGTATAGTAGAGATAAAGAAGATTGGCACCGCCGACAATCAAGCCAATATGCTCACCAAGCCTATTCCGACCATGAAGTTCAACTATTGTTCAAATTTAATTTATGTTGGTTGTTAGTCTTGTTGTTCATTTTGTTTTTCTCTTTTAGGTGAGATTTTGATCCAAGGTGGAGATTGTTGTAAATGTCTCTTATCTCACCATTTTGTTAATACCTATTTCTATATATAGAGTTATATTTGTAAGTTTCCTTTTACATATTTGTACACAAACTTTAGATGAAATAACGTGAGAGAAAATTGCCCCAAATTGTGTCTTCTACTTGGTTGCTCATCTCTTT
Source organism: Carex pumila (assembly GCA_033356055.1). NCBI lineage: Eukaryota > Viridiplantae > Streptophyta > Magnoliopsida > Poales > Cyperaceae > Carex > Carex pumila. The sequence continues at coordinate 153,032 of JARJHM010000626.1, read as the reverse complement.
GAAAAACCCTAGATTTATAACAAATGTGTTTCTTCAAGGAATACTTGAGGAAGAAGTGTATATGACTCTACCACCGAGTCATATAAAAGAAAAAAAACACTAACCTCGCTTGTAGGTTAAATAAGTAAATTTATGAACTTAAACAATCGCCAAGGGCATGATATAGAAAACTCTCTTAATATTTAATTTTTCTCGATTTTAAAATAAGCCAATCTGATACATTACTATTTTCAAAACATGAAAATAATGATATAACCATTGTTCTTGTTTATGTTTATGATATAATTATTACCAGAAATAATTATGAAAAATTTGACAATGTTAATAAACACATAAAAGAAAATTTTGAAATAAAGAACCTTGGTAGACTTAAATATTTTTTATGAATTGAAATAGCTCAATCTATCAAGGGATTATTTATCTCACAAAAAAATATACCATTGACCTTCTAAAAGAAACAGAAAAATTAGGATCTAAACCGACTTCAACACCAATTGATAGCAATTGTAAATTGAATTCTGAAGAAGGAGAATCGTTGAAAGATATCAACCAATTTGAAAGGCTTGTAGGTAAATTAATTTACCTAACGGTAACTAGGTCGGACATATCATTTGCGGTAAGTCAAATTAGTAAATTTATACATTCATCAAGAAAACCTCATTTGGATGCAATTGATAGAATTTTAAGATACTTAAAGAAATCACCCGGAAAAGGTGTATTGATAAAAACAATAAATCTAATGATGTGTGTGACTATTCCAATACAGATTGGGCCGGGAACTTTGATAGAAAATCAACAACCGGCTATTGCACATTTGTATATGAAAATTTAGTCACATGGAAAAGCAAGAAACAAAATGTTATAACACGATCAAGTGCGGAAGCAGAACATCGTGTCATGGCATCCACCGCGAATGAACTCAGGTGGATCAAATAATTACTTGAATAATTGAACTTCAAAATTGATAAGCCAATAAAGATGCTTTGCAATAACAATGCAGCAAGACACATTGCTTCAAATGATGTATTTCATGAAAGAATAAAGCATATTGAAATTGATTGTCATTTCATAAGAGAAAAAGTGCAAGTAAAAGAGATTGAGATCCCTTTCGTGAAGAGTCGAGATCAATTAACTGATATCTTCACTAAGGGACTAATTCCGGAAGTATTTGAAGAAATAACAAACAAGTTAGGATTAATTGACATTTATAATCCTAACTTGAGGGGGAGTGTTGAAGAATAGAATAAATTATTAGAAGAGTTAAATTGTAAAAATAATTAGAAGGATAAAATTGTAATTAGAAAAATTAGAATTGTAACGTTGGAATACCAACGGTTAAATAGGAGAGGAGGCTATAAATACCTCCTGCATATACTGTAGAAATAACAACAAGAAAAAATAGAAAAAAATACAAATTTTTATCTCTATGTCTCTACAAAAACTAATACTGTGTCATCAGAGCCTGGTCGGGATGACACTGGCAACTCAAGATTCTGCTTTGGCTCATCCTTTGGTGTAGTACGGTAATAAATGAAGTAGAGAATCAGCTGAACCGCACTGAGTAATGCACCGAGACCGTTTGGTATCTGCAGATAAAAGTAAAACATGGTAATTCATAGTCAAGTCAGACTGAGATAGTTGCCAAAATGGGTAGTGCCAGTAGTATCTTTTACTGCTACTTATCTACAAATCAAACGTTCTTATTGCTGCTCCTTAATTTGAGACCCAAAAAAATTAACAAATCTTCTTTTTTTTTTCCTTTTTTTTTTTACTACATCTTTTCAGTGTATTGCTGATGCATGTATACCAACATAGGCGCTTCATGAAACGAATTAAAAATTACTTTAAAAAAAGGACCCAATAAATCCATAAAAAGTAAAACAATGACAATAAGTGTTTTCAGATATAATAGTCAGAATTTTAGCCTGTGCCAATTTGTAAGGTATATTGTTATCAGAATGTTAGGTATAGGTATAGCAACTGAGTATATACAAAAGGAAACTCAGGAAAATATGTCTAACCAAGATGTAGAGATCAAAGCGCAGGAGAGAGTAGGCTGTCCAGCAAACACCGTTTAAAAAGCTAACCAAAGATAGATAGAATGGCATATATTTCACGCTCTTTGTCTGAATCACCATTCTCTGTCACAAGGTGCAAAAAAGTAGGGAAAACTGTCAATTAAACAAATTTCTAGTCGACAGTTATTTGTTTATTTCATGTAAGCACCTTCACTGTACGCCATATAGGATTGTCAACCACAATGAGGGACGTTAGACTTTCATAATCAATAAATTTAAAACCATGCATGTAACAAAATAGTGGTGTATATATCTAACTAATCAGACGAATCCTCATTGACCTAGGGTTCTCAACAATCAACAAAAATGAATTAACATAATTTAGCATATATAAAATAAATCGAAGCCTTACTTATGGATCTAATGTATTTTACATGGTTACTTAAATAATTGATAGTTGGGAAATTAAACCTAGAAAGAAAATTGGTTGTTGATTTTCTTGAAATATCAAGTAAGCTGGATATATAGTCTAATAGTCTAAATATCATCTTTGAGCAGTAATTATATATTTATACGCAGCGATTGATACCAAACAACAAAAATATCTTTCTTTTATGTTGTCTTTTTTTTCTTAATATATAAAGTGTTGGTAGTATCAGACAGATCTCTTACCATCACAGAAAGAGGTGATGCATACATGGCAGTGCCAAAAATAACACAGAGAATCCCAACAATTTCAGTCCGTTTGTCGTGTGTGTGGGCGCCACCAAGCACACCACCCAAGACGGCTCCAACAAACACCAACTCTGCCGCCAAAATGCCCAAAATTTTAAGCTGCATTTACATAGAAAAGAAAATTTATGAACAACACATACTGTACCAATAGCAGTGCAATACATCATCTTCCAAGGTAACCAAACACAGAAACTAACAAATTAAAGGCAACAAAAAAATGAGCTTACACGAAGGTTGCGCAGGGAGAAGGTGAAGAAAATGGCGAGGTAGAGCGCCTCCATGCAGAAGCCCACACCATTGATGGTGAGCACTAGAACGCTATTTGGATGCACGAATGGTAATCCATAGACAATCCACATCATGCAATTCAGTAGTGTGGCCAAGTACGGTATTGGCGAGAACTCCTCTACATCCTTTTTCTTCACTATTTTAACATATGTGGGCCTGTTTGATCATCCAATGTCCACATATTAGACCAACAAAAAACAACATACATGAGAATCTAGTTAATCAGTTCTCGAAAACAAATATTTAATTTTAATCACGCACAATCAAGTTGAGAATCTGATTAATTAGATGTACACAAGCTACATAGAATGAATCTAAAGACAATATCTGCATGATAAGAGGAGATAACTTACACTGGAGAAAGGAACAAGCCAAAGGAGATAATATTACCTGCAATTGTAAAAAGTGCATGCGAGCAGTTAAATTTTCTGAACTGTTAAAATGGAGATATAAAGAGAAAAGAGTATTACCTATTATTCCAACTACAGTACGAATTGAACCAGTGGAAATCATTTTTGCTTTAGAGAGAGAGAGAGATGAGATGAAATATGCAGAGGATTAGAGAAAGCGATGATTATAAAACAATGTGAGAGGGAGAGGCATATAAGTACTCTTCAGCTTGCCCGAAATAGAACCAAATTGAGAAATAGAGACTACTAGTTGGAGAAAAAATTTAGGTATACATCTCAGTTTAGTACTTGAACAGTTCAAATAAAAAATGTAAGAGTGTTTAGCCATTTGTTAAATAATGTTGTATTTTTATTATTTTTCTTTAATTGGCTTTTCAAGGATAAATAAATAAAAACAATCATAAAAAGCATAAAAATTAACGTAAATTAAAAGTAAAAAAATTTAGAAAATAAAAAACTAAAAACAGCATCCTGTTCATATTGGGGTCGTTTTTAGTATTCCATTAATAGAAATATGGAAAAAAAAAATGGTTATAGTCAATATATATAATATATCTAAGAGAATATGCACAAACCAATGACCCTTTTCTTTAGTATTTTATTAATAGAAATATGGAGCAAAAAATGGCTATACTCAATATATATAATAATTTATCTAAGAAAATATGCACAAACCAGGGACCCTTTCTATAGTATTTCATTAATAGAAATATGGAGCCCAAAAAAATGACTATACTCAATATATATCAAAGGTTTAAATAACATTTATTTTGTTATAGCGGAATGGTAAAAAAAAAAATAATGCTATAGCGTGCTATAGTGCTAATAATGTCATGTTTAAAACCTGATATATATTATATGTAAGAGGTAATTTGAGCTTATGTATAATGTGCCACGTGGAATTAGAGGTTCAAATTGAGTAGCCCCATCTTTAATAATTGAGGTTCAAACATTAGTCGCTGCATATTCTGACACGCGGGCCGGAATTTGCATCTGTTTGCAATAGCAAATTTCGACTCAATAATTGAGGTTCAAACGTACATTAGTTGCTGCATATTCTGACACGCAGGCTGGAATTTGCACTGTTTTCAATAACAAATTTCGACTCAATAATTTAGGTTCAAACATTAGTCGCTGTATATTCTGACACGCAAGCCGGAATTTGCATCTGTTTCCAATAGCAAATTTCGACTAGTATCACATTACGTTCAATAACAAATTAAGACCATACATATTATCATATAATGATCTCAAGCAACAAATTACAAGACCTATTACCAGTAGTATCATATTACGTTTAATAACAAAGACCAATTATCAGACAGTATCCGAGAGTAATAGTGTTTTTTTCAAATTAAGCCTTAATTTTTTAAAGTATTAGTTTTGAAAAATACTAGCTTTACTCCATAATTTAATAATTTTAATCCATGTTATATTGACAAACCTTGGCTACTATTTTTGTAACTGAAAATCCCCCATTGCATATTTATAAATCCTCATATATTGCAACTGAAAATGATTCATTCCACAAAAGAATTATCATCATTCTGCATATATATTTCTGCCCATGTATATATAACTTGCATACAATATTTAAGAATAGTAGAGTTAAAATGCTCTATTGTTTTTGTGTTCTAATGTAACATTATGCAAAATATAATTCTGAAATTAATAATGAAAAGTTTGTATGTGTCTTTCAATAAAATATGTAAATTTAACGAGCAAGTAGTATATATATTTCTGAACAAATGAATAAGATAAATAAGTTAGTTTTAAATTAAGTACGAAGATACATATATATTCAATTAAAATAAAGTTATGATGTTAGTTTGGAAGTTTAAATAAATCTAGATACGGATATTTAAAAAAAAAAAAAAAAGGGAATCTATATGTGATATGTATAGCAAGGGAACAATTGGTAATATATCAAGTCTTATTTTAATGGATTTGGTCTATATTACAAAATTTAAAAATTGGAGGTTGAATGTGAAATTTGACATGTGGGACCTACGCCTCTATTTTCCCATCGTTTATTCCTTTTGTTCTCTCCTTTTGACCAATGCATGCATGGAGTCTTCTGGGACCTTCGATCTCCCTTCTATTTTTCAAAACCCAGACCTTCTCTTCCTTTGTTGCTTGCGCAAAAGAAAAAGAAAAAGACAGAGAAACTAAAAAAAAAAGGGAGGGTTTTTCTCTCTTGATGGTTGATGCGATTGAATTGCTGACTGTGTATGAAAGAAAACTCAGACACATCTTGGTTAACCCATATATGTGAAGATGAGGTGGTGAGCAATGGCAAATGGTCCTGGTATGAACATATATAGGCGCCATCTCACCACTCTCTAGAGCATAGTCATTGAAAGAAAACTCATGCGGGCCCTGCTCCACCCCTTTGCATGCCTGATCCACCTTAACTGTAGTTGATTTTTGTGCTTTTCGCATTCAGTAAATGTGATTGTTTTCTCTTATAGAAACTGTCTGTTTGTCTTATTGTTGTTTTTGTCGTCACATGAGAAGAAGAGGAGGCAGGAAAAAAAAAAAAAAGGGAACAGAAAAAGGAGGACATTTTATTTATTAATTATATGAAATGACAAAATTACAAATTAATGAACTTTGAAATGATATTTTTATAATTTCAAATTTGAGGATAATATTTTACAATTTGAAAGTTTTGAAGTGATAAATAACTAATTTTTTCTTAAAAATAAAGACAAGAATGTGAAATAGAATTGGGACATAAGACATTTTAACTGACTGTTATTAAAAATATTTTATGCAAGTTTTGTTCGGAAACATTTAGTATGATGATATATTATTCTTTTGTCATCCTTAATTACATATTCATTATAGTAAAGCAAAATCGATGTTAATAAATTAATTAAAATCTTGTACTTCATATGAATCATATCTGAATTCGTATCCCTTATCAACACTCCAAAAATGTTTATAGTACTAAACACGAAAGTTACTTTTTCTTTTCTGAATTTTCGAAAGGAAATTGAAGTCGAACACCTATTTGAATAAATAAAATATAATTTCAGACTTCTTAATTGATGTTTCGCACCTAAAAAAGGTGAATATGAACCTTTTAAAATTTTGAACTCTTTTCAAAAGATTGTACAACTAAAAAGATTGTTCAAGTAATAAAAAATCTCAAGTGCAAATAAATAAATAGAGGGGTTTAAAGCAGTGTTTTAAATAGCTCGTTATAGCGACGCAATAGTGGTGCTATAGCATTTTCAAATCTTGAACACTACGCTATGAGATAAAAGTGTGTTATTTCAAATACGACCGCTATAGCAGTGATAGCGGTCTGCTATCTGCGCTACGTGCTATAGTGCACGCTATGCTACATAGGCTTTTGTATAAAGGCTAAAGTGATAATTAATTTTAAAGTTCATTTTTTTTTAAGATCCAAATTAATTTTGCTTTTAAATAGAAAAACAAATAGATAGTTTATTCCATGATGTTTGTGTTTTTTTAATTGAAAGAATATATTTTTTTTTATGCAATGATATTCATGTTATTTTGAATGAAAAAAAAAATAGATTATAATATTATTAGGAATATTTTGAATTTGTATCGGTTCAATATGAATATTCGAATTCCTTAATCAATTTAGTATTACTTATTGCTCTATGAGCCTTTAGATAATATTGATAATTAGTAGAAATATAAAATATATTTTTTTAAATAAAAAATATTATGTAGGATAGCTTCTACTATAGTTACACTATTCAAGATAGTTTTTTTTTTAACCTTTCTGCAATAATTGTTATTTAAAACTTTGGTTTAAAGAGATTGATACAAGATATGATAACAGAGTTCGACAATCAGGTCTATGTCTTCCGGGCGTCATGATTGCCTTTCAACGTCTTTTTATTACCTAATGAAAAAAGTTATACAAGGTGTTCGAATCAATAAAAATCATTTTTTTTAGATCAAAAGATATTATCTTTCAAAAATCATATGTGATACTATGTTTCAAACTGCTCATTGGCTTTGTTAAAAAAATTCTTAAATTTAATATGCATGGAATTTTTTTTTTTAAACTATCTATTTTAGAAATCCCTAAACCCCTTTCAAAAATCTTGCATCTTGCACATTTCGTAAACTCTAGAGTTCGGATGTAACTCAATTTTTGAATTTAGATCCGGACTTATACTTGAATCTGGCCGTCAGATTAAAGGGGCATGTGCCTTCTATTTTGAATTGAATTGACTTGAATTCGAATCGGACGGTCTGGGTCTAAACTTCAAAAATTGAGTTACTTTAGAGCATCTGGACCATAAACCCTCTAGCTCCTTGATCTGAATCCTCTCAGGTATCTGAATCAAGACAATTAAAATGGACGATCCAGATTTCCTCTCAGGGGATAAAGCAGGGTATTCTCTTTGCTTTAAAATTCGTGCCAAATTTAACGAAGCATATGAACCGTCTGTTTCAATTGTACTCAGTCAAGTAACCTGAGGGGATGTGAATTCCTTGCTCCTAGAAAACTAACAGGAAGTACTAAATCATAAAACCACCAATTGAGCGCCGCGCCACACTTCACGCCAAAGCATTATAATGGAGCTGTACGAGAAATGGAAGGAGATACTAAAAATCCAGAAATTTCGTCGGATCGCCTCCTACACTGGCTTTTACTGTTTCGCTGCTCTCATCTCATACGCCTACACCAACAACACGTATACACTTTTTTACTTCCACCCTTGTACTTATCTTTCTTTTTCATTTAAGCCCTTGTTCTTTTTCCCCTATTGCAGGACTCGAGCTGGGATTTCAAGGGCTGATCAGTATTATGCTTCTTACCCAGCAGGCACTGAGCTGCTCACAGATACAGCAAAGGTCTTTGCATTGCTATATTTTGATCTGAAATTGCTCTTTAGTCTTTGGTTTTAGGACTAAAATTTGTGTAACTTTGGCAACCAAAATTGGTCAATACATCATATGTGTTTGATGAATTGCCTGAATTAGCCAAAGTTACCATGTAGCATGAACAGCACTGAGGAGTTTTTTATTTGAGTTGCATTTTACAAATTCAAATTTCTGTTTGTCGTACTGATATCATACCCTATCTAAACATGCTTTCATTAATTAATCAAAGATAAGTTAAGTTATAGTAAGAATTCCTAATTAAATAGGCTTTTGTATCTTATTTTATTTTTATCTTGTTGTGCATAGAAGGTGTTTGTTGAAATGCCCCACACAAATTAAGTTTTGAACATAACTATCTTTTCATCCCACAATTGTTGGTGGCAGCTTTACAAGGCAGCATTAGGGAATTGCTTTGAGATAGAGGAATGGGGACCGATAGAGTATTCCGTCATGGCCAAGCATTTTGACCGCCAAGGCAAACCTCCCTATGCATACCATGCGGTAAGTGACCATATTTTTATTCACTTTTTAAATTCCTTCAACAAGAAATTTTGTGTATAGACGTATGGAACCTCAAAATGCCAATTTCATCCCTGGAAAGCAAGAACTATTGGAGTTCGGATCTCCTAAAGTTACCCAATTTTTGAGTTTAAATCTAGACCGTCAGATTCGAATCAGACTGTCAGATTAAAGGGGGTGCACTCCACTTCGGGCTGGCCTGGATTCAAATCGGATGGTCCCGATCTAAACTCAAAAATTGTGTTACTTCAGGGGATCCAGACCCGAAATATTGTCTGCTGGTTCATAATTTAAACTGAAAAGAATATGTGCCATGTCCACACTGTTCAAGTAAAGGCCTGAAGTCACTTCCTAATTTAAAATTTGCCTCTTTGATGAGCTGGATCAAAAATGTTAGAACTATAGTTTCTTGAAACTTGGAAATGTTTGCTTTTGTCATATATTAAGTATTTTTTTGCTTAGGTAAACAACCAGTTAACTTCAATTAGAAACTAACTGCTTAAAAATCAGTTTCTGGTCAAATAGGACCTGTATGTACTTGACTGGTTTGAGTAATATATGACAAATTCCTCTTTCCTGGCGAGTACTCGATTGGTACTGGTAAAAATCGAACCGTACTAGCCTCATGGACTGTTGTTACAGATTATAGGGTTGCTCCAGTATGTCATTCATTTTGTTAGCATAATTAATGAAACATGGGGTCAATTGGCTAAAAAAATCTCTTGTCTTTTCTTTTCAGCAATATATGGCACACCTTCTTTCTCATGGGCAGATCGATGGTAGTGGGTAGCCCACACATCCAATTCATGCTTTCGAAGTAAATTTTAATAATTGAATATATTTCATTTGGCATATGGCTTATCATGTATGGTGTATAGATTTTTCTTTTAAAAGCTCTTCGTAAGATTCCGGCGGCCATATATAAGCATCCTATATAGCTTAAAACTTGTTCATTGTGTTCTTTTTCTTTTTTTCTTTTTTTTGCACTAGAGGAAAATATCATTTCTAATTATTGTTTTATGGGGGGGAGGGTTTTGAGATTGGAACTGCACAAATTTTGAAGCGATCCAATGGTTCAGATGTTATGCTGGGAGTTGCTGCAAGGTGGACTGGAAATCATTTGATCAAGTTTCACTGTCTGTTCTCATTCCCAACTGTTTGGGAAATTTGCTTGGTTCAAAAACAAGGAAAAGCGAGCCTAAATGTCTAATGAACTTCTTTAGTTCTTTTTCTATTTACTACGTTACCTAGTGTGTTTTAATTTGCAAACTGAAAATAATTCTGAAATTTGTAGTTCTCCAAATAATTGTCGGATAAAATGTTATGATGAAGAATGGTGATTTACTGGTTTAACAAGTTCCACACTTACTAATAAACCAGCATTTAGTGTTGCTATAACTTATTTTCTCCAGCCACTGTAAACATCAATGGTAACACCGGTATGATTGTTCAATGTAACTTACCCAAACATATGATACATTATATGCATAAGACACGTCAATAAAATATGTAGAATTATACAAATTAAAGCACAACAAAACATGCAACGTGATTACAAACTAGAAGCGAGAACTTTTTGCTCAAAGAAAGATGGGCCTTGTAATTATCAAATTTTTTTATCCGCCAGCACTATATTTTTCACCGTGAAAAACCATAAAGCTTAATATGACAAATTAAGGCAGAGACTCAAACATGATAGTTGGTTCACTAGAAAACAACAAATTACAGTACCCAATAGATTATAACATCCACTTCAAGTGAGAGAAAGCCATCCATAAAGTGCAGTACTAAGAGCATATTAAACTGAGTATATTACACAACAAAATGCTCAAAGAAAAGTGGGGTGCACTGGTCCTTTTGAAATGCCAAGGCGCACTTCCATTCCATGGTGCATATCTGCGGGCCTGATGCTCTCCGAGTTTTGGGGCACTACAAAGACAACAACAGTAATTACGAAAAGAAATAAAATAAAAAATAACTGTACTGTATGTGGTAATATACTGGTATTTATAATTTTCACAAGACTAAATGTAAGCATCAAAATTGGTCTGTGCATCAACTCATACAGCTTTCAATAGCCAAACTCAAAAGTGCTTATCATAACTCTTTAAGTTCTGACTGAACAAAGCATCAATTGAGTGAATATAAAAATATATCTCAGAAACCAACTAAATTGAATCTGGAAATGGAGTCTAGATAGTATAACATCGGTGTCATATGACACCAATTCCAAAAATTATTGGATAGACTTCAAACGACTAATCCAAACCATTTAAACCGATTTACTTTATGAGTGATGCGTTTACATGTAAAAAAAAATATACATTTGAGTTATTTTACTAACAAGTCCAGTTCAAAAATTTTGAAAAATGAATGCATTAAAATTATCTTAAAAACTCCCACATTTGGCTGCTTGACTTGATTCTACATAAATTCGAAATTCTATAAATTTTGCATGTAAACACAAATAATGGAGCAGATCGGTTTGAACGATTCATAGTTTGAAGTTGATCTAATAGGTTTTGGAGTTAGTGTTATGTAGGCTGAAATAACCACTGATGTCATACTAGCCATACGTCTAGAAATGATAACAGTAGCTGGTACATGTTAATCCAATATTATAATAGTTGGTGATCTTTTGAAACAAGAAGAAACAAATAAAAATCAGTTCTATTATTTCCATTCAAACTGACAGCACCAGCTCTATATTCCAATCCATACATCCTTTTAGTACAACACGAGCCACACAATTGTTATTTTGAATTCAAATACTTACAGTTCAAGTAATCTTCAAATCCAAAATCATCCAAAGCACCAGTGAGTGCTTCAAATCCTAGCATAGAGGACGGCAGTGCACCAGGAGGCCTCTGGAATCTATAAATTAAAGTCAAATTATAGATGGAGTTGTATAGATGGAACAATGTCATTCAAAGATACCAATACTAAAATATACAGCCTTTACTTTAGCAAGGTTTCTAAATTTGAGTACCTTCATCTAGACCAAGAATTAGTAAACTTTATTAGGTACAGTTCTAGTTGGTTCTGCTACATAGGTACAGTTTCATCAATGGCTCATGTTTCAGCACTCTTATAGATTTAAAGACAAATTACCAATGAATAAAACCAGATACAACTTTTATACCAGCTGAAAGAGATACCATGAATACCCTAACCAATTTTAAGTATTATATTTTTGCTTCATTGCATTAGACTTGTGTGCTTAATTTCAAAATTGAGACCTCTTGGGAATATATTCTGAAATTCAGTTAAAATTAAACAAACAAGGGTTAAATACCAAGTTTTAATCATGGACTAATTATTTTCTGGCTTCTAAGATCTAATGCAAGCCTAACAGTGATTCTGTAATACTATATATACCAGGTACTGACAGATATCAAATAACATATAACTCTAGCTAACTTGGCAATAGCACTATCCAGGGATAATTAATCCCTTGACTGTCCTAATAGGCATTAAAAAAAAACCACTAAAAAACAATTAATTTGGGATAGCTGTTACAGAAAATAATGAACTAATGAAAATCATAAAGCTCTTTATCACCTGGCAAGGATCTGGGTATCAAGATCTCTCCTGAGATTGAAAGAAGATCCATAAGTCAGAGCCAACCCCATTTTTTTCTTCTCTTCCCAGAATTTAGTGCTCTGAAAAACAAAACAGATTAAAAAAAAAAACCTAGGGTTAGGTTTACGGTTTTACAGACAAATCAAAACATAAAACTCAAATATCTATCACAAATTGTCAAGAAGAGCGGGTGGGGTGGGGGGGGGGGGGGGGGCGGGAACTGCTTATTACATTCTCGTGAAGGGATTCGAGGGGATGGGATCCGACGATCTCGCCCTTGACACTATCCAATCCAAATCGAAGTGTGTCTCCATTCGACGTGACATCGTGCTTGATCGAAGACGCCATTTATCTTCCTTAGCTTTCTCTCGTTTTCTCTCTCTCTCTCTTTTCTTCTCTCTGCTCTTTCTCTAGCTCTCTTGTAGGAGAACCCTTTCAAGCTTCTGGCTTTGTTAACAAGAAAGGATTTTTGCATCTAAAACCCATTAAAATCTAAATTTCTCACCTTCGACCATTTTGGTAGTTACTGGACCAGGCCCAGAAATTTGGCGATTGTTCCAATTGCGGCCCAATTTTTATTTTTTGCAAAGAATGTAATCGAACTTAAAACACACAAAAAGAAGGATGTTGATGGGCTTTTGCATAGCTGTGTTTTATTTAGTGTTGATGTTACAACAAATCCCTGTTGGGCCAGAGAACTCCGATTGGGCTGGAAATTTAGATGTTAGACTGCTGATGGATTTATAATTTCACAAGGTAAATACTAGATCCTATTTTGTTTTTGCTTTTTTTCTGATTTCTGTTGATTTTCTTGGTGAATCAGAACTCAGAAGATGGTTATTAAATAATCTGTGGGCGAAATGTTTAATAATTACTCTGAATTTCTGACAATTAATCTTCTAATAAAATCTTTAAACAGGTGGACATTTATTTTGTGCTTCTTAACAAAGATTCTGCATGGACATTTATTTTATTCTTGACATTAATTGTTCTCATTTGTGAGCACTTTGTGAGATATACATAAGAGAAAAGTTTGTATTAATTGAGAGATATATCCATCAGACTTCTTTGCTTGCTCCCATCGCCCTGAAGCTTCACAAAGAGTATTCGAAAAATGCCAGAATCTCTAATTCAATCTACGGTTTTATTTTTGAAAGGGCTACATATTGAATTAGAGACTTTCAAAAAATTCAAAAATGCACTATAATATATTTATATTTATGTTTTTGGGAGACTTCGAATTCAACATGTGTCCCTCACTCTCTCTAGTATTTTTCAAATTCTCCAATTTCAGTGGTGTTTTGGTTTATCACTATTCTTTTTCAATGATATTAATAAAAAATTCGGACAGATCGATTTTAAATAAATGAGTACTATAAAACAATTATTAAAAAACTATCAACATAAATATGAAGTTTCTTATCAAATACAAAATTCAATACATACAAGTAACAAAAAGAAACATGTAATAAAACAAAAGTTTAACAACAACAAATTAAAACCAAGACAAAGCTTAATTGCAATGATTTACATATTTAATTTTGCCTGTTCTGAATTATAAGCTACTCTACTTGTCGATCTATGCTAGGTCTAGGAGTTCTTTCCTTCGGTGGTGGCGGCCGATCGACCACTTGGCCGTTGACGTCGTAGTAGATCACACCGGAGAAATCCAACGGCTGACATTTCTCGCCCATCATGATCTGACGTTGCCAGATGCCGCGCTTTTTTTTGTTGAACAAAATAACCCTCCTTATTTTGAGCATAGTAAACCGTCGTGCTGCACGCGCGACGCCGCGCTTGCACCGATCAATGAGGACCGACATGGCACTGAAAAAGGGCATTATTTTGTGAAGAGTTGTTGCTAGTTTTGTGTTTTAGATGCTTTTCTGGATGTTTGATTATAGTTGAATTTTGCTATTTTATATGGAGATTGATGTTGTCAATTTTACCCAGAAATATATTGAAAATGCTCTCAGCTCTGTGCTACAAGTACCCAAGATTGTACCCTGTGGCGAAACAATTAATACAAGTTTCTTTTATTTTATTTTCCATTGTATCGATTGGATTTTTTTTTTTTTTTTTTTTTTTTTTGGGTTTTTGACCCTCCAAGCTGTACATACGACTTTTCACAAAATTTTATATGTATCTATGAAATTGAGTATTGAATTATGTTTACTCACTTGAGATTGAGTATTTCCTATTAGGATTGGAAATCATGTATTTACATATCTATACGATCGAGTTCTTAAGTTTCCGAAATACATAGTTTAATTTAAAAAGAAGTGCTTCGAATCATTGCTATTTGACTCAAACCTCTTCTAAAAAAACCAAGGTATTTCGAATTATTTGTTGACAAGGACAAAGTAATAGTTACGAATAATAGTTACGAATCGATATTGGACCCTAGACATATAATAGTTACGAATCAAATCTCTTTAAAAAGAATGTCTTTTGTCATTACAATATAAATATCAATTTAATAATTATTGCAACGAAGCATCAAATTAGCCATTGCAGATAATGAAGATGTTGCCATTAATTCTTTTGAAATTAGTTATATATTGATCATTTTGAGTGCACATAAAAAAAAATTATATTATAAAAGCTCTAATTGTTAGCATATATATACAAAATTTTATAGATAGAATTATCTATTTGCATGAAAATACAACAGTTATTGTGTACAAATATAATATTAGGAAGGATGCTTGCAAATTTATAATTACATTATATATACTAAGAAATATGGTAATGCTTATCAATTAGGAAAACTTTAGCGTTGTTCTAATAATAAAAAAATCTGAGACCCAATTAAGCTGATGTTAATCTAATGAAGACTTTGAATTTAATTGATTACGCAATTATTATATTGATCAATAATTCAATATTCAAAACTTGACGAGCAAAAGTATTGGTATGAAATACAGAAACGACAAATCATTCTAGAAATTGCGCCCAACTTCAAAATAAAAATAAATAAGATAAGCAAATTGTATGAAGAAACCAACCATGTTCTTCACTAAACTATTATTGTATAAATTCAATGTTTCCGAAAATTAATACAAGACTTTACATATTTTACAATTGAAAAGTCATGATTAATCCTAACATCTTTGTCGTTGCAATATTATAAAACTTTCACAACCATTATTTCCTCATGTTCTTAGACTTCAAAGGTTCATTCATTTTTAAAAATTATTTATTATTTCAACCCATTAATGGCTTCTAGAGAACACACCAAAAAAAAATGCATTGGTAATCTATATATGTATGATTGTTATACAAAATAATATCAACCCTATTTCTTGTTCAAGTAGGACAATGTATTATTTTGCTTAATTTGAAATGAATATACACAATGATTGTACTATCTAAATAATATACTTCTTGTTCCCTCCAAGCTAAAAATATTCATCTCTGCCATTTTTACGGGGTTCCATTTTAGCTTCATTTCCAATTTTTAAAGCAAGTTATAAATATTAAAAAAAATATATTGATCATATGGTATTCAATCTGATCTTCGGGTGTTTACGAAGTTTAGTAAATTACCGCTGCTGTGCTTTTTTTTTTTCTTTTTTCTCATGATAATGTAGGAGTCCCTATCGTCTGAGGTAAATTCTGTTTAGATCCACACCGTCCGATCAGAATAAGGACCAATCCAGTCCGCAAGGGTCCCGCTAATGTTCGTCCGAATTCTGATCGGACGGTTTAGATCCAACAAAATATTATGTTACCTTAGGGTGATCGTCTCCAATCTCAATGCTCTGTTACAATTCTCCAGTACAAATCATGTTCTTAGTTACTGACATAGGATCCCATCAGTACTCATGAGTCGTGACAGAATATCCATTACAGGATTACATATACAGAGGATGTTACATAGAAACTACATACACTGAGTCGTCTCTTTAGCGCATGGTTCAATAGCTGATAAACCCTATTAATCCTTCCATTTTACACTCTTCCGAAAATGTCCCACTTTTTCTCCAAAATCGCATCCCCATCCCTTCGCCACCACATCCGCCGTCTCTACTCCACCACACCGACTACCTCTACCTCCAGCTCCGGCGACAAGATCGGTCGAATAGCGGACGATCTCCTCACGCTCTCCCCCTCCGAGCTCTCCGATTTCTCCACCCTCCTCCGCCACCGGCTCGGCATCTCACTCCTCTCCGCCTCCTCCGCTCCTCCCGCCTCACTCTCTGGCGCAGATGAATCGGGAGAAACCGAGAAGGAGAAAGAGAAGACTGTTTTCGATGTGAGGATTGACAAGTTTGACGCTGCGTCCAAGATCAAGGTGATAAAGGAAGTGAGAGGCTTCACAGATCTAGGTCTGAAAGAGGCGAAAGAGCTGGTGGAGAAGACGCCAGTTGTGGTGAAGAAGGGGGTTACGAAGGAAGAGGCTGAAGCTATAGCCGCTAAGCTCAAGGCGGCTGGAGCTACTGCGGTTTTGGAGTAGATTTGAGTAAGAGGAAAAGGTGTCATCTTTCAGATTTGTTCTCTAATCAATAATGTTAAAATTTGTAGATCAACAGAGAAAACCATGTTATTTTTCAATGTTCTTTGTATTGTTGTAGCTAGTGGTACAAGGCAAGGCTCAGTTTCTTGCATTTCTCCTCTAAATTCCAATATTTCTATCACTATTTTGCCAGTGGTTTGTGATTTCTTAAATTATTCGTCTGATTAATGGATGAGAAAATATCTACATTATTGAAAATCAAGTTCTATATATATGAGTGGATATAAATCTCTGAAATTTAGCCCTTTCAAATGATAAAAATGGTGATGTGGTACTGTTAAAAGATATTAATAAATAATAAAAGGTCTTATATTTTTATAATTGTAATTCGCACATCAATAGTTATAAGAGGAGGGATCGAGTTACAACATTTTAAAGTTACGGGAACCCATTTTTACAGCGTCAATTTTAGTACATACAGCGTATAAATTTTTGATGGACTAAAATACCCCCACAGCGAAGACGCAGCGAAATAGATTAACGGGCAGACTCGAAAAACTCTCATCCCCTCTCTCTTGATCAGCTTCCTTTTCTTTTTACTCCGCTCACCTCTCTCTCTCTCGTGCGTGCAGCGAACTCCGTCAAAATCCTAGTCGTCGATCCCTTCGCTGCGCCTCATCTTCGCCTATCTAATCGTCTCCACTGTTCCACCTCTCTTCACGCTTATTCTCCATCACTCAACCTAAACCTAAGTCGCACCAAGAAAATCCTCTCCCGCTCCATTTAATGGTGAAAGGGTCCAAGGTTGTTAGTACTGGAGAGAACCAATTAATGAAGTAAACAGGGAAGATTGGAAAAGAAGGCAAAGTGTTGGTTACAAGGTGTCAGCGCAGTTATACTGAGCGCTCCTGAGGTGCCAACACAATCTAATAGGGTAATTGGGTGAATAAAATTGTGATCCGTTTGTTAGAATAGTATCGCCTATATAACTGTTTACCAAATTGGATTTTAGGAAATTTGTTATCAATTTTGTATGGACTTATTTCCCTTCTGGTGCTTGTCACCATTGTTGCTCTTCTGAGCTCATTTGCAATTAGTACAAATTGTTTGATTTTATTACAAATTGAATCTCTATTCTTCAAATTAAGCTCAAGAGTGTTACAATCACTGTTATCAGAAAAGAAAATTTCTGAAAGAATGTTGGTGTTACCACTAATATTTGAAACTTCAGAGAAGATGTTCTTAATCAATATTAAGAAAAAAATATCCCTTCAGTAGCACACATTTCTTCCAGAATAGAGTAGAAGAGAAAGGATTATTAGAATGTTTGGGAGTCGCAATGCAATTTTAATACTTTTTTATACAGTAGTAGTAGTAACCAACAGCAAACCATGATACAGCCCTGCAATTTTTTAACAAGAAAATTTAATTTTTTTACATCTAGCGTGAAACTGAGAATTTCCAAATGGTGAACTGCAACTATTTGATACCTATAGTAGGTTAGGTTGATCATATGCACAGTTTAGTTAAAGGCCTAAGTGGATTCATCATAAATTTGAGGCTGTACACCATTATAAAAGGTAACAAGTTCCTCTGATTCTGTAACCAATTAACCAAGCATGTAACCGACAAAACTCATATTTCTCAAAATATTATACTTTTAAGAAAAATGAACACACATACTTGTTAGGATAATTTTTGTCAAAGAACAGAGTTAATAATTCAGAAAAAAAATGCACATCAGGTTCTGTACTGGTACCAGACTCCATAGTCCATACCAGCTCAGTAGCAGACTCATGGGCATTGTTCTTTCTTATGTTTTGATGCCTCTTCTCTTGTTTTAATATTTTGTGATTTTATAATTATTTTACATATGTTTTAATATTTTTGACTTGATGCCTCTTCTCTTGTTCTTTGTTGAATGTATAGAGTTATAATATTCTCTTGGGACTAGGGAGAAGGAAATAAAAAATTCTTTTGCTGAGGCCTGTGCGTACCAAAGTTTACCAAAGTTTACTAGGGCAGGGGATTGAGCTGGGCAGGGGCTTTTTGGTCCATCAAAAATTTAAACGCTGTACTCACTAAAATTGACTCTGTACAAATGGGTTCCCAAAGTTACAACATGTTACACTATATCTGGACCGCACATTTGATTTTAATCAACGGTCAGATCGAATCGCTGGATCAATATTTTTGTGCTCTCTTCGCTACATCAAATATAAACCGAACAACTGGAGGTGTCCAGTTATTGAAACCCTCCCCAAACCCCAATCTCTCTCCCTCAGGTGACTTCCTTCCCAGCAGCCCTCCCTCCGCCAAGGGTTTTCTCTCTTTTTCTCCCTCTGCCAAGGCCTCCTCAAATTCTCCCTTCGCGGCTTTCATATCGTCCTCCCTCTCTCCGCTCCTCGCTCTTGCGCTCAGGATCTCCCATGTAGGGCAGCAGCCTCGCCTATCTCTCTGTCGTCGGAGATCTCAAACACATTTCGGTTGGAAATTTCTTTGCTGGAACTAAAGGACCTTTATTTGCTCAAAACCGGTGTTTCTAAGGTATTATTACTTAATTTTATTTCTATTTCAGATTTGTGTAAATACAATCCAGTTAGTAACAAAATCATATGAACTTGATCTAGCCAGTACTTGAAAAAAAGAAATTTGTAATATACAAGTTAATTTGTTCTTCTTATTTTTCACAATTTTCACAACTTAATTAGTAAACTTAATTTTTGTTTTCTCTATTCATTTTACAGAATGAGCATTTATCTCTACATTACTGAGTTAGCATGCAAGGTAGCATTTATTCTATTGCTTAATAAATATTTTTCAAATGATATATCAATAGTACTTCAGATAAGTTATTATTACTGAGTTAATCCCTACAGAACCACAAATATCCCTTTTAAATTATTATTCTGAGTTAATTTGTGTTTCAATTATTCTGCAGTTCCTTTTTGGGATTTTATTACTGGCACATTTGCCTTGTTTGGAAACATATGCTGGTTACACGCCTCTTATGAATGAGGCACTTTCTGATGACACAACTCACAAGCCTCTTGCAACTGGAGATCAAAACATTTCTCAAGTAAGTCATATTTAAAATTATAATTATTTATTACTTAATTTTATTTCTGATTCAGATTTGTGTTAATATTTGGCCTCAATTGCTGGTATTTGCTTCAATTTTTGCAAGAGAAATGAGAAAAAGGGTAAAACAGGAAATTTTGGGTTAAAATGCATAATAAGATAGAACATAGGGTTTCTTTGGTTCTGTAACAACGATGATAAGCAAATTGCAGAAAAGAAGATACATATACCAGTCTCAGCTGGAATTTCTCTAATTACTATCTAAAATTAAAAGAAAACATCGATTGGCTGATCTACTACATCTTGCTTATTTCCTGCTATGCTAATGATTCAGTGCAGTAGGTGTTACTCTCTCAAGTGTACATCTCCAGTCACGATTCTCTGCTGAGTATCACTTACTCTCCAGTGTCTTTTCAATGGTGAGGATGTTGCGGTAGCGAGAATGGTCCTTGCTTGGATAACGACCTCTTCCCTTCATGCTATCAGAGTTGGCTCCAATTGGGTGGACCCACGGTTAAGTGTCTCATCTAACTCCTCTTCATCTGTATTAAATTTCTCTACTAATGGTCCGGCATCTGTATTTGAATTGAACTTGGCTAGGATCTGATTTGTATTGGAGTACAAGAAAATTCTAATTGTTTTGCTCAAAATGTGACTGACTATCATTCATTCCTCAATAAAAATATGTATCCTCCATCAATTTGAATTTCTTCTGTTGTATGGTAATTTAATTCGCTCCATTAATTGCTGTTGGATTAATTCAGGGACAAAAGCAATGAAGATTATCGTCAATTTCATGCTCTTTGTTTTACTGTTTTCCTTGCCTCTAAATGCATTCTTATCTCTCTATTTTTATTTTTTTTAGTTTAAACTTGGCACATCGATCTAAGGCAATGTAGCAGCAAGTTTCAAAGGAAGCGACAATACATTCTTATGACAGTGAAGATGCAAACTCCGATTGACAATGCATTTTGTTTTAGGGCTATTTTGTTTTAAAGAATTGTTATGCTTGCTTTATTAAAGAATTATTGAATGTGAGACTTGATGTTATTTAGAGTTATTTTGTTGAATGTGAGAATTTATGTTGGAAATGCACTGTTATGCTTGTTTTTCTTTTGTTATGTTGTTTAATTTTTTGTTCAAATATTGCTTTGTTATGTTATGATTGAGGGTTCATGTGAATTTTTTTTGTTGATTTACTATTGCAATAATGCACTACTATAATGGGTGTTACTTGTGTGCAGAACATGTTCAATGCTTTGAATGACTTTTGTCTATTCCTTGTGCACAATTTTTATGATTTTTGCAACATTTCAAATGACTTCACCAATTTTATTATGAGTGAGGAGCAGTTTTAGTATCTCTGACATGCTAATTTGTGAATTTTATTATGAGCGAGGAGCAGTTTTAGTACATGTTAGCCTGTGACATAGTTTGGCTAAATTCAATCTCATATGCCCTTTTAATTTCTGTTTGTACCTGACATCATTCACAGGTACCAGCATAGATTATATTTTCCATAACATGCTGGTAAAAAATTCATAACATCTAGTTAACAAAACAAGTATGACTCTGTGATTTTTAGAAACAATAGAAACAGATCATGCATACTGTTTTTTTAAAAAAGACAATAAATGAATGGAAAAGTAAACTTGAAGCATTTTACATAATCATACAGTGATTTTGTTAAACAATGCAAATGTGATCATCCTGTGCATAACATTGATTACATATCACCTTGTTATACATCTTTAAAAAAAATAAGTTTTTCCATCTATCTAATCTTCTTTTATGGAGATCCAATAAGCTGTTTTGAGGTCTCCAGTTTTGAGTTGAATCTCTTCCTCTAGATATCTATAAAAAAATAAAAAACCATTGAGAAACTTAGATGGAACATTCTTCTACATGAACAAACATATAAATTAAGCACTTATCGGTATAGTTTTATGAAAACATAAAAATATAACATTGTAGCAGCTTAGTATTCCCTGACTAACACAAGATGGTACACAGACAAAACTGAAGCAAATTACTAACATTATTAGAAAGAATTATCCTCAGTATAATTCTGTTAGACTTAGTTTAACATCAACAAGATCTAATTGAGCCAACTGTATTAGATACTGCCTAAGAAATGACAAGAATAACTGGTGCCACTCCTGCCTAAGATTCGAATTGTGTGGATTGGTTGTTTTGATGGTGTACTGATATTAATTACAAATACTAGAAGAATCCATCCCAATCCAAATACCAGTCAAGCCAAACCGACTAATTTCCATATACCAGTAAAATCCATCCCAAATTACATGCATTGTCTATTAATTACCCAAATTACATTTACTATCTCACCAAATCGAGAACTTTGTAAAAATAATTTACAAAAATCTGAACAAACTTTCCTAGATTTTGAGCACAATATAGCTCAAAACTTAAAAAGATACAAAGAGAAACGAGTTTCTTCAAAATGTACCTATGAAAGGAACCTTCTTGGATGAAACATGGAGGCAAGTTATGGAGGATCGAGGGTGACTGTGATGAGGATATTTGAGACATCGTGGTCAGATCGAATCGATAGGATAGGAGAGGCTGATCGAGTTGGTGAGAGAAAGAAAGTGACTGCTAGAGGAGAGACGATTTGGAGAGGGGTCAGAGAAAGGAGAGAAGAGACGGGAGGAGAGAAGAGCAGGAAATCAGGGGTTCCATTGTTGCATTTAGGTCTCACTTAGGCTCGGTGGGAGGTTTTCGCGTCTGGGAGAGACAGATCGGTGTTTGGAGATGGTTTCAAATAACTGGACATGTCCAGCTCAGAAAAGCAACGCAAAAAATTTTGTGAGAGAGAGAGAGAGAGCGCCTCAAATTTTTTTGGATCTGGACCATTGATTGTAATTAAACGAATGGTCTAGATATAGTGTAAGATGTTGTAACTTGAAATTGTTGTAAGTGGATCCCTCCTCTAGTTATAATTCCTTTACTAATAAAAATTAGATGTAAACCCATGGCCCAAACACTTCGAAACATGAATGTCAGATTCTCAGATCCAATTGTTGAAAAATGATTGTACTAAATCCTTTTTCCCATTTGAAAATATTTTATAAATCCTAAAAACAGTTTGTCGGTCCGATATGAGTAATTCATTGGGGAGAACCAGAGTAGGTCCGACGTCTATCGTGTTTACTTTTGAGTTAATGAACTCCAATTTCGTCCGATCTGCTTTTAAACTTGTTTTCACAAAAATTAAAGCGAATACACAAGATGATTGAATTCATTTGAATCCGGATACGGATAATTTTCAATCATCCATTCGAATCCAAATTCGGATAATTTTCAAATGGATGCTGATATGGTTTTGAGCAGTGTTGTAAATAATGGTATGTGGTTGTCGGACAGACAGAGTACCGTCAAGCGATTAATTGAAAATAATTGAAAATAACTAGCTGATTAGTCAAAAAAATTTATGATGGTTTGAACACCGCCAATGATTAATCGGCCTAAACGGACGTTTTTTACAACACTGATTCTGAGTTTGAAGTCGGATGCGGATTCGGATCTCGATATTTATCCATATCTGACATTTTTTACTTTTCGGATATCCAACATTTTATCACTTAAACGGGTCCATTTCACTGTTTGGGCCCTTTACTGTCTGGGCCTTGCTTTATGGGCCTAGTAAAATTGTCTAACAATATAATATAAAAAAAGGTCTCTAGTATGTATGTGCATTACTTCAGTTCTTGTTTTATTGTGGGACTAATGTTCGTTTTGTATGAACTATCATGCATATTTAACTTATTCTTAATTTAAATAGGGATTGGGTTTTGTCCAAAGGGTTTTGGACTAAGTTTCGTCTAAAGTCATGCTTAAACGTCCGATTTGCATTGAGATTCGTGCAAATATATTTAAAATTTAATAAATTTAAATTACTCCTTCAATCTAAATTTTTATACAAATTTTGATGCAAATAGGATGATTCAGGTCCGACTTTGGATGAGACTTTGTCCAAAACCGTTTGAACAAAACTCCCACCCATATCTCTTGAGTTGTATAAATGGCAAAAATTAGATATATTTGTTCATATAGAAAAATAATAGTCATAGTCTCGTAGATAATTTGCAAAGAATTCATACTATTGAACTTCTAATTAAAAGTGTAATAGTAAATTTAAATATTAATTAACTTTTATACGTTTTTAAATCTTATAATAAGAGATTAGAGAAAATCAATTAGTCATCCAACATTTCTGTATAAACGTGAGAGAAAGGTAGAGGAGTGTTTTGTATGAATTATCATGCATATGCTAGTTGATTCTTAATTTATATATCTTTTGAGATGTCTAAATGGCAAAAACTAGATATAATTTGTCATAGAAAAATAGTAGTAATAGATAATTTGTGAAGAAGTCATTACTATTTAACTTTTAGTTAAAAGTGTAATTATAAAATGTATATATTAATTATATTTAATATTAGACGTTTTTTAATTTTATAATAAGATGTTAGAGAAAATTAATTAGGTAAGTACCATGGTTTTGTCATTATGTGTGATGGCAAGAACATCTTTTCTTTTTATAAATAGCTTACAAATTTAATAAATTGTTTCTTCAGCAACATAATAAGGATTCAAGAGGAATGATATGACTGACTTGCTCTCATGAGCCAAAGATATAAATCGATAGTGCTCACGTTTATTCCGATTAAACCCTCGAGATAATTAGATTGTACAGATGTCACGTGCGTGGTACACTTGCAGTTTTAATTTTTTCGCATACTACAAATGATGCTGTTAAACCTTGCCGCTTTTATTGTATATTTAGTTTTTCACATAATAAAAGAATTAGTAAACTAACAAAATAAATATAGTATAACATACTGTATGAAATATTTAATTGTGGAGAATATATATCGTTGATCTTATTTTATTTACATAATTTCTGTGAGTATTTTTCTGGTTTTGTTACTTTTGTATGAAAATGTCATACATATTAATTTTCTTCTCAAGATCTGATCTATCGTTGATCTATTGTGGAGGGATTGGCACGCTGGTGGAGAAAGAACCGACGGATCGAGGAGGAACTGGCGGGTGAATAAAAGAGAGGCGAGCAGAGGAGGGAGAATCCGTGGTTGTCAAGCAGGCAGAGTAGAGAGGATCTATGGTTGTCTTCTCTTGTTAGGCGGGCGGCGGAGGGTTTGGCCCTGCTCTCTTTGTCTTAGGCGGATCCAACGCAAACAGATCCAAGCAGCTAAAAATTTGATCCACATAATCTTCAGCAAGGGTATTTTGGTCACTGTTGAAATTTGTTGTATTTTCAGTAAAATTTAAATTAAAAATCTGAATTATATGTATAGTTGTGGCAATTTCCTTAATTTAATGACTTTGAAGTGACAAATAACTAATTTTATGTTTTGGAGTGGCAAATAACTAATTTTAATGTTTTGGAGCGACAAATAACTAATTTTCCCTTAATTAAATATCCGTGTAGCTCTCTCAAGACTTCCTACATTGTTATTTAAATAATAAGTTGTGTATATTTTCTAATAAACGTCCGTGTAACTTTCTTACAGCTTTCTACACTGATTTTTTAATAAACATCCATGTAGAGATCTCACAGATATAACAGGCAACCAAAAAATTGCAATTTATACATGATTGTTATATAAAATTATCAAATTCGTGTACAATGTATAGTTTACAATGATCATTTTTGTAATAATGGTGTGGACTCAATTCATATTTTTCTCAAAAAAATATATAAAAAAGACATTAATACAAAACACGAATAAATATAAACGTCTATTAATTAATTAATGACTAAATATAAATGTATGTCAGCTCCAGTTGTTTAAGCTGGCCATTGAATGCCTTCTCTCAAATCAAAAATAAATTTCTCGCCAATAGTCAGTAAACCTTCTACACGTGATGATAATAAAGAATATTAACCATATACAAACAGCGACGCACAGGACAACATACAAAAATACAAGAGCAAATCCCATAATAGACTTCTCTCCCCAAACTACCTCCTCTATCTTGTATCCTTTCAGTGATTTCACCAACACCAACACGTAGGCATTCTCTCCTTCTCGCATTGTTACTGCCAGAACTATTTCCCCCTCCTTCATCTTCATCTTCTTATGAATAGAAGCTGCTCGTGCCCAGCTATTGTCATCACTTTCTATTAAGAAAAGACTCTGATTTGTAGCAATAACTATTGATTTCTCTGTTTGCAACGCGATGGCGTGGACCGATGGTTCCAGCAGTATTGAGCTATCTCTAAGTAATATTACATCTTTCATTGTGCCATCAATCATATCCACTTTAAAAATCTTTCCTATGGTTGTCTATAAGGCGAGAAAATAAATATAATTAAATATATAAATTTTGATTTTGCGTGTTTAAATAATTAAATATATGATCGAAAAATATTAGAGATAGAGAAATATAAATTAATATGAGAGATTTTGGTAAATGAAATTGATCACCAACATCCTGAATTCCTGATGCACTCTATTAGATTGGTTAATTTTAAATTTTGACAAACATTTTTAACAAATTCTATATATAGGATATTCCATATATACCTGTAGAACAAGGATGTATCCATGACTGAGATACGCAATCCCATCGAGTCTCTTATCACCGAAAATTTTAGAAATTACTTTCTTGCTATCTCCTTGGAACCCCACCTTTAATACAACTCCTCTCTTAGCGCTGTTAACGAATACCTCCCCACTCTCCAAATCCACCACGACCCCACTAGGAGCACCATCCAACTCCGGCAAAGGCACTGCATAAATTCTTCTATATGATTTCAAATCATAAGCAGAGACAGATGAAGGATTTGAGAAGGCAACAATCAGCCGGAGATGTTTCTTATCAATAGCGAGAGCTGTGACTGAAACACCAGTACTGCTATTGGAGAAAGGTTCTAAAAGGAGACACTTGACCGTGCCTTTAACAGGGATGGCATAAACAGTGGGGCCTAAGGCAGATCCGGCAATAAAGTGTTGCGTGGTCGGGTCCCATACTAGACTTGAAAATTGGAGGGTGGAAGAATTGATGTTGGTGACGTGGCGTGCTGAGGAGGGAGTAGTGCTCAGGATCAGGAAGAAGGCGAGAGAAAAGAGCAACAAAGGAAACATCGTGACAATTTTCTTTTTGGTGCGATTGAGTCTCTGTCTGGGAGATTTTACATTCGATACTTTCAAGTATATTTATATGATATTTTTTTATAACACTATTTTTGGTCTTCGAACTAAAATACAGTAATGTGTTATACTTTTTTTTAGCTTGCACTGGCTGATATTATTATTATATGTTTCATTCTTTTTGCTCTTAAATAGATTGTATGCTATATATATATATATATATATATATATATATATATGTTACCTTTAAGAAAGCATCTCAGATTAGATATTATTGCTATTTTTTTTTAAGTATTTGAATAAAAATAGAAAGAAAATAGTCGTTTCAGTGTTTTTATTGCAGTTATATGCATGGGTAGAAGATGATACAATGTGATATCTATATATATTATTTAATTTATATTAATTTATATTATTGTATATATAATTTCGAAAGAGTCTTTATTATAGAGACTATTTATTATAGCGCTTAAACGGAGCACGTAATTTTTAATGATCTGTCTAATTGTGTATACACTTCACCCGATTTTTTTTAACAATATGAAAAAATTAACTACGTCAAAAATATATATATAGATATGGATCTGCTCCGTACCTATTTTGGTTAGGTATTTTTTTTTTCTATCCTAATTGTCAAAATAACATTAATCTCATGAGAAAAATAAAATTCATTCTGACTTTATTTTTATTTTCCCAGACGCTTACTCGTAGCTCTCTGACATGCTAATTATGATCTTAATAGAGTGTGCTAATTTATTATTGTCGTATCGTATGTAATTCTCGATTTAAAATGGTTCAATTCTTATACGGACAATTTTTTATTGTGTTCAAGTACTAAGATTTATTAGTACCAAATTGTATATACTTGTTAATAAATATTAAAATCGTTATTAATTTACAGGTTAATTAGAAATTTTCGAACGAAAAAAAAAAACCCATTCCTATATTACAACACATTTATGTGAAATTTACTACATTTATTTGATTTTAGCCTTGATAATTATGCATCAATATTAAAATTGGTAATTGCATTGATAGATCATTATTTTGACATGATTTTATAAGAATTTTTTTTTTTTTAATTTGAGTCAATTTCCGTGACAATTCTGACAACCAAAAATAAAGATCTCCAACAACATAGAGGCTTCCCCAAAAATAAAAACTTCCACAATGGTGCATGCGTCCTTAATTTGTTGCTCCTTTTATTGTTTTCTTCAATTTTGCATAGTCTTTATTGTGTTTATTTCTATGCATGTTAAGTTAATTTTGTTTTTTTTTTTTAATCTTTTTTAATAAATCACACTTGGTCTGTTATTGTCTTTTTTAGTACAAGTTTACACCTAAATTAAAACTCCAATAGAATTTATGTTAACGAAGATGCCCGGCCCACTCTCAGCCTCTGTCACTGATGCGATTTTTCATTCTGAAGGATCTTCTATAGACTATCACTGCATGGCTTTGTGAAACTATAATGCGGGACCCGCACTTAGTTCTGATACAGGGGCCACCTTCCAGTGTTTATGGAGAGTTCGAGGAAGTAGAGAATCAAATATATACTTGTTAGTTAATTTGTTTTATCGATCTCTTTCCGGAAATCTACGATTATATACTATAACCTATTATGTTGTACCACGTATATTAAGTAAATTTGGAATGCATATAATTTGTTTCCAGCTTTCTCGAGATCTGCAGCCATTCAGGCGCATCGTCGGGTACAAAGTGCTGACGTAGCAGGATCAATGGAAATTTTTTATAAGTAGATATTAAAGAGAAGAAAGAGAGATAAATAACAAAAGTACATTATATATTTAATTGGTAGAAAGATTGATAGAATTTTTACTGATTTTAAAAATAAAAAGTTTGAATATGTAGAAATTTTATCGGTTTGTCTTTTTTTCTTCTAGTTTTTTTAGTAAAATATAAAAGAATTATAAAAATAGATAGAATATCATAAAATTTAAATATAATAGAAATATTCATCTATTTTTTGTAAAACCATTTATATTTTATTAGAAATTTAATATAAAATTCTCTCCATCTATACATCATATTATACTAATCTGAACTTTTTTATTTTTAAGATCGGTAGAAATTCTACCAATCTGTCTACCAATCAAAAACATAATATATTCTTTATGTTTCTCTCTCTTTCAGTTTGTTTTTTTTTTAATTTCTACCGATAAAAAATTTTCAGGACCAACACCGTGTATTTAAGTGTTTGAAACCAATATGAAGGGTTCGGATGGAGTTGTTTGGCAAACTCGGATAATTAGGCTTAATTTTTTATAGCTTTCTTACTTAATTTTTTAGCTTTCTAAAGAATCTTAAGCTAGTTAAATAAAGACTTTCTTACAAAAAATTTAAAACAAAACTTCAAACAACATTTTTTAGTCATTCTTTCGTTCATTTTTCTTAAATTTGCTCAAGTTCTTTAGCCACCTGATTATATTTGTATCCTCTCAGGTACTTGACTCAAGCAAATTGAAATAGACGGTCCAAATTTATTCTTAAATTGAAATTGAAATAGCCTACTCGGGATAGCACAGGGGGCAGATTATTTGTGCTTTGAGATCCGTGCTAAGTTAAAATAATGATCCTGGACCGTCCATTTCAATTGTCCTCAGTCAGGTAATTTGAGGGGATGTGAATTCCCTGATTATGCAAGAGAAGCATTTTGTCTAGCTTAAAGGTGTTTTACGAATTTTACTTTTCAAATTTATTGTCAAGGAATTTTTCTTAGTGCAGCTTAAAATTTAATTTTATGATTCTTGCCGAACGAGCCTTATAACATTTGTCGAAAAAATTATAGAATATCTTGTCATTCAAAATATAGAACAAAAATGGAAATTTTAAATTGTCTAAGAATTCAGAGGAATAAAATTTAGATATCTTCAGAAATTTAGATATCTTCAGTATAAGTTAGATGAGGGTTTAAATGTTTCTATTTTTTGTGTTTTCATCATGCCTTTATTTTTAAAGAACTTAAATAACTCAAAGTTTAAAACTTAAACATTAAAATAAAACAGTCAGATGTGATCTATGTTATTTTCTTCATGTGCCCATAAAAGATTATCACAATTTGATTTTGCTTTTATTTGAACCAATAAGTTAAAAAATCAACGTCTAAAAATTATCCACATTTGTATACATTTTTACAAGCTCAAGATGACAACGAAAATGAAGTTGAAATGCCATAATTTTTTATACGTGCATAAAAAAATGTAGTTCATATCCAACAATTTTATTTTGAATTTTAAGATTAAATTTTGAGTTATTAAAGTTTTCAAAAATAGAGATATGACACAAAAAAATAGAGGCATTTGAACCCTCCTCAAGTTAGATATATAGTTGATAATTTTCTTATTGTCATGCATGGTTGCAAATAAGTTTGGTTGTCTATATAAACATCTTTAAATTATATTGATACAGAAAAATAATATAGACTGTATGTAAAAGTTTCATTAGTAATGTTGATAACTTTACAGAACTAAATATTTCATAAATAATGATATAATTTATAGAGACATCAGAAAACGATGTTTGAATCATTTCTTTACAAGCTATTTACAGCTAAAATGCTCATTCTCTCTCCAAAGCTAATCCCAAGAATGGGCCCAAAATTCAAATACTGGGCCGTCCTTCCAAATTTAACCTTTTTTTTTCTTTCCTTTTGATGAAAAAACGAACATGCGTTCCTTTTCATCCACAAAAACATTTTTAAAAGACCTCAGTTTAGTCTAAAGAAAAATGGAAAAAGGAATTAAAACGCTAAATAATATCTGATATGTTACCAACGGTCTGAAACAGAAAAAGACCCCATTCAAATTTCAGGGATGATGCAAGGCAAGTTGCGAAACAATAATAAATACTTGCGCATTTAAGCACTTCCCAAATGCAAGATTGAAAGAATCATAACCAATCGTGATCTTGGATTGTTTGCCAAAAAAGCGCAAAGGGTACCTTCTAAGTTAAAACCTAGTCTAAGGGTTCATATCAAGACCAATCTATCGGCTCAGTAAAACCCGGTCCGGTCCATTAGAAGTACACGACCGGTTTGCTTCACAACTGAACTGAAAACAAAGCGCTCAGCTGCTCAGTCTCACATTGCTTAGTGATAAGGAAACATTTTTGTTTTGATTAAAATGGTGAAAAAAAAAGTAGATCATTGTTATGTTTTGACCCAAATTGTTATTCAGACCAATTGAACTTTGTATGTTTAATATGTATACTTTTGTTATAAAAGAGAATTAAGTCTAATCAGAATATCATTTTGAGTTGTCTATTTATCTCTTACTCTCTTTCTCTTCTCACATTCTAGAAAACCTAACAACTATTCGGGTCTACATCAATAGAATATAAAAGTATTTTAATTTGTGTGAATTTCGATGCTTTACATGCTAATGTAAAGAAACTTGTTAGTTCAAACTGACATTTGTACTTGAGCTGTTGGTACAAACAGCCTCAGTTGAACATTTTCATAATTAGAGGGGAAAATTTTGCATCATATGTAATTTCTTTTGGTGAAAAAAATTGAGGATTTAGCTAGTTACACATTAAATTAGATAGGCCAACAAACACCAAATGTAGTACCCGACAGTAGAAAGAAGAGAAAAAATATAAATTAATTGCATTATTAATGAAGCATCACGTTACAACAAAACAAAAAGGACAAAAAAGTAAAAACAGTTTAAAAAGTAAAAAAAAAAAAAAAAAAAAAAAAAAAGGCAACTAATTTCTCTTCCGAGAGAAAGAGAAAATATACTGTAATCAGAGGACCTAATTTATTCTACAAGAAAAGTATTACAAGAATTCAATAATTTCTCAGGTTCAGCTTGTGTTAGCACTTGGAAACTCCAAATCTCTGACAACTGAAGCCCGGCTAAGAGGAGGTGAATTGCAAAGCATGGCACCAACAAGAGAACATACCAGAAACAGTAATAAACAATCCATATCAGCAAGTAAACAGTAACAGTATAAACAAAAACTAGTATCATACCGTGCATTGCAACATGAACATGTTATAATAAAAAAATAAATCAACGAAAATAATAATTATTCAAAATTTAAGACACATGTTAATAGAAAATTTATATGATTATGTATTTAACTTTAATCGTGATCTCTGATAACAATTTGTTAATGTGATGATTCTTTATTTTTAAGTACCAATGGTATCAAATAATAGCTCGATTCGAATCTAATATCAAATATCGTATAATAATTCAATATCGACATATAATATGATATCAAAAAACATAAATAAAAAATGTTATCGTTTGTATGTATAGGATATGTACACACACATATCATAAGAGAAAAATATATTCACACACACGTTCCAAATTATATTCTTCTTTGTTTTCAATTTATATTCTTATTTTTCTTTATTTTCAATTTAGAATACACACACACATTGATATATTATATATTAGAAATATATTATAAATTGCCCACAACAATATGTATAGAAACAAAGAAAGAGAAATATGGAAATAAAATAAAAAAATAATTTCCATAGTAATCCGTATAGAAACAAAGAAGAAGTAAGAAACAATGAAATAAGAAAATGAAAGGTGGAGTCTTTTTAATTGAAAAAAAGAAATATATAAACAAAGAATAAGAAAATGAATAAATATATCACTAAATTTTAGAGTTTGTTCAATTTTAATTGTAATGTATCGTGTGGTAGTACACGTCAATTAAAAGAAAACAAATAGCGATTTGGTCGATAAAATTCAGACCAAAACTAGTCAAATTCAAACTATTGAATTTTGTAGCCATCTTAATAAATAGTAAAAAAATTCCAAAAAATGTAAAATTTAGTCTCCAAGCACATTTTATTGTAGAGATCACATCTAACGGTTTGGATCGACGATTTGGACTTTGAAAATATAAAAAATAGTTGTTGTAACTTGTTGTAACTTGATCCCCCCTTATAAATATATTGCAACTTCGTTGTCAGGGACGAATGATTTATGTTAGGGAGGGGTAGAAATCAGATTCAAATAGCTTATAAGGTTCAAAACCCATTAACCAATCAATCAATATAATAAAAAATAATAAAAATAACATATTCTTACATAATAAAAACAACAAAATAATATTATTTTACATATTAAAAAATAACAAAGTTGGTATGGACCAATAAATTTATGTAAAATTTATATAAAAACAATACAATTTTTCATTAACAATGCTTTTGAACTGGTGTGGCGAGATTTTCAATTCCAGGGAGGGGCAAAGTGGTACCAAACTTGTATTTTCTCACTTAATTTCAAAATCCAAAGGGGTGCGGTTGTTCCCCTCTAGCTCAAGGTGGGTCTGCTCCTTTTTGTTGTGAAAACCTAACTATTTGGAACAATTTATAATTGATTTTTAAGAAGAGGAGAGTTCAAATGCACCATGATTTTGTGTTACAATATGCTCCACACCCTTTATCTCCGTTTTTTAAGTCCGAACAGTCGATCCGACCAGCTCAACATAATCTTCATAACAAAATATTCTTGGAGACCAAATTTTGTATTTTTTTTGGATTTATTTACTATTTTTTTTTAACATAGGTACTACCTATCTTTTTATTAATTTAAATAAATTCTAAATTTGAATTTGAATTGATTTATACCTATGTTAATTTGAATTTGAATTCAAAATTTTGAATTAATTTTAATTTATTGTAAAAAGAATTGTAATTTGAATAAGTGATAGTTTTTTTTTTGAAAATCTTCACAGAAGCTATGAAGTCGTGAGAGAAATCGAACTCTCAATCTTTGAATATAACAACTCTAGGATTTTTTTCTAGCAACTTGCGCTACTTTCCCTTTCTGAATAAGTGACTGTTAGAGGAAATATTTTGGCTAAGAGAACCGTAGGTTTACTTGGCATAATAATGCTGGATGAGTTTATGGAGAGGACCAATGTTCGGTTCTCTATTTCGACTGTTTTTTTTGTGTCAAATTATGTAGCAGGTCAAAATAAAATGCAACAAGTTGTCACCACTCACCATAGTAACAAAATTCGTGATTTATTCTCGTTTTATTCATTTTTTGATGTTTTCGAACTGAATTCTGAATAAAACACAAAAAAACGTATAATATGTTTTATTCGCAAACAAAACATGTATAAAACACGAATCATGAATTATTCACTAGAAAAAAGCAAAAAAATGCCAATTTTTTTTATTTGAATTTTTTTGCTGGGTTTTCTTAGGAATTTTTTTCTTCTTTATTGTACCAAATTATTTTCAAATTATATCTAAATTATGAAATTTTGAGCCCACCGAATTGATCCGAACTTTTCGTTTGTCACTATGACACTCACCACCCACTACACAAGTAATAATAGCATGTCAGGTCAGCGAATTTCGAGAATTTTCGGCTGCTTCACAAGGCAACATGTTCCCGATTTTTTTATTTATATTCAAAAATTAAATCAAATTACAAAAAATAACCGAAGCAGTGTTGAAATTCGAAAACTACCCAATCCGGTTATCCAATAACCGGATTTGGGATAAATGTTTGGTTATCCAATAACCGAACTCAACAAATATAACCGGTTATTCACTAACCGGAAAGTTATGTTTTTTTTTTTTTTTTTGAAACCGGTTAATAACTAACTGGAAAGTTTTTTTTTTTTAAAAAAACAGAAATTTCGAATTTTTTTTATTTTTTGTATTAAAATATTAGAAATCTTGAATATATTTCTTTGAAAATAGATGGAATACAAATATAATTTGATTTATTAGAAAGACTGCAACAAATAACCCAGATTAGTATTTTTCAGGCCGGATTTTTCGCGGCTGTAAGAAAAATTAATATATTTCTTTATGTGTTATTGGAAAAAAATAAAAATGCTTTGATTCTGAGTTATTGATCCCGGTTCAAAAGTCACTTCTAGATAATCTAGAAAATATTGTGATCCATCTAGTAAATTTAATTAATAAAAAGTTGTTTCTATTTTGAGAATTCTTTTTGAAAAACAATTATTAAATAAATTAAAGTTTTTATTTTTTTTAAATAGAAATAACTTTTTATTAATTAAATGTACTAGATGGATCACAATATTTTTTAGATTACCTAGAAGTGACTTTTGAACCGGGATCAATAACTCAGAATCTAAGCATTTTTATTTTTTTCCAATAACACATAAAGAAATATATTAATTTTTCTTACAGCCGTGAAAAATCCGGCCTGAAAAATACTGATCCGAGTTATTTGTTGTAGTCTTTCTAATAAATCAAATTATATTGTATTTCATCTGTTTTCAAAGAAATATATTCAACATTTCTAATATTTTAATACAAAAAATAAAAAAATTCGAAATTTTTGTTTTAAAAAAAAAAAAAAACTAAAACTTTCCGGTTAGTCATTAACCGGTTTCAAAAAAAAAAAAAAAAGAAGATAACTTTCCGGTTAGTGAATAACCGGTTATATTTGTTGAGTTCGATTATTGGATAACCGGACATTTATCCCAAATCCGGTTATTGAATAACCGGATTGGATAAAAATCGAAATTCAACGGTGCTTTGGTTATTTTTTGTAATTTGATTTAATTTTTTTGGATATATATAAAAAAATCGGAACATGTTCATTGTGTTCTATTTATTTGATTTTCAACCGAAACGATTTAAATTTTGAATTAATTTCGGTTTTCAGTATAAATTATTCGGTTGAATTTTTGAATTCCTTTAATTATATATATTTAATTCGAGAAGGAAACTAATTACACATTTTTTGATGACACCAAATTACACTCTTTATTTATAAAATTTTCAAAGTTCAAATAATTGATCCAAACTGTTCAACATAATGGATATAATGTGCTTGTAGATCAAATTTTACATTTTTTGAATTTTTTTTACTATTTATTAAGTATTTAACAAAATCGCTATATTCATACCATTGAATTTTAGTACCCATCTTAAAAAATAATAAAAAAAATTGATCTACAAGTATATTTTAATATATCTATCATGTTAAATGGTTTGGATCGACTGTTTGGACTTTAAAAATATAGGGTGTAATCCGATGTCATCAAAAAATAATGTAATTGGATTCCTTCTCATTTAATTCAATTTAATTTTTCTTATTTCGATTTAATCAAACAAATAAAATTTACTTGATATATATTTACTAGATATTTGAATGTTCTTCGTTGTCCATGTTAGACGAAAAATTTGTTGAAGTCCCCAAAAAAATGCACCTAATCATGCAAAACATTAATAGAAGTGTCTATGTAGTTAAATATAAATATTATAGATGCCCACAAAGATTGTACGCAAAGGCTTTAGAAACAGGTATATGTATAATAACAACCAAAAATAATTAAAACATTTAATTTAAATTCCCTTCAAATATTGTGGACAATAATTATCCGAAACATAATTACCCATATTTATTTTAAATTGTGGACAATAATCATCCAACATTTCGTATTTTGTATCATCCAAAATTAAATTTGATAATAGATTTAAATACAAATTAAAATCAAACACGGTTTTAATCAATTAGTAGTCATACACGGTTTAATTTTCAGTACAAACCGTGTATATCTATCTCTTTATATGGTTTATATTTTATGTGCTTCTTTGACGTCTATCATGTAAGAGAATGCCTGTTGGACACTAAATATTTGGAAATTCATCTAAGGAATTTACCATGATAAATACTCCAGAATCCTAATTTCTTGTCCATCAATAAATATGAACAATGATTTTCTTGAAATAAAATTGATGATAATATTCTACATAAGATATCATGAATTTTGATGTAAAGACTCCCCAAGACTAGCTCCAAAGGATCAATTTTCTATGATTTTTTTAAGATCTGGAGATGAATAAGGGTGCACAGACTGGAGCAGCACACAGCAAAAATCCCCATATGGGCTCACTGGGTGCAATTTGGACCTACCAAACGGAAATCTGACGAGTTGAGCCCACATGCCAGAGAGACAGGCTTATTCCTCTGGGATTGAGAAGAAAATATGTATGACCTTTTCATATAAAAGTAATAAAACCACAAAAATGCTCACAAAAAAGTATGCTAATAAAATTATGATCAACTGTATATAGTCTCCACAATTAAATATTTCATAAAGTATGTTATACTTAGAGGTGCTCCTTTTATCTGATTGCCCGTATCTTATTCTAAACCGAACTGTAACCAATCCGAATCCGATTAATTTAGATAGGATATGGTTTAAAATATAACCGGTTAAATTATGGATATAGTTAGAAAATTAATAATTTAATATTCGATCCGGATCCAAACCAAAACCGATACTGTAATGGACAGGATATGAGTTTGATTTAATTATCGGATCCATAATGAACCCGACCCGATAACCTTATCAGTATTTTTTCATTTTTAAATAAAATTTGTTGCTACTTTCACACAAATCATTGAAATCAAATGTCACGTTCACTTTTTGCCAGGGTTGTAAATAGCTAGCTATAGCTTTTCTGGACCATAAATACTAAGCTATAAGATAAAATTGCGCTAACTCAGCTATGACCGCTATAGATATAATAGCTGACCGCTATTACCGCTATATGAGACCCGCTATAGCTACCGCTATGCTACATTTTTTTTTTTTTTTTTTTTTTTTTTTTTTGCAATTGATATGGACTTCTGTACTTCTATTCTTATTTCTAATGCTACATGGTCCTCTACGATAAGTATACTAAACCAAACTATATGCTTTTATTTTTATTTGTGATTTATTCTATCATTTTATGTCGAGAAATATTCAAATACTAATTCTTCATTTTGATTACTCTTTTTATAGTATTCATTTATAAAATTATTATCGTTTGTTTCAATTAAAAGCTGATTTTGATTATTATTGTAATTATAAAATATTTAAATATGTATAATGACTTCATTTACCTTATAAAATTAATTGCTCTTTGTCTATTATAATATGTAATACAATGAAGTATAAACTATTAAATAATGTTACTTTTAGATTTTTTTTTCCATCTTATTTGCGTAATTGATAAAAAAGTATAGACTTAGATTAGTTGTCATTTAGTTGTTACATCAATTTTTTAATATTGATTATGTTGATAATTAGTAGAAATATAGAATATAAAGTTTGAAAAGGGAAAATCGCTATGTGTGATAGCTTCTGCTATAGCTACGTTATTCGCAACAGCTTTTTTTTTTGTCTCCCCGCTATGCCGCTATAATCGCTATTTAGAACCTTGTTTTTTGCCTATAAATTTTTTTAAGCTAATTAATTTCTTTCTTGATCTCTTTATCTACAATATATTTGTGTTTCGAGTAGAACTAGGGTGCTCTTAAGCTCACCAAAGTTTTGGCAAGCTTAACTCTAAAACTCATTAAATCGATTTCAAATGATGAATCCGAACCGTTGAAATCCGCCTACCTTACATGTGATGCATCTACATGTGAACTTTTTAAACATTCGAATTAATTTAGTATAAAGTCAAGCGGTCAAAATTAGAAGGTTAATAAATTAATTTTAGTGCATTCATTTTTGAATGTTTTTTTGACCGCTTGACTTTATACTAAATTAATTCGAATGTTTAAAAATCACATGTAGATGCATCACACGTAAGGTAGGCGGGTTTCAACGGTTCGAATTCGTCATTTGAAATCGATTTAATGAGTTTTAGAGTTAAGCTCACCAAAACTTTGGTGAGCTTAAGAGCACCCTGGTTCTACTCTTGTGTTTCTACATAGATCATTGAAACTCATTGCCCTATTCATTGATTGAAACAAATTGATATTAATATTTTATTCATGAATTTTTAGAACCTTATAATGACATCACCATCTCCAATATATATTTTACTTTCTAAAATTATCTCACTTTCCATATTTTGGAGCAGTTTTTAATTTATATTATAATAATATATTATGTTTGATGTTTAAGAAATTATAATTATATTTAAATGGGGTTTCTCAAATGCTTGTGATGAGTTGCAATATGTACCCACTCCGGATCCGAAATCCGTCTTGAATCCAAACCAAGTCGGATAATCTACAAATAAGCTATGAGTATCTATCTATCCGGAATCAAAAAACTGAATCCAAAATATCAGAATCCAAACCCAATCCAATTTGAAACTAATAAGTATATAAATTAAAACTCGGATCTGAACACTTTTAAAATACGGCTCCAAATATAATAGTATCGGCACTTTATACAACCCAATAACACCTCTAGTTATACTATATTAATTTTGTTAGTTTACTATTGCTTTATTATGTAAAAAACTAAAAATGCAATAAAAGCTGCAAGGGTTAATACGGTCATTTTGTAGTCTGTAAAAGAAGCTGCATGTGTACAACGTCTGTTTTGGAGACAAAATTCACTAGAGACAACTATGAAGTAAGTTGTCCCGAGGGCTTAACTGGGATAAACATGAGCCCTATCTATTTATATGACTCTGGCTAGTGAGAGCATGGCAGGCAGCATCTTTCTTGAGTCCTTGTTATGTTTCAGAAGATAGCTTACCCCTCCTTTTAAACCGGTTCAACGGCGCACTCTTGCGTGATCTTGGTTTTTGTAGTGCAAAGACTGACAATGGGGTCAACCTTGGGTCAACCTTAACTCTGGTCTGTAGTCCGTGTTCATACAAAGTAAAACACGTAGGGAGGGTGTATTTGCGAATTGCGATCACACTCTCTGCACACACACTCTCTGTCTCTGCTTCTCTCTCTCTGCTCTGCTTCTCCAGCGAACGGAGCTAAAATGCATCTCCATAAGGTACTAGGGATTTTAGGTACGTACAAATGGCGATCTCCAGTTATTCCTCTCTCCCCCCTCTTCCTGCTTTCTCCCTCGCCTCTCTCTCCATCTTGTCAGTCTAGAAAGTTTAATCGCTTTCTCTTTTCATTATTTCAGGAAATGTGATCTCCTTTCTGCTTATTCCTCTCTCCACTGTAAGCTTAACTGATCTCCTCTTATCGCAATAGTTAGATCCGTCTTATTTAAGTTGCCTTTTTTTAATTAGATCTGCTATCTGATGAGATTTTGGATCTATTTTGCATCCTTTTTTATGTTTTTTAGTTGAGATTTGAGGGGAATATGAACTCTGTTGTTTTTCTATCGTTGTTCAAAAAGCATTAAATTTGATTAACCGGATGCAAAAGCAAACTTGGATTGTAGTGCAAATAGTTTTTTTCTAGACTATAGTATGAAAAAGTCTGTCAAATTAATATATGACTGTTAGTAAATACGTAACACAGCGCCTCTGATTTACTTTTGTTCTCCGCTGTACCATAAAATTTAAAAAGCACTAGGTATGTTTCCACTGCATCTTTGACATTTGATATTTGTTGTTTCTAGGTTTGCCTTTTCAGAGATCGATGCTTTTATTATAGTTTGCTATTTTGTATACCCTTAATTTTTGCAAAATTAAAATTCAACTATGAAAATAAAAGGTTTAAGGTTTTCTGCCGTTTTGGTATCTTTAAATTTCAGTGTGCATGAGAAAATGTATAAACTTTAAATTGTTTATGCTGTTCAATTTGGTTTGCCCTCCAGAAGTCCAGCCCATAAAAGTTCTATGTATCTGCAAATCTGCATCCTATGTGAATTGGCAAATTTGCATTTTCATCCTCTCTTTTTTGTAGTTATATTAACATAAACTTTAAATTGTTTATGCTGTTTAGTTTGGTTTGCACTCCAGAAGAACAGCCCATAAAAATTCTATGTATCTGCATATCCTCTGTGACTTGGCATATTTGCATTTTAATCCTCTCTTTTTTGTAGTTTATGCTGTTGAATTTGGTTTGAACTCCAGAAGTACAGCCCATAAAAGTTTTATGTATCTGCATCCTCTATGAATTGACAAATTTGCATTTTTATTCTCTCTTTTTTGTAGTTATTTTTTTTTAAGGTCACTCTTTTTTGTAGTTATATTAACATAAACTTTAAATTGTTTATGCTGTTGAATTTGGTTTGCACACCAAAAGTACAGCCCATAAAATTTCTATGTATCTGCATCTTCTGTGACTTGGCAAATTTACATTTTAATCCTCTCTTTTTTGTAGTTATATTAACAAAAAATTTAAACTGATGGTACTCTTATTAACCTATTATTAAGATAAACTTAATAAAAACAATTTATTAATAATTTATTTTAGTGCATTAGCTCAGACACAAAGTGTATGTAACTATACTTCTTTTGAACATTGGATGAACAAATAGGCCCACATTCATCACTATTGTGAGGAAGAAAGCAGTGGAGCACTTCTCTCCATTACCGTACCTAGCAACATTGCTAGGTTGCATGATAACTGTTGTCTACGGGTTGCCTAGTGTGCACCCAAACAACATATTAGTACTAACAATGAATGGCATTGGGATCCCCATAGAGTTTTTATGGGTCATAATTTTTTGGCTATACTCTCCGTGGCCCCTACGTGTAAGTGTTTTTTTTTTTTTTCCTTTTCATTAACATGGAAGATGATAAATTATATCATTTTTGGTGTTTTTTACCAATACTTCTTTCTTTATAATGCAGATCAAAATTTTGGGGATTCTAGCAGCTGAGGTAATTGTTTTTGGAGTTGTTCTTGCTACTGTTCTTGGTGGTGCCCACACTCACAACAAGAGAACAGAGATCGCGGGCATCATTTGTGTCATCTTCAATACCGTCAGCTATGCCTCCACCATTCCGATCTTGGTAATTAAGAACCATCTGTATTCTTAAGCAGGTGTAATATGCATAAGTATATTGGTTAGTTATGGTATAATGTACATAGCTTTAACTATGAATGCAATAATGAATTAGAAAAGATCCAATTAAATTGTGCCCTGTGACTAACGATCTTCCTTACCCCAAATTTAACATTGTAAGAATGTAATAATCTGGCTCAAGAGAGATCTGTTTAGTTAACAGTTTCCCTCTGTTTTGCATTTTTTTTTGCAGAAAATTGTGTTTGAGACCAAGAGTGTGCAGTACATGCCATTTTCTATCTCCTTCATCAGCTTGGTAAATGGGATTTGCTGGATGTCTTACTCTCTGCTTCAATTTGACATCTACATCTTGGTTAGCAATATTTTCTCAATTGGCAAAATCTGTTTATTGCATGCATAGCATTTTGTACCTAAGAAACTTCCTGCTTAATATTTCTCTGTCATTTTAGAATTATTTAGGTCATTCCTTGAATCACCACAGAGCTCATTTAGTTGGCTTCACTTATTCATAATAAGCAAAATATTTGGGTCATTCCTTGAATCACCACAGAGCTCATTTAGTTTGCTTCACTTATTCATGATAAGCAACAGAGACAAATCAATACTGTGGTACTTGTAGTTTTAGATAAGCAACAAAACCAACTTTTAGCCGATAAATACATATATACCAACAAAAATTAGTAGTGGCACAACCCGAGATGAATATATATCTCTGTCTTAATATTTGATTGAGAATGGCCATAATTTTCTTGAATGATCAGATCCCAAATGGTCTTGGTGCATTACTTAGTGCAGTGCAGCTAATCCTCTACTTCAAGTACTACCATACCACTCCCCGAGACAAGCCAGTGGAAAACATTGAGGTGTCAGATTAGGTTGTTGCAACCAATGTACCTGACTCTTTGAGCCGTGTGACAGTCCA
The DNA here is from genome assembly GCA_033356055.1 of Carex pumila. Lineage (NCBI taxonomy): Eukaryota > Viridiplantae > Streptophyta > Magnoliopsida > Poales > Cyperaceae > Carex > Carex pumila. The sequence goes on along the minus strand of JARJHM010000626.1, from coordinate 110,328 downwards.
GAGATAGAGATGAATATTATATTCTGATACGGTACTACTCTGTTAATAATACGAGTTTCATCTCAGTGAAAATTAATGCTATGGTCATTTCTGTGGTTTATGTTAGGTCTTTGCATTTGTATCTCGTGCTATGTTGGCTTCTAAAAGGATTGTTATACTCTGTGGAATAATTGGATATCTTTCACATTTGCAATTGTGTGATTAAGGCAGAAGGTTTAAGCATGAATTGGAAAAATGCAGTTGGACATGAGCTAATTAACCTTTGTTTTTTAGATGATTCTAGTAATCAAATGGTGTTTAGGTTTCGATCTTAGTTGTCAACTTGTACCAGTAGTGCGAAACAGGTAGCAGAACCAACAAAAATGTTACCAGATAGGTAACAAAACAATTATAACTTAGGCTACGAGCTCCATCAAGATAATAGTAAAACAAGGCTACTAGTTTCTTAAATAATTTCTCCTTGTAGGAACAGCATGGGGTACCAAAACAGCAAAGAAAGATCAAATTCCTAGAAATAATAAAAGGAAACTCTCAGACGTAATTCCTCATTTTTAGTGCAATACAAAAAAAAAAGCCTATATATGCAAAAGATACAGAGCAACCTTCCCTTGATTACAGAGACCATTTCCTTTTAAAGCACTCATCTACGTACATTTGAGCTCATAAAAATGTGGTGCAATTTCTAATAGCTACTCAGGTCTAATCAGAATGCTGACAACCTAAATAAACTGAGGGCATGTTGTAAAAAAATTAACAAAAAACTGATCAGAGCAGTACGTCGTATGTCTTTGAGGCCAGTATCATTAAAGACATCATTTGGTTCAGTTAAAACTCGGTTAAATTCTTCAACACATCAATGGTATGATATCTCTGATTGTAGCCCAGTCGACAGATTCGTATCGATGGATTTGGTCACTAGGCCGAGATCAACACCTCTCTAATTTCATTTCCAATATCTGTATCTGACAGGTTTTTTTTTTCCACTTCCCTTATCAACACATTCTTGTCGAGATAGCTTTCCAGTTTTGACGGCATCTCTCTCTCTCTCTCTCTCTCTCTCAAGGCTCTGACATTCGCCAAGTGAGACAGCTTGCCAGGCGCTAATTGGACTGTGAGATATATGTTGATCATCATCCTTCCTCTGCTTATCTTTCTGAAAGGCATATTGCTTAAGATAGTGCCGTTGGTGTAAGAAAAATAATTCGTATCACCTAAGCCCTAAGGTATCAAAATGTTTCTGTTTGGATCTGAACTGTCCAATCAGGATCTGCTCAAAATTGGACGATCCAGATCCAAACAGAAATATTCTATTACCTCAGAGGATATGGATTCCAAGAAAAACGGAGATTTTTTATTGGTAGTAATTAACAAAAAATAAGGAATGGAACAGAAAGAGTATAGTTATTTTTTTATGAGTAGTAAGATCGATACTGTTCATACCGATCCTAACTTCTTTTTTTTTTTTTTTTTTTTACAAAATTAGGATCGGTACTGTTCATACCGATCCTAACTTTTTTTTATCTGTTTTAAAGTATTGATTCAAACTTTGCAAAAAAAAAAAAAAAAAGTTAGGATTGGTATGAACAGTACCAATCCTAACTTTGTAAAAAAAAAAAAGTTAGGATCGGTATAAACAGTACCGATCCTAACTTTATAAAAAAAAAAAAAAAGTTAGAATCAGTATGAACAGTACCGATCTTATTATCCATAAAAAAATAACTGTACTCTTTCTATTTCCATCTCTTATTTTCTATTAATTACTACCAATAAAAAATTTGCAAGAAAAACAATCACGTCCTTTGCCAAGAGCTCAGATCCAGTGCGGTATGTGCTGTATGTATACCGTATAGAATTAGATCTGCATCGTCAGTTTAAACATGGCACAAATCATAAAGCTTAGCGTGCCATTTCGAATTTTCCATGCATGGTATTACACTAATACATTAGTTTGGTTCAGTGAAATGTTTTACCTTTTTGATATTTCACGGCTCCGTACTTATTTTGTTTAGTTATTTTTTTTTAGAAAAGGTTTATATCTACTTTTTAATGTTCACTATTTGTCCACATCTTATCCATTTTAACACTTGTATAATAAACTCTACCGTATGGTTCATATCAACTTTTCTTTTATAAGCTTTCTTAATTTGTCTCTCCGTTTTGGAAATAATTTCCAATCTCTCTTTTTCTCTTTACAAAAACGTGATTATTCAGATCTCCCTTCCCGGAAACCAATTATTCATTAACCGCTGAAGTATTTTGAAGATCAATTCTTCACTGAACAACAACTTGTGATATGCTCCAAAAAAATCCATTCAGCGATTTGATTGGGCTTATTCACTATTTCTCCAAAAAATTTCCTCTTAAACGATTTACAAAGGTATTTTGTTTTTTGAGTATGATTGTGATATGCTCCCTAAATCATTGAAGAATTTCATATTAGTTGAATTATTTTTGTGATGATTGCGATATACTCCACGCCACCATATTTTTATTTTGAAAGTCCAAACGACCTAGCCGAATCATTAGATGTTTAATCCATATTGAAATATGCTTGGAGACCAAATTTTACATTTTTTGAAATTTTTTTACTATTTATTAAGCATTTTTGAAAATTGTTATTTTGCTATGAACAATAAAAAATAGTAAAATTTTCTGGACTATCAGATCAGCAACTTTCAAAATTGCTTAATAAATAGTAAAAAAAATATAAAAAAAATGTAAAATTTGGTCTCCAAGCACATTTCAATATGGAGAACAAGATGAACGGTTCGGATTGATATTTTGAACTTTAAAATCGCAAAATATGAACGTGAAGTAAAATAGTCGCTTTACTTCACAACTCACCGTAGCCTATCTCTCTCTCTCTCTCTATATATATATAGTCTAGCTAATGTCATAACATTATAATTTCAACCTAAGTTATAACGAGTCAGTTTTTGAGATTGCAAAGTCCGAATAACCGATCCGAACTGTTCATCTTGTTCTCCATATTAATATGTGCTTAGAGACCAAATTTTATATTTTTTGGAAATTTTTTACTATTTATTAAGCCACTTTGAAAATCGCTGATTCAACGGTATCTGAAGTACAATGGTCCATATTAGTTCTATCCATTCTAAATTTAATCGGTAGCTGTTGTGATTGTAGGGGAGATGCTTTGAGATTTGCGTCAAGCTAAAAGAACGGTCCAGATTTCTGGCTTGCACCTCAGGTACCTGAATCTGTATCCTCTCAAGTATTGCAGAGGATTACCTCACTTTACGGTTTTGAGATTAAATCTCAACCGGCTTGAAATTCGGATCACCATCAAGGGCTGTAAAGAACGGTCCAGATAATTGTAAAAGATTCTCTTATCAGGTACCGGAGAGGATGTGAATTCCAGGTACCTGGGGTCCAGATGTAGTAGTTGTAAAAGATTCCCTTATCGTTTTCGCATACATTCTCATTTCGGTGACTGCCTTTTGGCAAGCGACAGCTGCAGGGGTAATATAGTCATCTGTGAATCTGTTTGTGCACGTGGCAATCATATATAGGGTACGACGAAATAATTCGGCCGATTTTATCCCTCGGCTCTAGCTGCGTGCGCTATGGAAAGCTGAATTTCAATTTTCTTTTTGAGAATTTGAATCTCAATTGTTACCGGATTTATATATAACATTAATTCAACATGAATTTGCACCGGATATTTGTTAAGATGCAATCAAGAAGAACCTAATTTATTGTGGTATCACTGTATAGTATGTGGTGTGTGGTCAAAGATGTACCCAGAATTTTCGTTAAAGGTAGGCGAAAAAATTCTTTTCAAATAGAAGTGTTAACCGCTATTTATAGTTCTATACAATTCGCCTCCGTACAACTGCACAATCGCAACTTACGATATTTATTTTCTCTGCAATTTTTCTTTCTTGAACAATGAGAAATTGAATACTGTAAAAACATTATATAGTGGCTAAGGTTTATGGAAGAGCGTCAAAAAGCTAGAATCATGTTTCTGAAGATCAAAATCAAAATTGATAAGTTGATCATGAAATCAAGATCAGATGAATTGGTAAAAATTGATTAAATTATTTAGTCAAAAGTTTTTATTTATTTATCTATTTTTCTTTGATAAAATTTGTTTGGTTATATACCGCTATTATTTTATGAGCTTTTAACTCTTTTTTTTGTGTCATTTTCACCACTCCAATTACTTTTCTTTTCTCCTAAATGAAGCTCCATGTCTCCATCATAAATTTTGTAATGTTGATCTCCACATACATCTCTCTTTACTTTTATCAGCCACATATATCTTTATATTAATATTCTATTTTAAGGTCCAAACAGAATGTACTTCAAAGTGAAAACTGAAAAACAAATTGTATGTTGAATTGTAATTTGAATTTTATAAATAGATAAATATAAATCCAGTGGTTTTATTATAAAGCTCCGGAGAATACAAAGAAAATAAAATTGTCATAATTTTTAGATACTTAACGAATAAAAATATATAATTTAGAAATAATGAAGCCGCATTTCATAAAATTTGTCACTATTGAATAAGTGACAGTTACAGGAAATCTTTTTACATATACAAAACTTCATTGCAAATCTCTCAGACACGAGTTCTCTTTAAAAACATAATCTAAATAAGGATTCAAACTCAAAAGAAAAAAGAAAAAAAAGAGAGCAAAAAACACCCGGAATATATCATCATTGAAATAATTTAGGTAGATAATAAAAAACTAGAAGCACTATATGATTTGTAGAAAACATCGTCACAATGTATCAGCAGAGATTAAGCTTTGGAGTCTGGATAGATGTCATGTGTGATCTAGTGAGTAGGATTTCGTCGCAGTTTCGTAAGGCCCAGAAAGGAAAAAAAAATTACTTACTAAGTAATGAAGTTGCTATATAATTGAAGGGTCTAAATCTAATTTCTTTTTACAAATTGGTACTGTTAATTTTTCTTTGTTATAATATCCTTCCAATCTAAAATTATTATTATATTAGACTTCGTATAATGTTTTTTCTCAAAGAAAACCCGTAGGTTTACTTGGTATGATAATGTTGGATGAGTGTAATAATAGCATGTGAGGTCAGCGAATTTTGAGAATTTTCTGCTTCACATATATAGCAACATGTTCATTAATTGTGTCCGACTTAATTGATTTTCAACCGAAATGACAAATTTAAAGAATTACTTAGGATCGCATGAATGACGCAATCATACAAACTACTTAAGCAAAACTTTTGTTTAAAATTAAAACACATATTTTTATTCCGAACATAAAGAAATCGACTCATAATCCAACTACTATCATCATCATTTTTTTAATTACTACTATTTAATAATATAAGGTTATCATAAATATTAAACACTAATTATTAGTTTAAATAAATTGTCACTTTTCTCTAGTACTATGAAATTAAGGATTTTTTGATGGAGAAAAAAAGCCGACATTATCAAACGAGACCCAAATTAAATATCAGATCAAAACCTAACATATATCTTTTATTTTTCTTTCAATGACGACGACAACGATGAACGTGTTGCTTTTTCATCATCATCGACATTGTCATCATCATCTTCATTTCTATACTAAGTATGTATGTAGATATTATGATCTGTCAACAACTTCAATTAAAAGATGATATTTTGGGTTGAATATTAGCTTTCAAATCAAACATACTCTCCATACGTATTCTTCACATGCAAATTGTATGATCATGATTTTTCTCCTTTTTAAATGTCATTTGAGCAATTTTGAATTAGTTGATAATTGATTGGTCATGTCTTCATTTCTTTTTATTTTTATGTAATTTAAGGAATGTTATTGTCATTTAATATGTCATTTTGTATAAGTTTTTTATTTATAAAAATATGTCAAAGGGATTAAAAAACATATGTCATTTAGTCTAATTTTTTTATGAAAATGTATCATTTCGTATGATTTTTTTTTTCTTTCAACATGTTCCCTCTGCAATGCAGATGCATGATACTAGTAGTAGTAGTAATAATAATAATAATAATAATAATAATAATAATAATATTGCACCGAGTTGCAATAGACCTTTTTATCATGTGATTTTGTATAAACATAATTAAGTCTTGATATGTTGTATGGTGAATAATAGTAAGTATAAGTTTATAATTTGGGCTATCAAATCAATATTAATATGTATTATGTTACAAAATCATGAAGTTAATTATCCCGATCATCTGATCGACAAAGTTTTTATCAGATCAGTATTGAAGGGTGTACGTTCCCTCTAGGTGTACAGTCACTCAGGCAGGAGGCAGCCATCTTTGCAAACTAAATTTTAAAAAGCACACTGAACAGAGATAAAAGCATACGTCAGTTGTGTCATAGCACTTCCTGTATATTCGGTCCACACATGTAGTTGAAGCCCTTTGGCATATTTTATTGTAACATTCTTCTATGACAAAACCTAAACGGGCGTCTTTTCTGTCTTTTCTCCCAATAGTACAGTACTTTTCACTGGTTCAGATTTCATGTAGTTACTTCACATAGACTTCCTATAGTAGTTACTAGTTAGATGTGTGTATAGGAGCGTTCTGACTCGCTGTAGAATAGTAACAAAGAGAATGACATAGAAAATCACGAAGCAGAGATTTTTTGCAATGAATTCTGTCCCACTTTCATTTTACGCATGGAGAAGCGGCGCTATATCACGATTCTCACCCATTTCCATGTGCGACTCAAACATTTTTAATAGATATATACTTAAATATGTGCGACTTTCATTTCGCCGGACTATAGTTTTATCATACACACGGCACAAAACATATTTTTACACATTACACATTACACATAAAGAGTTGATTTTTCTACTTAGCACTCCCCACTCTCTCTCGATCTCATTCTCATCACGGCACAAAACATATTTTCTTGTCAATATCTCTCTGGCGAAATGCTTCACCCAGCGGAAGTTATCGAAATTTTAGGTACGCGACGAAATGCTTCTCCCCCAATTCTCTCTCCATCTTGTCAGCTTAGAAAGTCTAATCGCTTTCTCTTTTCATTATTTCAGGAAATGTGATCTCCTTCGGCTTGTTCCTCTCTCCACTGTAAGCTTAACTGAATAACTGATCTCCTCTTATCGCAATAGTTAGATATCGCGCGTTTTAAAAAAAAAAAACATGAGATTTGGTTAACCCGATCAGTATGCAATAAGCGAATTCATAAAGCAAACTGGGATTCTCATATGCTAGTGCAAATAGTATTTTTTCTCGACAAGTATGAAAATGTTGGTACACAGTGCCTCTAATTTTTTCTTTGACTTGCCTCTGACTTCTCTTTTGTTCTCCGCTGTACCATTAAATTTAAAAAGCTTCAAAGATCGATGGATCCTTTTCTAATAGCTTCCTCTTTTGTATACCCTTCTTTAATCCTTGCAAAGTTAAAATTCAACTATGGAAAAGAAAAAAAAAAGGGTTTAAGGTTTTATGCGGTTCTGGCATCTTTAAATTTCAGTGTGCATGAGATGAGAACGTATGCATTGGCTTTGCAATGTATAAACTTCAAATTGTTTATGCTATTGAATTTGGTTTGCACTCTAGCTGTCCAGCCCAGATGCAGTTATATTAACAAATTTAACCTGATGGTACTCTTATTAACCTATTATTAAGATAAACTTAATTAAACAATTTATTAATACTTTCTTTTAGTGTAACGATTTATATATTTTTTAACACTTGATGAACAAATAGGCCCACATTCATGACTATTGTGAGCAAGAAGTCAGTGGAGCAGTTCTCTCCATTACCGTACTTAACAACAATGATAAGCTGCATGATAAGCGTTATATATGGATTGACAATTGTGCATCAAAATAGCATTCTCGTGCTCACCACGGATGGTGTCGGGATCCCTATAGAGTCCGTCTGGATTATAATTTTCTGGGTCTTCTCCCCACGCCGCCTCCGGGTAAGCGCTAGTTCTTCTTTTTTGTTAACATGGAAGATGATAAATTATATCATTGTCGGTGTTTTCTACCAATACTTATATTTTTGATAAATACATATTTCTTTATAATGCAGCTCCAAATTTTGGGGATCGTGGCAGCGGAGCTAGTTGTTGTTGGGGCTGTCCTGACCGGTGTTTTTGGTGGTGCCCACACTCAGGACAAGAGAACAGAGATCGCGGGGATTCTCTGTGTCATCTTTAATATCATCAGTTGTGCCTCTACCTTTCATATCTTGGTAAGAACGATTTGTTTTCATAAGCAGCTGTAATGGGTCGAAGTGTATTGGTCATGGGCGGAAGCTGTAATACATAGCTTTAACTAAAAAGTTGGCTCAACCATTATTGAGTCTTATGAGCCTAGATTCTTGGAGCTTTGTTTTATTTATTCTATGAAATGCTATTTAATTAGTAGATTAAAATCAATTAGCAAAGATCCAATTAAATTGTGCCCCGTGGCTAATGATTTTACTTACCCCAAAATTTAACACTGTAAGAATGTAATAATCTGGCACAAGAGAGATCTGTTTAGTTAATAGTGTCCCTCTGTTTTGAATCTTTTTGACAGAAAACAGTGATTGAGACGAAGAGTGTGAAATACATGCCATTTTCTATCACCTTCATCGGCTTTCTAAATGGGATTTGCTGGACATCCTACTCTCTCCTTCACTTTGACCTCTACATCTTGGTTAGCAATATATTCTCAATTGGTATAAACCAAAATCTGTTTAGTGCGTAGCATTTTGTACCTAAGAAACTTCCTGCTTAATATTTCTCTGTCATTTTAGAGTTATTTGGGTCATTCCATGAATCTCCACAGAGCTCATTTAGTTATTCATAATATGCAACAGAGACAAAATGAAAAGGGGCTCAAATCAGTACTGTGGTACTTGTATTCGCCCTGCCGCTGGACCAAACCAAAATGGTACAAAGAAAATCAGAGTAAAATATTATCGTTTCAGATAAGCAACAAAAACCAACTTTTAGCAGATACATACATATATATATAAATATATAATATAATAATAATATATATATGTACCAACAAAAATTAGTAGCAGCACAACCCGAGATGAATATATATCTCTGTTTTAACATTTGATTGAGAATGGCCCTAATTTTCTTGAATGAGCAGATCCCAAATGGTCTCGGTGCATTACTTAGTGCGGCTCAGCTGATTCTCTACTTCAAGTACTACCACACCACTCCCAAAAACGAGCCGATGCTTGAGTTGCCAGAGGTTGTTGCGACCAGTGCACCTGGCTCTTTGAGCTGCGTGACTGTCGAGAGTTAGAGATGGATTTTATATTCTGATACATTACTAATAATATGAGTTCCATTTCAGTGAATATTAATGCTACGGTTATTTCTGTGCTTTTATGTTAGCTCTTTGCATTTGTATCTCTTGTGCTATGTTGGATTCTAAAAGGATTGTTGTACTCCGTAGAATAATTGGATATCTTTCACATTTGCAATTGTTTGATTCGGGTAATTCAGTGCTTTTCCTTTCAATTGTCAAGGTTAATAGTTTCTTCAATAATTTCTCCTTGTAGGAACAGCATGGGGCACCAAAACAGCAAATTAAGACAAATTCCTAGAAATAATAAAAGGAAACTCTCAGACTAATTCCTCATTTTTAGTGCACCACCAAAAAAAAACTATACATGCACAAGAAACAGAGCAACCTTCCCTTGATCACAGAGACCTTTCCTTTTATAGTATTAAGAAACAGAGTAACCTTTCCTTTTATAGTATTAAGAAACGGAGTAACCTTCCTTTTTTGAAGGTTAGGTCAATCATGATTTTAATTCACTATCAGGTGCTAATCAATGCAAATGTGCCTTCCCCTCGACCAATAAGATGTATGCCATTAGAAAAAAAGTTTAATTGCAGCAAAATATGTTATCCGATACTATATTTAACATTATGTAAAATACAATTATGAAATTTAATTTAAAGTCAAGTATCCGAAACTATATTTAACTTAAAATGAAAATTTTTGAAATATATAAAGTTTCAATAAATATTAAGGAACTCGAGATATTGTAGCAAAATATGTATAATGTTAATTAAAGTTCAAATATTCATAACGTTATATAATCCCAAACTGGAAATTGAATAAATTGCAATATATGAAGAATTTCATGGATTGGATGGTGTGTATATATTAGCAATTAAAATATTAATAATGAATGATAGTTACATTTAGGATTGATCTATAAAAACTAGAAACTAGAAGGATGAAGATCATGAAGTTTGAAATTGGAAAATTTACATATGGGCCCACATACACCATTCTTATTTCTTTTTTCTGCTTTGCCGCCGTCCTATTTATTTTTCTCTTTTGTTTCTCTCTTTCTTATTGGTTTCTAGAATGCCCAACGAGCGAAAGAGGATAGTGCCGTTGGTGTAAGAAAAATAATTCGTATTACCTATCAAAATACTGAGGATGTGGATTCATAGAAAAACAATCACGTTCTTTGCTAAGAGCTTCCAGTGCGGTATCTGCCGTATGTATATATACAGTGGCGTAGTCAGGATTTTCATCAGGTAAGCAAAATAAATTATTATTATATTAATTATTATTATTTTATTTTATTTAAATTATTAAATTATAAAATATTATTAAATAATTTTTATTGGAAGTGGAATCGGTAATTAACCATGAATTAAAATCAAGAAAATCGGTAGAAATCCACTGAATTATATCGAAAACTCGATTTTTTTGAAAGTTTACTTTGAAGCATAGTTCACAAGACTCTTTTATTAAAATTCAAATCATTTTGAATAGTTAAACATAATAAAAATAATTTAATGCATTACATTAAATTTCAGTATATCACTTTATAAAACATTTTAGTCTATTCCTTTCACAAAAAAAATAATAAATTTATTGTAGTCCCACTATCATACCATTCTTATTAATCTTCTTTTTATCAGAATATTTCAAAATAGATAGATGAAAGATTACCAAAATTGTAATGACTCGGCCAATTTCACTAATCGATAACTTTGACTCAATCAAGAATAGACAAAACTCAAATCCAAACCAACTATATACAAACTTGATACTGTATTTCAAAATTCAGGGGTAGGCGACTGCCTACCCCTGGATATAGGTGGCTCCGCCGCTATATATATACCGTATAAAATGAGATCTGCATCATCCGTTTAAACCTGGCACGAATCATAAATCTTAGCGTGCCATTTCCAATTTTCCATGCATGCAATGAACTAATACTCGAATAGTTTGGTTCAGTGAAATGTTTTACCTTTTGGTATTTCACGGCTCCGTACTTATTTTGTTTAGGTATTTTTTTTCTATCCTAATTGTCAAAATAACAAGAAAAATAAAATTCATTCTGACTTTATTTCTTTTTCCCAGATGCTTACTCCTAGCTCTCTGGCATGCTAATTATGATATTAATAGAGTGTGCTATTTTATTAATGTCATATTCTATTTAATTCTCGATTTAAAATGGTTCAAAAAAAAAATTAAAATTAGCGTAACTAAAATTTTTATTGAAACAAAATACATTTACAATGGATTAAATGACCATAGTTTTTAAATATACTCTTTTATTCTGATAAAATAATTTAAACTAATTTAGTATTCTAACTATCATCTCGTTCTACGACCGGATCTGCTGCTTCGACTACTGCCGCTCTCTGACAGCAACCGGATACTCATCGTCGTTCTCCAATAGAGATGTTGATCACTGTAATTAATTGTCATCTTGCATCACAACCGGATCCGATTCTTCTACCACCACTGCGCTCCAACACCGGCCGGATCTACTCACTGTCGCGCTCTAATCGAGATGAAAACTTTACACTCTGAGCTCCGACAATACCACACTCTCGGCTTTGCTAGGCTTTGATTCCTCCCCTCCCCTCATTCTTTTCTCCGTTAGAGAAGATAGAGCTGGAAAAGATAGAAAATGTTGTGTTAGAAATGAGAACTACAAGCTATGTAAATTAAAGATGTACTTAGGTGAATGGAGATGGGGGTCAATGGTTCAATTTTTATACAGACAAATTTTTTATTGTGTTCAACGACTACAATTTAGTACTAAATTATATTTGATTATATACTTGATTAATAAAGATTAAAATGGTTATTTGCAGGTTGTAAATTTTAGAAGCCAAAAAAAAAGCACACATTCCTATATTAGAAACGACGCATTTATGGGAAATTCACTCCATTAATTTATTTGATTGTAGTCTTGAAAATTATGCATCAATATTAAAATTGGTAATTGAATTATGTGATAGATCATTATTTTGACATGATTTAATAAGAAACTTTTTTTAAGTTTGAGTTAATTTCCGTGACAATTCTGACAACCAAATAATTTTGTTTATATTTTTTTCCGTACATTCCTTGCTCATGAAAACTCGTAATTTGTTTGTGGAATTCCACACTCAAAATTTTTTATTCCATACTATACACTTATACAGAGTCTAATGTACGCAAATAAATAAATAACATTCATATAAATGTGACAGATCTTCTATAGTCTATTACTGTATGGCTTTGTGAAACAATAATGCGGGACCTGCACTTAGTTCTGATACAGGGGCCCACCTTCCAGTGTCTATGGAGAGTTCGAGGAAGTAGAGAATGAAATTTATACTTGTTAGTCTGTTTTATCGATCTGTTTCCTGAAATCTACGATTATATACTACAACCTATTATATTGTGCCACGTATGTGTATCAAGTAAATTTGGAATGCATATAATTTGTTTCAATGTCGTTAGAGTTGTTTCCAGCTTTCTTGAGACCTGCAGCCATGCAGGCGAATCGTCGATCAGGTACAAAGTGCTGACGTAGCAGGATCAACACCGTTTATTTAAAAGTACTTGAAACCAATATATATTATGATTTATGAAGGGTTCATAAGTCATAACGAAGTTGTTTGGCACACTTGGATTAGGTTTAATTAATTTATTATAGCTATTTTAGCGTTCTAATTAAGGAATTTTAAGATTGTCAAATAATATGTGCTTAATTAATTCCTTTACAAAATTTATAACAACTTTTTTTATTCATTAATTCTTTTGTCTATTATTTTTAAACTTGCTCAAGTTCTTAAGCCACATGGTTATGCAAGACTTAAATATTTTGCTTAACTTTTTAACTTTGTTGTCAGAAATGTTTTAAGGCGCCACATGAATAATACACGAGAAGTTTTGTTTGGTAAAATTAATGTTTTACCTGCTCCGTACTTATTTTGTTTAGGTATTTTTATTTTCCCAGACGCTAACTCGTACGTAGCTCTCTGACATGCTAATTATGAACTTAATAGAGTGTGCTAATATATTAATGTCGTATTGTATGTAATTCTCGATTTAAAATGGTTCAATTCTTATATATACGGACAAATTTTTATTGTGTTCAAGGACTAATATTTAGTACTAAATTGTATATACTTGTTAATAAATATTAAAATCGTTATTTACAGGTTAGAAATTTTCGAACGAAAAAAAAAAAAAAAACACATTCCTATATTAGAAACAACACATTTTATGTGAAATTCACTTCATTTATTTGATTTTAGCCTTGATAATTATGCATCAATATTAAAATTGGTAATTGCATTAGGTGATAGATCATTATATTGACATGATTTATAAGAAACTTTTTTTAAAATTTGAGTTAATTTCCATGACAATTCTGACAACCAAATAATATTTTTAATATTTTCCGTACATTCCATGCTCATGAAAACTCGTAATTGTTTGTGGAATTCCACACTAAAAAAATTATGTTCCATATAATTCTATACAGAGTCTAATGTTAGCAAATAATAAATAAGATTCATATAAATGAGGAGGGTTCAAATGCCTTCATATTTTATGTCTCCAATATACCTTCATTTTTAAAAACAATAATAAATCAAAATTTATATCACAGATGTGATTTATGTTATTTTCTCTATGTGCTCATAAAAAAAAAATCATATTTTGATTTTGTTTTTATGTGAATCAATCATTTGACAAATCAATGTTTAGAAATTGTCTATATTAGTATGTTTTTCACAAGTTCTTGATAACAACCAAAACAAAGTTGAAATGCAACAACTTCCACAATGGTGCATGTGTCGTCCTTAATTTGTTGTTCCTTTTATTGTCTTCTTCAATTTTGCATAGTCTTTTATTGTGTTTTTTTTTTTTTTAATGTGTGTTAAGTTAATTTTGTTTATGATCTTTTTTAATAGATCGTACTTGGTCTGTTATTGTCTTTTTTTAGTACAAGTTCGTTAGCAACTACACCCAAATTAGAACTCCAATAGAATTTATTTTAACGAAGATGGCCCACTCTCAGCCTCCGTCAGAATTTAGTTCTGACTGACACAGGGGCCACCTTTGACCTTCCAGTGTCTATGGTCTATGGAGAGTTCGAGGAAGTAGAGAACAAAATATATACTTGTTAATTAGTTTATTTTATCGATCTCTTTCCAGAAATCTACGATTATATACTACAACCTATTATATCGTACCACGTATATCAAGTAAATTTGGAATATGTATATATAATTTGTTTCAATGTCGTTAAAGTTGTTTCCAGCTTTCTTCAGACAAAGTGCTGACGTAGCAGTATCAACGGAAATTTTTTATAAGTAGATATTAAAGAGAAGAAAGAGAGATAAATAGAAAATAGTACATTATATTTTTAATTGGTAGAAAGATTGATAGAATTTTTTTATTGATTTTAAAAATAGGAAAGTTTGAATCTGTAGGATTTTTACATATCAAAATCAGTTTGTCTTTTTTCTTCTAGTTTTTTTAGTAAAATATAAAAGGTTTTTACAAAAATAGATAGAGTATTATAAAATTTAAATATAATAGAAATATAGAAATATTTCATCTATTTTTCGCAAAACTTTTTATATTTTACTAGAAATATAATATAAAAATTCCCTCCATCTATACATCGTATTATAAAGAAAAACGCACTTATTAAGTTTGAATCGATAGAATTTCTACTAATTTAATTTTTTTATTTTTAGGATAAATAGAAATTCTACCAATCAAAAATATAATATATTATATCTGTTTCTCTCTCATTTATTTTTTTATTTCTACAGATAAAAAATTTCCAAGATCAACACCGTTTATTTAAAAGTGTTTGAAACCAATTCGAAGGGTTCGTTACGAAGCTGTTTGGCACACTCGGATTAGGCTTAATTTCTTATTTTTTTCTCTTAAACTTGTCAAATACATACTCTTTTACAAAAAAATTAAAACAAAACTTCAAAAAGCTTTTTAAGTTAATTTTTCGTTAATTTTTCTTAAATTTGTTCAAGTTCTTTAGCCACGTGATTATAGATCTGTATCCTCTCAGGTACTTGACTCAAGCAAATTGAAATAGACGGTTTCGAATTATTCTCAGTCGATGCTTATTCGAGATAGCACAGGGATCAAATTATTTGTGCTTTGAGATCAGTGCCAAGTTGAAAGAATAATTTTCCTAAGTCAGATAATCTGAGGGGATGTGAATTCCCTGATTATGCAAAACAAGCATTTTGCCTAGCTTAAAGGTGTTTTAAGAATTTTATTTTTCAACTTTGTTTTCAAATAAATTTTTCTTAGTGTAGCTTAAAATATAATTTATGATTCTTGCCGAACGAGCCTTATATACAAGAACATATGTTGAAAAAATTATAGAATATCTTGTTTTTCAAAATATAAAACAAAAATATTATGCTGGAAATTTTAAATAGTTTGGTTGTCTATATAAACATCTTAAATTTATATTGATACAGAAAATAATATAGACTGCATCTAAAAGTTTCATTAGTAATGATTCTAACTTTACAGAACTGAATATTTCAGAAATAATGATAAAATTTATAGAGATATCAGAAAACGATATTTGAATCATTTCTTTACAATTAAAATGCTCATTCTCTCTCCAAAGCTAATACGAAAAATGGGCCCAAAATCCAAATACTGGGCCGTCCTTCCAAATTTAACCTTTTTTTTTTTTTTTTTTCTTTCCTTTTTATGAAAAACAAGCATGCGTTCCTTTTCATCCACAAAAACTTTTTTAAAAGAGCCCAGTTTCGTATAAAGCAAAATGGAAAAAGGAATTAAAACGCCAAATTATATCTGAAATGTTCTACCAACGGTCTGAAACAGAAAAAAGACCCCATTCAAATTTCAGGGATGATGCAAGTTGTGAAACAATAATAAATACTTGCGCATTTAAGCACTTCCCAAAGGCAAGATTGAAAGAATCATAACAAATTGTGATCTTGGATCGACTGCGGAAAAAGCACAAAGGGTACCTTCTAAGTTCAATCAAGCATAAAGGTCCATATCAAGACCAATCTATCGGCTCAGTAAAACCCGGTCCATTAGAAGTACACGACCGGTTTGCTTCACAACTGAACTGACAACAAAGGGCTCAGCTGCTCAGTCTCACATTGCTTAGTAATAAGGAACATTTTGTTTTGATTAAAATGGTGAAAAAAAGTAGACTATTCAGGTCTACATCAATAGAATATAAAAATATTTGAATTTGTATGAATTTTGATGCTTAATTTACTTGCTAATGTAAAGAAACTTGTTAGTTCAAACTGACATTTGTACTTGAGCTGTTGGTACAAACAGCCTCAGTTGAAGATTTTCATAATGAGAGGGGAAAATTTTGCATCATATGTAATTTCTATACTATATTGAATCATGTGTAATTTCTTTTGGTGAAAAAAAAATTGAGGATTTAGCAAATTACACATTAAATTAGATAGGCCAACAAACACCAAATTTCTCTTCCAAGAGAAAAAAAGATAAATTAATGACATTATTAATGAAGCATCACGTTACAACAAAACAGAAAGGACAAAAAATTAAAAAAGAAAAAGAAAAAAAGGCAACTAATTTCTCTTTCAAGAGAAACTCTACTGTAATCAGAGGACTTAATTTATTCTACAACGAAAGTATTACAAGAATTCTATATAATTTATCTGGCTCAGCATGTGTTAGCACTTGGAAATTCCAAATCTCTGACAACTGAAGCCTGGCTAAGAGGAGGTGAATTGCAAAGCACGGCACCAACAAGAGAACATACCAGAAACAGTAATAAACAATCCATATCAGCAAGTAAACAGGCAAACAGTAACAGTATAAACAAAAATGCACTGCATTTGGTATGTTTGGTGTAACAAATTCAGAAACCTCCCCCCCCCCCCCCCCCCCACACACACACACACACACACACACACAAAAAAAAATTTGAAAGTCCAAACATAAATTTGTTCTCATCAAACACCCTTATCAGGGACTGGTTTATAAAGAAAGTTGATAATAATATGTTGTATGTTCATTTTTCATTGATGTGTCCATGTGTCATTTTACAGGGTAACAGTGTTTTTCTGTTTTTAGTTTTTGGGAAAAATTTATACCTGAAGTAGCATAGAAGGGGTACTATGCCCCTCTGCAGTTATATGGCTTCTAGTCTTCCTCCCATTAACAGCCAAAACCGAGGGGCTATTGCCGTTTGTTATATCCCAAAAGCTCCTCTTCTTATTTGCCTGTTGCTGAATTGGGGACACAAACCTGTGGCTTTGAACTGGGCTCTTCAACTCCCCTTCCACTTCTTCAACAACTTTTCTTAAACTGGCTCTTGTCAACATCCTCCTCTCACCTCCCATGCATTTTTCATTTACACCCTTTTTCGCAATCAATTCCCGAATGAACTCATCTTTCTGTTTGAGTTGGGTCATGTGATCTTTCCTTTGCTTCTCTAACTTAGCCTCTAAATCCTTCACCTTCTTCTTCAATTCCTTGACTAATATAGTGTTATCATCTCCTAGTAGCTTCTTTTTTGTGTCAGGGGTAGCGAAGCAGGTACCAGAGATTAAGATGTTTCGTTTGGTTTTGCGTAAGGTGGAGGCACATTGAGAAGAAACTGCGGAAGATGGAGCGGGTGAGGAAGTGGAGTTGCATGCAAGTGATTGTGATTGCATTGAGAGTAGCTTCTGCTGGCACTGGATTAGTTGTTGCCGTAACTCACTGTTATCCTTTTGTAGCTGTAGCACGAGCTTTGACTGATCACTTTCAGTTTCTGGTATTTTGGTCACCTCCTCATTTGTATTTGGCTGAGAAAAAAACAGATTTGATTTATAATTTGCTAATGGAAATTTCATTTTTATTATGGCAAAAAAATGAAATGATGATATTCTGCACTTAGCCATGAATTTTATAATTCACTCAAAGGGACCTCTCATCAATTTATTTCTATACAACTCCATTTTTTTATTGCTAACTTATTTATTGCATAACATAAAATTTATCTTTTTAATCATTTTTTTTCGTGTGTGCCTATATACAAATTGAGACAAGATTATATGAGAGGTCAGAACTGCAACTGTTATGATAATATCAATAACCAATATCAGTTGAATGAAATCCCTCCTGTGGAAAAATTCTGCTTTCTATAACTACAGTGAAAATTCTCAATACAACACAGCATATCTAAACAAGACATGATGTAGATAATACCTTAGTCTTGATCTCCTTGGCCCGGTCAGCCCAGTGTAGTGTGTTTTGCGTGTCACCAAACACCAGATTTGATGGGCTGACGTTTGCAATCATCACCGTGTTGCACGCACCCCCAAGAGAGTCCTTGAGCAGCTGTGTCAGCTTGGAGTTGCGGTACGGGATGTGCTTCTTCCCTTCAACCAAGGCATTGATGCAGCTACTCAAGGCAAGTAATGAGCGGTTTATGTTGGCACCCTCAATGGACCGGAGACTTCGCTGGTCGGTTGCCAGTGCCCGCTCTGACCCCGCAAGATCGATTAGAGAGAGCTTCCCAACCCGGGTTAATATGGTATTTGTAGCTGGGTCTTCTACCTTGTACTCTGCAACAACCTAAAATGGAACAAAGGGAGAAAAAAATACTTAGCCTTAAACAAGATTTGTAGTATAATCTTGCTTACATTTAAATGAGACTAAAATGTCAGGGAGTTCAACCAAAAAATCTTTAGACTATTATGGCATAATTGTTGTAGTGGTATTTATTTCATATGGGGTAGTAAGATGCAGGTAATTATTACCTGTAAAATAGCATGAGAACGTGAGGAGGTCTCGTTGACTCGGGTTGGTTCGGTGGTACGGTTTTGGTTGCCCTGCTGAAGCAACCTCATCACCTGTTTCAGATGCAGTATTTAGTTAGACAAATTACACTAAGCACCATCTTTATAAGATTTTCTAAGATATTTTTAATAGAGCAACCAGCTAGGACAATAAATAACCTCGTCAGTCGAGAACGCCCGATATTGAGTGAGACCAGCTGCAACAATTCCCTGAAATGATAAAAAACAAGTTTGCATAAACACCCTGAAGAAATAACAGATATACATTTCTACTTGTTGAATCTCCTTCTAATTATGCAAGTAACCCCAAAATGTACCTGGAAAGCAGGTTAAGTTTTCTAGCATAATGTACCAGTCAATAAAGCATAATCAAATAGTGCCAAGTTCCAGCTTACCTGTTTATCCTCACGAAGTACCAGAGGCCGGCCAGGTGACAATAAATCCCTGACAGTCTCATTATACACCTCCAAATAAGAGAGACTGACAGAGTGGGCTCCATCGAGACTCCGTTGGCGTATCTTTGCAAAGAGGTCCTTGATAGCAAGAACCATCACCCCAGGGTTATCCGTTGTACCCAGCATAGTGTACGTCTTCCCAGCTCCTGTAGCCCCATAGCAGAATACTGTACCATTTTGACCCTGCAGCACCCGCTCCACCAGTGCTGCTGTCCTGCATTATAATGAAATAAGAATAATAAGAAAAAGAAAAAGTTTCTGGTGCAAGACCCTAAAAATTGCTAAAAAAATATCATACAATATTTCCTTTTACCATGTATTAATTACAACATGGGAATCCCATTAGCTCCTATGTATTGCATTCCTTTCTCTCGTGATTTCTTTTCAAAATATACCCGACAATTCTCCTTCCTGTGTTATTTTCCAATTAAAAGTCTGAGAGACAATTATTACAATTAAATCTACAGATAGACAATTTCAGCTCCAAAATTCTCCAGCATTCCACAATATAACCCTTAATTTTACTTAAATTTCTCAACAAAAATAACATTTTCAGCTTAATTTCACTTTATATTCACTAATTATAGATAACAGCTTAACTATAAAGAGCAATTTTAGCCCTTATTCCCATAACTTCATAGTTCATACTGTAAATCACATGAGCTTCTAACACAACTTCACCTCAATTTCACTTGAATATAACAAAAGCTGACTCTAAAACAACAGAAAGGAAAAGAAGCAAGATACCAAGAACAAAAATCTTACGTGGTAGCATAAACCTCCTCTTGACCAGTTGAGTCGGGAAATGCTGCATCAAAACAGAAATGCCGACCTCGCACTCTCTTCAACCTTAAATAGTCATTTTCTGAAGCAAATTCAGTTAAATAAACATCCTTTCTGTTAACAATTCTTACACAGCTCCTTGACCCAGCTTCCTTCTCTTTCTTAGATATTGGTCTCAACCTCACAAACACAACTATTCTACCTTCTTGCCTCTCCTCTCTCTCTGTCTGACCAGACCCTTCTTCCACCTGTGCACCTAATCCACCCATAGATAGCTTTCTCTCAGTCTTGGTTGTGGGTCCTCCTGTTCTTTTGACAGGGCAAGAGTAAGGCCTGCTATTCTCTTTCCCCTGTCTTGGTAAAAACACATGAACAGTTCTCTCTCTCTTTTGTGTGAGCAAGGTGGGATCTTGGTCTTCTTCTGCCCCTTCTTGGCTTGATTCTTTCTTGGATTGGTTTGCTCCATGCAGGTCAACACTAGGGTGATGTGTACCAATGGTACGTGCGGCATGCTGGTTCATCTTTTGTTGTTCGTAGAGAGCTGTGAGTGAGCGCATCTTTTCCGTGAGGTCATGGTTTGGGTTATTCTGACAAGTCGGCGAGCGCATCTTTGCCTCATTTCGATTGATTGAGATATGAACCTGGGTGGACACCGGCATTTTGTCGAGCAATTCAAGAGCAATGTTTGAGCATGCAATGCCAACAAAACCACAAAATCAGATACTGAGATTTAGAAGCTAGCTGGATTGATTTTGGTTTCTTGAAATCGAGGCCAAATGTCAGAAGAAGAATTTGAGCAGCTCAAGAAACTAATAATGTAAGAGAAAACTTGGGGAAGCGAGAGAGGAGAAGAGAGATTTGGGGGTGCAAAATCAGATACTCAGATATCGAGGGAGAGATCTGAGGCGTTGACTGAGATGGAATGAGGGGCGGGTTCGGGTTTCAAATTGGAATGGGGTTTTTGTGCAAAGGTTTTGTCCTCCGTCTGACCGAACTCGTCCGATCCGCGTCAAAATTCGTACGGATTGTCTAGATTCACGTGACATTTTAAGTTATTGAGAATCTCGACGTAATCGGACGGGTTAGATATGTTTTAGGATACAATTTGTACAAAATCCTTTGGACGAAACCATTGCTCCAAATTGAGCGAGGTATAACGGTCGAAAATATTGTGCTACATCGGAACGGTCAATGAGAAAGATTTGAGAGAATTTTGATCTCCAGTTTTTTCATCCCTCCAGCCCTGCGGGTACATGGACTGTATTTGAAAACGGAGAGAACTTCTCTTGAATACAGAAGAGGGCTCAAAGACAGCAACGATTTAATTGAGTATTATTAAATGGTCCTGTGGCTCAGCAAGCAACAGTGGAAAAAAAATGTGATGTTCGTTTCACAATAATTGTCCATGCCCCATGGAATTTTGTGTTGTTTTGTGGTGATTGATGAACAGATAACGATTGTCGTAATTTAAATGGGGTTTACAATACCTCGTATCTTTTATATCTTATTATATTTTATATTTTTATTTTTAAAATCCGAATTGTCGATTTGAACCGCTCAACATAATATCCATACTGAAATATATTTGGAGGTGAAATTTTATAATTTTTGAAAATATTTTACTATTTTTTCAGATAAGTAGAAAATCATTGTTTTTTTAACGATCCAAAAACATTGATTTTGTATCTATCTTAAAAATAGTAAAACAATCTCCAAAAATTATAAAATTTTATCCCCAAACATATTTTAGTATGTATATCATGTTGGGCGGTTCAGATCGACATTTTAGACTTTGAAAATAAAGATATAAAATATAAGTTTTGATGAGTTATGAAAAACATGAGATAATTGAACCATCCGCAATTTAAATAGCACAATTTATACTTTCAAGTCAAATTGATCGTATTTATCTGAATAAAAAACACTTTTAAAGTTCTTAGAACATCTTCATTCTAATTGTAAATCAATTGTAATTGTTAATGTGATAATTTCAATATTAATTTTAAAAATATATGTAAGAATTACTGATTTTATATATCTGTTTCGTTAAAAATCTATAAAATATTTATATAAGCTTTTACAACTTAATTAAAATTGTTAATTAGTTTACAATTATCTGTATGTCTTACAATTAAAATTAAAATGAGATATAAGGATGGAGATGATATACAAAATTAATTTCCAAGCAGGTTGTCTTTTATAATTGTAGGAAGGATGATACATTAAAATTTTCACGGTGAAATGAAAGACTGTCATTTTTATCAACAGTGAATTCAATGCCACCATTTATATTTATAAAATGTTTATTTACCCATGCAATTTAATATATCATAAGCTCTAGTTTTTATTTATTTTTGTGAATAATTGAGGATCAAATCACTCAACTGTTTTTAATATTAACTAGAGATTTTTTATTTAAATTTCGAACCTAACATAAGCTCTATTCATTCCGAGTACTCTTGATAAAGCTTTAAATCAAATTGTATGACTCGTTTGAGCTCGACTTGAAATAGCCCGATGTATAGTTATATTATTAAATTTATAGTATTTAGCTCTTAATATTACTAAATAATCAATTTATTGGTATATTCTTGATAGTTTAGACATAGTGTGTATTAAATTTGACAAAACAAATACACCGTTAGATTTTCAATTGATTTGTAAATTACACTAATTTTTTTTTTCAATTTTGATAATCATTTTATTAATGGTCATATCTTAACATTAAGAGATTTGTTGTCAGCATAATCTTGCTTAGAAAATGCATTAAATAAGAATAATAAAGGTATATTAAATGTATCATTCTGAGAATCTTGTTAGCATGCATGGTCGGATGCTCCTATTTGTAAGATTTGGGGTAAAGATTTTAACAGAGTAGTTTTAGCTTCATGGAGCGCAATAACCATATGCAACTCTTTGTTGATTCTATAGTCTGTGCGCTGCATGAAGCTAAAACTATTCTGTTAAAATCTTTATCCAAGATTTGTTTGCTATCATGATTCAAATTTTCAAAAATCAAAATAAATGAGACAGATCGGACGCTCGCTGTAATTAAAAGAATAATTTAATTTGAACCTAAAACACTGCTATCTGCTTATGAAAAAACATTCAAAAAAAGGCCCCCCCCTCTTTAATTTATATCAGGTAAATTTACTGTTCAATAATCAATAGCGTGCGATCCCTATCAACATTTGAATTTTGATTTTGTGTTTTCGGAATTAATCGCACGAAGAGAAGTAGATGGCCTGTCACGGGCAGCAGTTATGTACGTGTACACCTTGGAATGGACCACTGGACCAATATCATAATTTTAGTACTGGAGAGCATTCAACACTAGTGTGGATATGTGCTAGCGCTGTCAGCTGTGAGTATAGTAACAATATCCCCGAATTATTTCTGTTTTATTCAGTTTTTTTATGTTTTATCGAACCCAACTTCAAATAAAATAAAATAAACTGTATAATATATTTTATTTGCAAATGAAATGTGAATCACAAATTATTCGTGAGAAAAACGTGAAAATAATACAAATTTTTTAATTATTTCTTTTTGCATTTTTTTTAGTTACTTTTTTCTCTTTCTTTGTTGTACTGAATTATAAACTTTTGACTTTATCAAATTGAATCTGGACTATTCATTTGTTACTATGACTGTGACCATAATGTAAAAAAGTTACAACATGCCGCCGTGATTGAACATTGTGGTGCAATATGAGTTTCCCTTACACAGTGTATTTGGTGTGTCACACTGTACCGTAATTATTTTCCAAAGAAATAACATTGCACATTACGAGACACAATATAATACGACATGAGACTAAAATAATATAAAGTTTATATCATTATTATTTTTTCTAACAATTCAAATTTCGGACAATAAAACTATTTATATACCCAAAAATATTTTTTTACTACATAGCAACATAGTTTTATTTATTTTATTTTCTTTCTTTTTACATTTTCGACATTGTCTGTTTATTTCATTTCTTAAACAAACCTAAAAATCGAAAAATAACTAAAAGTCATGATATAATTGGCCACAATATATATGAGTCTCAACACGGCAAAAGGTATGATTTTTTTGCTTTTGACGAAACTTTAAACGCTTAAATGAATTAGTACAACAATTCAGGCCCGTTAATACTATTTCAAATAAAAATCTTATTTCATGAAAGATGGCCCGTTTTGTCTATGACCCGATCAAGCGACATGAAGACGGAACGGATTCCGAGCGGGTAATACTAATATTGTATCCGTATTTGTTTTTTTTAATGAGCGGATATTGATACAGATGGTGAATGGATATCAAAATTTAAAATCAAATTCACTTTAAACGGATACGGGTAAGGAGCGAATAATCTATGAATACGGATACAAAACAAATAATTATCGGATAAGCACTTTAAGATACAAATAAAAATATGATAAATAAAAAATTATAATTAACTAATAAAAAATAATATAAAAGACAAAATAGTATCTTGTTGTTGTATTGAAACAAGGGTTAAAACTAATTTAATAGAGACTTAAAAGCAAACTACAGTCACAGGCTAAAATTTTGAATGGAGAAAAATAGAGGTAAAAAGGAAAAAATAAATAGCATTATATATATATTACTCCATGTCATATTTTCATTTTGAAAGTCCAAATGACCGATCTGAACGTTAGATGTGATCTCCATATTGAAATGTGCTTGGAGACCAAATTTTATATTTTTTTAGAATTTTTTTACTATTTATTAAGCAATTTTGAAAAGCTGTTTTTCTGTGAACAGTAAAAATTTTTGGACCATCGGATCAGCGATTTTCAAAATTGTTTAATAAATAGTAAAAAAATTCCAAAAAAAATATAAAATTTGGTCTCCAAGCACATTTCTAAATGGAGATCATGTTGAGCGGTTCGGATCGGTCGTTTGGATTTTCAAAATAAAAATATAGTGCCATAGAGCACCAACACATTTTACTCCACATGGAGTAGCGTACATAGCTCATCTCTCTCTCTCTCTCTCTCTCTCTCTCTCTCTATATATATATATATATATCCATTCTATTATTAAGCACGTTGGGTGTCCGATCCGCCAACAACTACGATTGAAAGATGAAACTTCGTATTTGATCTCAGCCCTTCAATTACATAATTTGTATTCTTTTGATTAAATGCATATGTTTTATATATAGAAGTCTAAATTTAGTTAAAAACATACCCACCACATGTACTGCCACATAATACGTTACAATTAAAATTGAACAAATTCTGGAATTTAGCGATATATTTATCTGTTACCTTTTTTTTTATTTCCATATTTCTCCTCTTCAATTAAGAAGACTCCACCTTCTATTTTCTTATTTTTGTTTTGTTTTTATTACTTCTTCGTTTTTATACGGATCACAATGGAAATCAATTTTTTTTTATTTCCTTATTTCTCTTTCTTTATTTCTATACATATTGGTGTGGACAATTTAGAATATATTTCAAATATAGAATATATCAATGTGTGTGTGTGCATATTCTAAATTAAAAACAAGGAAGAAGAAGAATATAAATTGAAAAGTGTGTGAATATATATTTATCTTATAATATGTGTGTGTGTGTCCTATACATACACACGATAACACTTTTTATTTATGTTTTTTATATCATATTATATGTTGATATTGAATTGTTGTATGATATTTGATATTAGATTCGAATCAAGCTATTATTTGATATCATTGGTACTTAAAAATAAATAATCATCACATCATCAAATTGTTATCAGATATCACGATTAAAGTTAATCAAAAATACAAAATCATATAAATTTTCTATTAACATGTGTTTTAATTTTTAAATAATTATTATTTTTATTGATATATTTGTTTCTTATAATATGTCTCGTTGCAATGCACGGGTATGATACTAGTATATATATATATAGAGTAAGGCTTGGGTGCTATGGATAGCATAGAGGCCTACGGTGCTACGGCTTAATATTCGAGTTTTTAAAATCTTAACGGTCGATCTGAACTGTTTATCTTGTTCTCCATATTAATAAGTGTTTGGAGACCAAATTTTACATTTTTTGGAAATTTTTTATTATTTTTTTAGATAGGTAGAAAATCAAATATCTGAATGGTGCATAATTTTTTAGATCAAGTGATTTTCTACCTAGCTAAAAAAATAGTAAAAATTTTCCAAAAAATGTAAAATTTGGTCTCCAAACACATATTAATATGGAGAACAAGATGAACGGTTCGGATCGACCGTTAGGATTTTTTTTTGCGTGAATCATGCTCGTAGGCAATAGCTTTATTAATCACAACTTTCATAGGAGATTACATTTGATATAAAAACCTTCCTATGAAAAACTAAAATCCCAAAAACATAGGATATGTGTAGCCCATACAGTCCCAAGCTATCCCTTTCGTTGAACCCATTTTTGCTAACTTATCAGCCTTTCCATTTTCATCTCTACTCACATGGCTACATACAAAATCAATGTTTTCCTTCATGAGCTTCCAGATTTGCATGGTTTCCTCCAAGGCTCGCCATTCAGTTTCTATTGGTGGTTGTATACTTGATATCGCCTTAGATAGAGACAGATTGTCAGTGCAAAACCTACATGAGGAAATACCAGACAGTACAACATATTTCATTGCCTCTAGTAGAGCTTTTGCTTCTGATTGCATGGGGCATGATGATAGTATTCCAGCCGTTCTGTATGCTATTAAAGTTTCGCCTTTTGAGATTATAAATCCCATGCCCCCATTCCAATCCATGATCCATGACCCATCCGTAAAGCAAGTGTAAGAGTTAATGCCTACCTCCGGCTGTTGTGATATATTTGGTGCATGCCGAGTGAAGTTGGAATGTTTGGTACCCGACTTGCCAATTTGAGTTTCAGAATTGACCTTTTGGAAATAAGCTATGAAGGTTTGAAAACTAGGGATCTTTCCACCGTATGCACGGTCATTTCGGCACCGCCATATTGACCACATACAATTCACCATTGTTGTCCATTGCTCGTCCGTTAGCATCCTAGCCATTTGTACCAGATTATAGTGGAGGTCCCCATTGAAGCTATCTGATTGAAGTGGTAAAGGACCAGCAAACCAGCAACTTCTTGCAAATGTACATAGAAACATCATATGATTAGCATCCTCCACTTCTTCCCCACAAGCAGCATATGTTGCATCACCTCTTGAGGTTCTTGCTGCTATGACCGCTCCTAGCGGAAGTGCTCTATTTACCAGCTTCCAAAGAAATAATCTTAAACGTGGTAACACATAACCTTTCCGCCAAATAATCCTCCACTTCTATTTTTCCAGTTGTGTTGAAACAGAATTTTCACCTTGTGTTGTAGCTTGCAATTCACCTAGCTTGATATATGCTTTTTTAACCGAGAAAGACCCATGTGATGCCGCAGTAAAGATCAATCGATCCTCCTCATCCGGTGCAATTGGAGGCAGCACATGTGTCACTATCTGTACACTTTGCTGGAAACCAAAAAGTTCTATCAATTTCCCAATATCCCATGTATTGCTTGGTACCTCTACCAGCTCATTTACTGTCAACTTTCGTTGCATAGCATTTTGCGGATTAATTTCCATCATTCCCGGAGCCCATGGTTGTGCAAAAGCCCTACATGTCTTGCCATTTCCCAACCTCCACGTTAACCACGGCAACAATTTCTCTCGAAGGGTCATGATTGCTTTCCAAAACATAGTACATCTGCTGCTCCTTTTGTTTGTCCAAACATCTGATCTCGGCATATATTTAGCCGCCACTATTTGAGTCCAAAGCGCCTCTGAGCCGGCAGCTAATTTAAAAAGCGACTTCATTAGCATAGCATCATTAACCCTTGAGAGATCTCTAATCGCAAGTCCTCCTTTATCCAACTGTTTTGCTATTTTATCCCTAGCCACATAGGACAAAAATCTATCCTTGTCTAATGCACCCCAGAAAAATCTCCTTGTATAGGATGTGAGTTCTTTTATCACCGCAGTCGGTATCTTTAGAGTAGCCATATAATAGATAGGTACAGATTGCAATACACTCTTGATCAAAATTAATCTTCTTACTTGAGATAATATACGGCCCTTCCACATTTGTAACTTGGAGGTAACCTTTCCTATTAGAAAATCAAATGATCCTCTTGAGGTTGAGATAGGGGCACCTAAGTATGATGTTGCTGTATCATTTTCAGAAGGAATAGAGAGTATACTCGAAATAGCAGTCTTTTCTTCATCTGAGACTGCTCCACTAAACCAGATTGTGCTTTTATCCGGGCCTACACACTGACCCGAGATATCAGAAAAAAGAGATAGAGTTTGCGAGATGGTGTGTGCCTCTTGATTTGTGGCTGCCCCAAAGAGAAGTAAATCATCCGCGTATATGCAATTTGTAATTGGTGATGCACTAGGAGCTAAACGAACCCCTGTCAACTGGCCATTGTCTAATAAGAATTTTAACTGTCTTGAGAGAATATCCATACCAAGAATAAACAGATATGGCGAAAGGGCGCACCCCTGCCGTAATCCGCATTCAGGTTTAAAGAAGCCTCCATCACTAGAGCCATTAACCACCACCGAAAACTGAGCGGATGTAACACACGCCATAATCCATTGTAGCAATCTAGGAGGAAATCCATATAAATGCATAATTGACATTAAGTAACCCCAATCCATTCGATCAAATGCTTTCGATAGATCGGCCTTCAAACAAAATTCTATATTAGCATAATTGCTTAAGCTAAAAGAGTGTAAAACTTCCCTCAACAAAATGACATTCTCCGAGATATCTCTGCCCGGAACAAAGGCCGCTTGAGTTGGTGATATGCAATTAGCAATGAAAGGTTTAAGCCTTAGAGAAATAATTTTGGATATAATCTTGTATAGAACATTGCAGACTGATATAGGTCGGAATTGCCCAACTTGATGAGCATCTTGACTTTTTGGAATAAGGATAAGATTAGAACGAGCTATGTTGGCTGGCATCACCCCTGATCTGAAAAAAGCCAAAACCTCACCCAAAACTGTGGGACCAAAAATATCCCAATTGTCTTGTAGCATCTACGTATTGAAACCGTCTGGACCCGGGGCTTTGTGTGGCCCGAGCATCTTGAGAGCATTGTATATTTCCTCATCTGTAGGATTAGTGCAAAGGGATTCCCACATATAAAATGGAATTTTTGGCAAACCCGCAATCAAATTTGGGTGTAGAGCTTCTTCTACTGGAATTCGGTCACTGGATCTATAAATAGATCTAAAGTGCTGCACAAAAATTTTCCTTATATTTTTCTCATTTGTTTCCCACCGATCTGGTTCAATTAAAAGAGATTTTATAGAGTTTCTCTTATTTCTAATCACTGCAGTAGTGTGGAAAAATTTTGAGTTACGATCTCCAAAAAGAGCCCAATTAACTCTTGACCTTTGATGCCAATAATATTCATTCATTAGTAAATATCTCTCATGTTGACTTTGTAAATTTTGTTCATTGCTTCTAGTATCTCCATCAGGTGGTTGCACATTTAGTGACGACATTTGATCCTCTATTTGCTTGAGCAATACTTTTGGAGTTTTTTGCTTGCGTACCCACACCATGACCTCCTTTTTAAAATTCTTTGTTAACTGATTCCATCCATGTTGAGCGACTCGCACAGCTTGGGCACAAACCTCCTTGAAATCATCATGTAATAGCCACCAATTTTCACATCTAAAATCTAGCCGAAGTCTGATAGATTTTGGGTTGGTTCGAACGAGAATAGGTAAATGATCACTATTAAAGCGTGGTAAATGGAAAACTGCTGTGTTTGGAAATGCCAAAGTCCATGGAAGATTACATAACGCTCTATCTAACCGTTGAGAAATATTTGCTGCCCCCCCCCTTGCTTATTAGACCAAGTGTAAGCAGGACCGTTACGACCGAGATCAATGAGCCCGACGCCATGTATCCAAGCCCGAAAAGCCCTGTTTTGAGTGCTCAATTTAGAATTTCCTCCCCCACTTCTCCACTGTATCCTTAATTGCATTGAAGTCACCCAAAAGGCAAGTATGTTTGTCTTGATTTTCAAGGTATGAATCAATTCTGCTCCAGATTTCCGGATTACTCGAATATTGAACCATAGTACCATAGGCCTTTATGCTATCCATAGCACCCAAGTCTTACTCTCTCTCTCTCTATATATACACACACATATATATTAATTCATAGTATAGATCGACCCATAATATACATTTTAATAGGAAAATTATGATTTTATCGGTGCAGAATTTACTGACAAGGACATTGAAATAAATTTCAATCTCTAGAAGAATACTAATTAAGATTTTATATTAAATAATCCATGACGGAATTGATAATATCAGATATCCCGCACGAGTAGGGACCATTTGAGTAACAGATGGAGGTCTAGCTTCTAAATTTCATTAATATTATCATTCATCAAGGACTTCTTACCAGAATTTCGAATTCACGGCCTTCTACACAGAAAGTCTTGCCATTTGTCATTAAGATTCTTGCTCCAAATTGTTAGTTGATTAGCATGTATATTAATTTTCAGTTCCTTTCTACTTTTTTTTTCTTTAGAAAATAATAGAAATATCACTATAAGAGCGCAAGAGAAGTAATACGTACAAGGATTTGCTCCTTAATTAAACTTCAAAAGAAACCTGGCATTATATAGCTCTGATTAAGCTCTTGGACCAGAAAGAGAAAGATAAATTCATACTTATTTCTTGAGTAACTTTTATCATATTTATTACTATATATTTCTCATATATCATATATACTGTGTCAATGGAAACGCACACATTATCAGGAGCGGACCCAGCATGTAACAGGGAGGCAGCCGCCCCCCTATTAGATTTTGAGTTTTAGTGGTGATCTATCGGCTGATCGACTTTGCCTTCTAAATTTTTTTTATCCCTCTAGTTGTTTGATTTGTAATTCGAGTTAAATTTAGTATTAAAATCGAAATAAAATTCTTAAATTATGATTGCTAATTATAATTGTAAGTTAAAGCATTAGAAGTTATAAGACAGAGCATTGTTTTTTTTTTTTATTTTTTTTATCAAGTACCTAATTAGTTAATGAGTTTAAATCCGATTAGTTATTTAAACCCGATTCAATATTTTTTGGCCTTGACGAAAATCGTGGATCCGCCCCTGCACATTACCAACTTTTGTTGCTAGTGATATAGATGCCTATATATGGATAAAAGTTAACAGGCGATAGAGTATCATAGGCTATCAGATCAGATATTCTTTAAATTATGTAAACTGTCAGTTTTGCTCAGGGACAATGTATTAGTAGCTATAAAGTTATCAAGCTGTACCAGCATTTTCTTCACGGAAAAATAACAGCAGTGTTACAAGTAGAATCATACTTAAAATGACAAAAAGAAGAATCATACGTACGTACACACTAAACTCAAGCACCAAAGGTGCCATTTATTTTGAGATAATTACTCCAAATACTAGTACACATTGAGCATGACTGCCTCTAATTAATTAGCTGTTGGTGGATAATGTGGCGGCTAAGGTGTTGTTTTAAGCTCAGGAACTGGTCCAGGCTCCGGTTTAGGATCAGGTGTTGGTTCAGGCAAGGGACCTGGCTCCGGTTTAGGCTCAGGTGTTGGTTCGGGCAAGGGACCTGGCTCTGGTTTAGGCTCAGGTGTTGGTTGATCAGGTGTTGGTTCAGGCAAGGGACCTGGCTCAGTCTCTGGCTCAGTCTCTGGTTTAGGCTCGGGGTTAGGCTCTGGTTTAGGCTCTGGCTTAGGCTTTGGTTTACACTTTAGCTTAGGCTCTGGTTTAGGCTCGGGCTTCGGTTTACGCTTTAGCTTAGGCTCTGGTTTAGGCTCGGGCTTTGGTTTAGGCTCAGTAACCGGGCCAGGCTTTGTTTTAGGCTCCGGGATGTATTCATTTTTCTCTTCCACCATATGCCCATTTACCTCAGGCACAATGGGAATATCATAGCCATAGCCATAGTGGGGTGGCTTGGGTTTTGGTTCGGGCATGTGACCGTGTTCTTCAGCAGTGATACGGCCATGGCCGTGGTGGGCAAGTTTGCGGCCTTCTGGCTTATAATATGCCGAAACCGGGACAGTGAAAAGCACTACACCAAAAACTAGAAATAGGAAGAAGTAACAAGAGGAAGATGCCATTGTGTGAGGATGATCAGAGTGCTAAGTGAGGTGGTATTTATACAAGTTTTATAAGGCTAAAGGAAGAGGAGGTGTCTTAATCACCAATGTTGAATTATCAAATATATATAAAGCTTTTTGTTATTTACTTCTTTATTCTAGAAACTCAGCAACTAAAATTACCAAATTAATAACCATGCAAACCATCTTCTCAAAGAAGATTTTTTTTTTTTTTTTTTCTGAAGAGTACATCTAGCATAAATTGGGCAATATTAGGTAACCAGAAAACAAAGTTTTATCACGCTAGAACAATTTGAGGAGGATCATATCATTGTCACATTAATTAAACGAGACTATAGAGAGTGAGTCGTTGGAGAAGATGAGATCAGATAGGAGTTCGTTAGGCGGATTCAGAATTTCCGTCAAAGTAGAGGATTCGTAAAATAAAATAACAAATCAGGTTCAAACCCATTAGCTAAAAACCAACGCACTAACTAAAGATTTTCAATTCTACTGACTTCTAATTTTTAATATTTTGACATCTAATTTTAATTATCAATTAGAATTCAAAAAATTTATGATAATTTTAACTCAAATTATAAATCAGAATTTAAGAGGGAACAAATTAAATTTTGGGAGGAGCAGCGAGGGGGGATAAAGTTGTTTGAAGCATTAAATCTCCATAGAAAATTTAAAATCCAAGAGGGCAGTTATCCTTTTGGCTCTTTGGGGATTTGTCTCTGAAATTCACAACATTTTAATTTTTAATATTATAATTTCTAATTGTAATTATCAATTAAAATTTAAAATATTAATTATAATTTTAACTCAATATTAACTCAAATTATAAATCATGATTTTAGAGGGGACAAATAAAATTTTGGGAGGAGGGGTGAAGAGGGAGGGGGTACAAAGTTACTCCGACCATTAAATCTCCATAAAAAAATAAAAAAATAAAAAAATAAAAAATAAAAAATAAAAAATTCAAAATCCAAGAGGACAGTTATCCTCTTGGCTCTATGTGGATTTGTCCCTGAAATTCGCTACATTTTAATTAGACATGTCGTTTGTGCAACACATAAAGACACATGGGACATGCCATATATCTTCAAATTTCACTTTATAAGTGATCCATTACTGCAATAATTATTTGTTTTACGGGTTGAAAAAAATTTGACAACATTTTCTTTTTGATAATTTTAATGATGTCTTCTTATATATCTTTGACAAGATAATCTAAATAAACACAAAAAATAAAAACGTTTTTGTTTGCCTTATAGATTAATCCGTTATGTATCAATTCTCATACAATCAAAATTCATTTCTTGTTACATTAAATCCCGTTGAATATAAATTATTACATTTTATGTCATTTGATGAACGGTACTAAAACATATATAAATTTTATTATTTTTAAAGTATATGTTGTGTATAAAATATATACTTTGTTTTACTTGTCAAATTTCATTGTTGTAAGTTATTTTTACGATATTATCTAGATTGTTAAACTAATTAGTTGTCATTGATTCTTATTTATTAGCGCTTAAATTTATTCAATATATCATCAAAATAAGTTATATCACATTATTTTGTAGCATTTTAGATACAAAATCAATAATTTAAGTTATCAAATATACCTTAGTAATAAACCACACCGTGGGCTCCGACACTGGTTTTAGTGTTGTGTGAATTGTGTAAAATTTTTTTTTTTATTTATTAAGATGGATGCAAAATTCAATGATCTCAAAATTAAAGTTTTATAAAATACTTAATAAATAGTAAAAAATTTCTACAAATATAAAATTTGATCTCCATGTAGATTTTAATTAATATAGAGGATACAAAAAAGAATTCAATTACAACATTCTATAGTTATAACATTTTACAACATGATTTTTCAAAATTCAAACAGTCAATCTAAATCTTTCAACATGATCTCTATATTATATGTGGTTGGAGATCAAATTTCACATTTTTCTTTAATTTTTTTATTATTTATTAACATGGGTACAAATTTCAATGGCCTGAAAATAACATTTTTTTGTAAAATACTTAATAAATAGTAAAATAATTCTAAAAAATGTAAAATTTGATCTCCAAGCACATTATAATATAGAGATCATGTTGAACGGTTTGAATTGACTGTTTGAACTTTAAAAAATTATGTTGTACGTAAGATGTAAGATGTTGTAACTATAAAATGTAAGCGGATCCTTCTGCATGCTTTTGCATGTATATGTAGATATTTATCATTAATGGGTGTCTTGAAATAAATAATCAATGATGGAGTGTGAGACTGCATTTAGTACTTCCTTTGATGGAAAAGCATGAACTTCCCCATTAATTATTCGTTCTCTCTTAGAATCTTTTATATGTTCTTTTCTCGGGCATGTCAGTGGCTTAGGTTTGGTAATTAGATGTTGCTTAAAAGATGCGCAAGTAAGATAAACTTAAAAATATGACGGTAAGGTTAGAAGGGTAAAAAATATAGCACTGAAACAAAACAAAAAAATCTTCTAAAGATGTTATATAAAGCAGTTGATGTATGTTTTTTCTCTTCAAAAGTTACCTGGTTAATTGGTTTTGTTGTGCCTATCTGACTCCATCGCAGACAGTTTATCTAAGATCAAATTTATTTACCAGCATTCAAATTGATATGCCATATAAATAAGAAGAGGGTTCAAATATCTCCATTTTTTGTGCCTCCACTATATCTCTATTTTTTAAAACATAAAAGTCAAAATAAAACCGTTGGATATGATCTACATTATTTTATTTATTCACATGTAAAAAATTATGACATTTCAATTTTGTTTTGGTTGCCATCTAAATCTTGTAAAAAACATGCTAATATGGATAATTTCTAAATGTTGATTTTTAACTTATAGATTTACATAAAAATAAAATTGAAATGTCATAATTTTTTATGAGCACATAGAGAAAACCACATAGATGACATCTAACGGTTTTATTTTGATTCTTAAGTTTTAAATTTTGAGTTTTTAAAGTTTTTAAAAATAGAGACACAGTAAAGGTACAAAAAATAGAGGCATTTGAACTCTTCTCATAAATAATTGGATATTAAGACTTTTAAAGTATTTCATGTCATCAAGACTTTTAAAGTATTCATGTCATCAAGCATTTTTAATCGTTATAAAACAATTTGCATGTATTCTAACTTATGAAATATGTTTTGGTCAATTTGTACTTGTCGTTTCAAGTCAATCTGATAAGTTTTGAAATGTGACTTAGGGATGTGTCAAAGAGGTGCGTCATAGAGATGCCTTCTTTCGACAAAGAGATGTGTCGAAGAGATGTGTTCTTTTGTGAAAGGTCACACAAAAGGATGTAATCTTTCGCAAAAGTCTCCTCATCCTTTATAAATAAGATGACATACTTCTCATTTGAAAGACAATCTCAGATAAAGAGAAACACATACAAAAATTTCAGCAAAGAGAGAATCCCGGGTACTAGGTACTTTAGTTGTGAATTAGTGGGACACGTTCAGTATATCGCTGTGGCGTGACTCCAACCAGTGTTCAAGAGGATAGACGAGAAGAGGGTGAACTGAACAAACTACGAGAAGGTTTAAAAGGACTAGACGTACGTGAAAGGAACTTCCAAGATCAAGTTACATTCCGCTACGATAATTCTGATCTTGAATATTTTGCAGTTCAATTATTTCTAACATTTTAAAAATCATTAATCATTAATCACAAGTCATTAATTCTTGGGCTATATATGACTTCTAAAGTATACTATTACAGACAATAGAAACCAAAAAAGACCAAAAATTACATCACAAGCTAGCTACTAAATCTAGCTAACTGATCCATCAATTAGTTAGGTAGTAGCTAGGTTTTCACAAAAATAACAGCCGATTCGTACTCACCGCAAATGGCTTCCTATAAAAATTGTCATGCTAATTAAACTTATCATCATCGTTTCTTATCAATATATCTTTTAGTGGTTTTACCACTAAACATCAAAAAAAAAAAAAAAAAAAAAAAAAACTTATCATTGTCATGGTCAAGGAGTTCCTGGTGGACCCCATCTCCTCCATCACTTCTTGACCCTCCAATGCTCTACTAGGAGAGACATAATTTAGATGGAAATCATGTCCATATCCACTGGTTTCCGGCCACCTAGGCAAATGGGGGACAACATAACACCATGCATCAAGCATCCTACATGTCCAATAATATATCCAACAAAACCCATATCAATATATAATGGTTTAATGGAGTAGAACTAGGGTGCATTTTCATGTTCTTAAGTTCATCAAGTTTTTTGGTGAACTCAAGTCTAAAACCTGTCAAATCGGTTTCAAATAATAAATTCAAACCATTGAAACCCGTATACCTTACGAGTGATGCGTCTACATGTGAAAATTTTAAATATTTAAATTAATTTTGTATAAAATCAAGCGGTCAAAAACATTCAAAAAATGAATGC
Source organism: Carex pumila (assembly GCA_033356055.1). Lineage (NCBI taxonomy): Eukaryota > Viridiplantae > Streptophyta > Magnoliopsida > Poales > Cyperaceae > Carex > Carex pumila. The sequence continues at coordinate 73,448 of JARJHM010000626.1, read as the reverse complement.
ATCAAAATTAATTTAGTAAGCTTCTAATTTTGACCTGCTTGACTTTATACTAAATTAATTTAAATGTTTAAAACTTTCACATGTAGACTCATCACTCATAAAGTAGCGCGAGTTTAAGTAGTTCAGATTCGTCATTTGAATCCGATTTGATGGATTTTAGACTTGAGTTCACCAAGAAACTTGGTAAAATTAAGAACACCCTAGTTCTACTCAGATTAATGGTGTTTCATATGTGCTACATGTTCATTAAAGCATACATCATTCTTAATTTTCCTAATGGTTCAGCAAATGACACTGAACGTACTTAAAATGCATGTTTTATACTGCTATTTGGTTAAAACCTTTTTAAAAGGATTTTCCAATTTAAATAATTGACCTATCCGTTAATTATTTTAATTTACTCAATCTCGGTCCAAAACCACGGTCCTGTCAGCAATCACTACCAGACCGAACTTACAATTATTTAATTTAGATTTCTTATTTAATTTATACGGCCCAACACAAGAGCCCACAGAGCAAAAGCCCACGACCGGAAGCAGCCTGCAGCTTCGGCTTCTTATTTTTGTTCCCTTTGTTCGCCTTCTTTTTTACGGCTCGTTACAGAATGACATGGTTAAGGTGTGGCATGTGCGTCAGTTATGTGCTGTGATTATTTCTGTGTTGTGGTTATTTTTTAAAACTTTAGTACGGCACATCATGTCGCGTGAAAGATTTAGTCACAATACGGCACAATACGTGATCACGTGTAATTATGACCATTAGATACGTCATGTGTAATTAGAACCATCAAATACCGATTAAATGATGAATCTTGTATAAATTAATTTAAATTATGATCAAATGGTCACATAGATCACGCGATGCATGTTTGGTCATGACGTGATCCACGTGGTGTGACCATTCCTTGATATTTTGATCATTGCACAACACAACATGTAATAAATTAATATAGTCATGGCACAACACAACATAAAACCAAAGTCACAGTATATAAGTCACAACACGGCACGTCACATCACATTTTTTTCCACTTTAGCAATAAAGCTGCTATTGAGCCTAGTCATGAGGAAGTTTGGAAAAACTGAGACTCAATTTGTGAACTCTATGCCTAACAACTCGAATCAACTTGTAGCTCGTGAGCTAACTTTCTTATTGAAATTAGTGATTTTGATTTTGAGACAAAATAAACAGTTCGTAAATTACCATAACAATTCAGATACATAATAAAAACTACTAAATTGATCAACCCACCAAAACAATCCACAATTTCTAATATTGTCCAAAAGTTACCAAACAAGTCTACAAATTACAAAATTACATTGACTCGAGTTACTTATGAGCAAGTTGTGTACAACTCGAATTGAACTAGTAAATTAACTGAGTCAATCAATTCGAATCAGATCTAACTCAAATTGTTGATGAATTGAATCCAAATTAATTCTAAACGAGTTATGAATCACGAACATTCTGTGCAACACTACCGAAAGGGGTCCAGAACTCCAGATCCATGTAATAACGAATTCACATCCTCTTGGGTTACCGGACTAAGTACAATTGAATCAGATGGCCCAAAATTGTTCTTTTTAACATGGCACGAATCTCAAAGCACGAATAATACTGTCCCCTCAGCCATCCGGACAAGAACCGGTTGAAATTAAATCTGGACTGTCCTTTTCAATTGTGTTGAGTCAGGTACCTGGGAGAATACAGATCCTGTAATAACTGTGAGTTTGGTTTCAGAACTTCTGATCAGAAATTTGGGCCAATCTGGGCCGTTGTACAATGCAGAGGGCCTTTTAATGATCGAGCCAGAGCAGATCGGACGGTCCAGATCAAACCATAAAATTTGGTTTATTTAGGGGTCGGAAAAGAGAGAAGGAAAAAACAAAGAAAAAAAACCGCAGTAATGGCGGTTCATGCTCAATCTCATTAAGCAGTGTGATTACACCTGAGAGAGAGAGAGAGAGAGAGAGAGAAGCGAGTAAAAGAGAAGGCAATACTCTGATGGATCGGACAGAGGAGAGGAGCCCGTCGGACGAACCGGAGAGGCGGCTAAAGAAGGCCATGGAGAAGTTGTACCAGTTCCCCAATCCCAGAGCCTCTTCCTCCAGGTGCGCCTCTCCTTCGATTTTAGTTTTGTGTTTCGTTAGTGAAATCTGAATTGATCGATTTTGCCGCTGGTTTGGTTTTGAATTCGAACAGTTCATCGGTACCTATGGAGACTTCGAGAAAAGCAGAGCTTAGCACGAGATTCGGGATGGAAAAAGGATTTCGGGTCCCACATGTCAGTGCAGTGAGTCCTGCACCTCCTTGCCGGCCTTGGGACCGGGGTGATCTGATGCGGCGGCTCGCCACGTTCAAAGCTATGACTTGGTTCGCTAAACCTAAGGTTTTGTTTTTAGGTTATAAAATTATTTTGGTGCATTGCTCTTAATCTAAACATTAAAGTGCCACCAATATGTTCATTAAGCCCACCTTTATTTCTCATTTAGTTGAAAAGACTAATGCGGAGGGTTTATCACATAATTGGGTGTATTCTTTTAAGAAATTGGTGTAGATGAGTGTATACTGTATAAAGAAATTTCTTGATTGTAATATCATTGGGAGCTTAATAATTGCTATCTTATGTTTGCGTGTGCCAAAAGGGTAATTTATTGGAGCAAATTTTACAATTGAACTGATGATCATAATGTGTCACATTTTTCTTCTTTTGAAGTGTGATTTAATATAATTTATATTAAGGGGGGTTCAATAAATTGTAAATTATTCCATGATTGCCTTGGACCTGGGTTCTCTTTAATTCTAGGAAATATATGTTTGGCAGAATTTCAGTTTTAATGCATGTCTTTAGAGGCCTTATTTTATGCTTAGACATCAGAATATAACTGATTAGCATCTCAAATGAAAACCATGAAAACCAATTTGGAAAATTTGGGAAAACTGAAAATGTTGAACCGTTGCACTGTTTTTTATGTTCCTTTAGGTAATCAGCCCAGTTAACTGTGCTAGGAGAGGTTGGGTCAATGTGGAGCTAGATACTATATCATGTGAGGCATGTGGGGCCCGCCTCATGTTCTCCACTGCTACTTCCTGGACATCACAACAAGGTGTCTTTTCTTTCATTTTTTATTTATTTGATCTTTGTAAATAATTCTGAGCTTAGTTTTGACAAGAGCACAGCCAAACTTTAACTACTGAATTGAAGCCTCAATGCCAGATTAACTTTGTTGTGTTTCAATCCAGCCACAAATCAATGGCAAACAATTGTAGCATGAGTTTTGATTTCCTCATGTATGACTATGGTTCTGGTCACCATTTACTGTTAAAAGTTTCAATTTTCAGTGCTGTTAATTTTCTAAATTGGCTTATTAATCATTTAACTTCCATATAACTCTGATTGGAGCAACCTGGACTGAATTAAGTTCTAACTGTACAATCAGTATTAGTATTCTAATTTAGCATTAAATTGCCTCTGGTGACAATATACTGTATCAAGACCTTAATGGCATCTGTGCAGAGTAGTCGTGTATTTATTAGCTTTAACATCGAAATAAGTTGGAAAATTTGAAAAAAGCATTTTAGTATCTTGTTGCTTAAGCCACCATTGCTAAACCCAGCTGACAGCTCTTAGCTAGCCACAATTGAAAATAGATAACTAACTAATGGTGAAATTCAGTATTGATAATCCTGATTCTATTTTACCAATGCAGTGGATAAAGCGGCTGCTGTTTTCAGTTTGAAACTGGATAATGGCCACAAACTACTATGCCCATGGACAGACAACATATGTGAAGAGTCTTTGGCTCTCTTTCCTCCCACACCCCCTTCAGTTTTGATTCGTAACTACGAGGATTGCATCACTGACCTTCTCCAGCTCTCATCCCTTCCCAAGATCTCATCATATGCCTTAGGTTACATGAAGAAACAAGAACCTCGAATTGAGGAATTTTTGAAAGAGCAGTCTTCTCCGTCAGTCATGATAAAGGGAATTATTCAGATTACTGAAGGGGTACATAGAAAGGATCTAGAAGGTTTAGTTGATGATTCAGATGCTTACTATGAGGTATGTCATCTTTGTACAAATTTGTATTATTTATTTTTATTGCTTTTTTGTGGTAACAACATATATAGGAAAACTTAACACTATGCTGAAACACGAAATAATTTATTTAGATAGGAATTTTGTACCACATATGAAAAGACTTTGTACAAGTAATATGATTTCATAATTTAATCATCTCACCTGCATAAAGTGATGTACGAATTAATCACTTCTCAAATAGCCTCAAGTGGTTTAGAAAATATCTATCGTGTTGTGATCTACCAGTAGTTGACCAAAGTTGCTATCCCGTGCAGTATTCCCATAAGAGGAAATAATGCCCAGATCCAAAACCGATATCACTGATTGGATGCTGTGGTTGGTATATGTTAGTATTCTACTGTGGTTCTTGTTTGTTGCATTCTTTTTATTAAAATTATTATATTGGGTGAATATTGCTGCAATTTGTTTTATTTGTAGTCCCTGAAGTTGATAGCTTTGTGTGGGTGGGGGCTCCACCAGCTCCCTTACTCCATTGATCGAGTCAAACCAACTTCTCACAAGGAAACCACAACCTTGTCAGAATCAATGGAACAAGGATCAACTATAGTTACATTTAATTCATCAACCAGCATTGATGATGGAGAATCAAAATACCATGATCCATCATCGTTTGTCTTTGAGTGCAATCTTTGTGGGGCCCGTGCTGCTCTTTGGCCCTTCACAACTGTGGAGAAGCCTCTCCGACTTTTCAGTTTTGAAGAAAGTTCTTCGACCAGCAAACAAGGAGATGCTAGAAATAGTAGTGGTACTAGTAGCATTACAGGAGGTTTTAGTGCAAGTATAGGAGGTGGTCCCCCAGCGACCAGGCAAAATTTTCGGCCAAGAGTTACTTTACCAGTCATCAGCCGGCACCTGAAATCGGTTTTGCAAAATTTTGGAGGGCTGAAGCGCAAAAGAAGCTTGGATGAATCCTCAAGCGAAGGTGTAGGGGATGTTGCAGCAGTAACAGATCAAGCGAATGCCAATGGCTCATCAGAAAACTTGTCAGGTGAGAGCCAATCATAAAAGAGTTGTTGGTAAACAAATATTTTTATGATTTTCATTAGAAGAAACCACTGTTTGGGCACTCTTCCCTTAGAAATCATTAACATTATCTGTGAACACTTGTTGAAAAAATGCCAGATATTCATTTCATAAATAACAAATGTCATGGTTCTGCTTTGCTGGTGAGTCCTTCAAATAAATAAATGAGGTAAACAGTAAATGATACAAAAGGAGAATGGGAAATACCCTCTGTAGGTTTATTTTTTTTTTTTTGGGATAACATGTATTATCAGGCTTATAAAGCTTTCTGTGAAATGCTGGCTGCTGGCACTTTAGAACCTCTGACATGTGCTTGAAGTACGGTCTGTCTTGGATTTAACTGCCCCATTCAAGTATATTTTATTATTTGCACCTACCATCCTTTGGAGCAAGACTCCGTCAAAAAAGAAAGAAAAAGAACAAAGAATAAAACAATATTAGTGATAGAAGTAATAAAAACTAATGCCTGTATCTCTTAATAATAATGTTTCTACTTTAGGAAAGCATGTATTGTTCGACAAATTGGATGAGTTTGATCCGATAAGGCAACACAGGACATTCTGTCCATGGATCTGTGGCGACAGTGAGAGCCAAACCTTACCTGGTTGGAAGGTGATGCTCTCAGCATTGCTGTCTCAAAAGGAAAGTCTTTCTAATAGAGAGGCTCCACAAGAGGAGAACCTGAACCAGGAGCAGTCTAGATTGCTTGATGAGGTATTTTTAATTATTTATTTAATTATTCAGTTTTCTTTTCATGTCTTAAATGGCTTTTAGAGTATCCATATGTAAAATATTAAAATCAAGATCTTTGGCTTCTCCTTTGTTCTGTTGCACAATTGACATTGCATAATATAAGGCAAATTCAGTTTTGATTAGGCTAAATCAGGCTTTTCATCATTATGAAAATTTAATCCATTTGCATCGAATTTAGGATTTTGTTTAAACCTCGATTTGGCGAGTCTACTGTCTATCGACATGGTACTTGTGTTAACTTGAGAAGTTTTAGATGCTTTTATTGATTTCCAATCTCGCTGTTTGTTGGGTGATGAATTGCACAGTTGAGGGTAAACTGAGTAACGGTGAGCAGGCTTTTGATCAAGTAGTGGTCAAATGCGGAAAAAATGGTTAAATTTATATCAAATCAAGGGTTAATTGCACAGTATGGCAGTTTCAAGATGTGAATATAATAAAAAGAAGAAAAATGTTTAGGTTGAGAAAAAGCTTAAATGGGAGAAAAAACTATAATGGATTTTGCCTTTTTCTCGTACTTCCTCGATTTGTTGAAGAACTCTTTTCGTTTTGACAAGTACTTTTGGCAATTGACAGGACGATCCAGTAGCTTCCGTGCGGAAGTTGTTTATGGTGTCCCCCTCCAAGAGATTAAAGAGTACTCCATGATTACATTCATTAAGAACACTAAATTTGGCATGGAGCTATCACTTGGAGAGTTGTATGGCTTCTTACTTTTGCGCAAATAAGATCCATTTCTCGGAGTGTCGATTGTTGACCCCAAAAGTTTGAAATGGCTCTCTTTTAGAAATGCGCTTGTGTTTGTTGTCAGAAAACCAAAGAGCAAGAAAGAGAAAGAGAGAGAGAGAGAAGAGGACATTAAAATATTTTTTGTTGTGATCTTTACAAAGCAACATTTGTATTAGGAAGTACCCGTTGTTGGAGAGGTGAGAGGTTAAGCCTCAGGATTAAGAAATGAAGGGAATTTGTTAAGTTATTAATTTATTTTATTATCTGGCAAGTTTTACTTGCATAGGGTTTGGGCCTCATGTTATTTCTATAATAATACCTGGGCCTATTCCAGCCCAAAATAAATAACGAATAAAGGCGCCTGGGCCTCATGTTATTATTATCCGACACCTCTCCGTTCAAAGCGAAGAATTCATTTGGATAGTTTCAAGATGATCTGGACCGTAAAATTTAAATCAAACGCTTTAGACCGAGCCTTGAACCGTCGATGACATGGATCTGAAATTGGTTCATCCGATTCTTAATTTCCGCACCTATTTCATTATAGGGATCGCTTTAAGATTCGTGTCAGTTTAAAACGGATGTTGCAGATTACTTTACTAGATGTGAACTTCATCGGTGGCTGTAGGGATTCGCTTAAATAAATAGAAGTAAGCTTTATGATTCATGCCAGGTTTAAACGGATGATGCAGATCTCATTCTATACGGTACACGTACGGCAGATACCACACTGGATCTGAGCTCTTGGCGAAGGATGCGATTGTTTTTATTTGAATCCACGTTCTCTGTGGTACTAGAATACTTCTGTTTGGATCTGAACGGTCTAATTTCGTGCATATTCTGATTGGACGGTCCAGATCCAACCAGAAATATTTTGATACCTTATGGCTTAGTTGATACGAATTCTTCTTCTTACACGGTTACACGGTCAAGTCGAATCATATTTAATTAACTAAATTTATGTTTCTTTTATGTTTCTTTTTTTTTTTTTTTTTTTCCTTTTTTTGTTTTCCTTTTTTCTAAATCACACAGTCTAGACCTTAAAAATTTAGACATACAATGAAAGATCATTTACACCTCTATATATTTAGAGCACTGTCAAGTTCTATATTTAAATCGAAAAAAGTAATTTATAATATATTTAGAGCATTTTCAAGTTCTGGAGAAAATTATTTATTTATAGAAAGAACATATGTAATTTATTTGTACATCTTGTTAATTGATAATAATAAATAGCTCCCTCGTACCATATCATATATATGGTCCATTGAAATATGCTAGCTCCCAATTGCCCATAGATTTTGTGCCCCATTTTGGTTGGAAAAATTCAGGTGCGTTAATCTGACCAATCATCTATCTGTTTCTGAAACCCCAATCTCATTACATGTACACGATTAATGCATCGATCTGCAGTAATGGTTTTCTTTGTTACGATTAATGTTTAGTGAAACTTTAGAAGAACAATTAATTAATGATCATGGCTTAATTAATTGGGTCTTGTATATCTCTCTGTGATATGAATTAACTGTGTACTAACTTTTTCAAAACTTCAAAAGATTAGATGTTATATTGATATTTTATTGTTGACTAAATAATTTCCAAATTATACCAAATTGGATAAATGGCCTATATATATAAATAATAAAAATTATCCATAATTTATATTTTGGATGAGAGATTTTGATATTTGTTATTAAAGTCTTTATTTGTTGGAAGTTATTATTTGTTATTAAAGTCGTTCAAGGAAGTTGTTGGCATGCATATACTTTATCTAAGATGTAATACAAAGACATTTCAAAATTCACTAAAAAAAACATATTTATATAAATTTCTATATGCATGATTTATCATTTATATTATTTGATCTATGAGATAAAGCTGCTTATGGAAGAAGAAAGAAGCAATAAAATGGAAAGAAAGAAAGAAGCAGCAACCGGAGGAAGAGGAGATTGTGATGATAATGATGAACAACGGCCATGGTCAGATCTATTGCCTGACATTGTTTTACCCATAGTAAAGCAAATTTCTTTTCTAGACCGTCGGAATGCTAAGTTTGCTTTTTCTGAATGGGGTCCGACTATCAATTCAGTCCCTAACGGGCCATTCCTGTTGTCGTATGTGCCTCCTCTTAAGATGAGGATTCTTGATCCAATTGATAAAATTAGATATGTTCTCATGCCTGACGGATTGCCACGTGGACTAATTATCTGCTCGATAAAACATGGCTGGCTATTACTGTGTGACATATTTTGGAAATCATTTTTCTTCTACAACCCTTTCTCTCAGGTTGTGATTGAACTCCCATCTAATGAACAATGTCTTATTGGGAGCTACTGCTTCTCAACACTACCAACATCTTCCCAATGCATTGTTTTGGTGGAACAATTCCAGGCATACCATATTAGATTCATCTTTTGTAGTCGAGATGACGGGAAATGGAAGGAGTTATACTTTCCAATAGAAGATTATATTTTCAGTCCGGAAGATGGGAATGCAGTATTTTACCAAGGAAAGGCCTACCGGATGGCAAGAGACGGGAAGCTTGGTGTATTTGACCCAATCACAGAATCATGGTTTGTTCATGACAATCCAAATGCAGGGGTCTCTGAACCTCTGGATGGGATCAATTATCTCGTGGAATCAGACAACAATCTCTTTCGGGTATGGACTGAGCAGCATCCTCAAATATCTGTCATTGTAATATCTGTTCGTGTGTACAAGCTAGACCAATCGGGACACATGTGGAAGGAAACCAGGAGCTTAGATGGCCGGTGCTTTTTTGTTTCGTTCAATCCTCTTTCTGTCGAGATTGCAGAAGAATTTAGAGGAGAACATGATATGATATATTTTGTTGGTGAAACGACAGAAGTTGGGAGTTTTTTCTGTTATGACGTACGCTATGCATGTATGAATTTTCCTGAAGGCGCACCCATTCAAGACACTTTTTATCAGAATAATTCTTGTTGGATAGTGCCTAAATGGGATTGTTCTTCACTAGGGGAGAAACATTAATTGATTCTAATTTTTTGAATGAAAACCTTTTTGATTGCTATTATTATTATTTTTTTTATTATTGATAAAAGTTTGTTGAATGTGTGGATTTTATATAAATGAGAACTCATTGCATGCTTTCAGACTTCTCGACTCTTTCTTTGAGAAACTTTGGCAGTACTCGTTGTTGGAGAGGTGAGATGTTAAGCCTCAGGATTAAAAAATGAAGGACATTTGTCGAGTTATTAATTTATTTTATTAGGGCTTGGGCCTCATGTTATTTCTATAATAAAACCAGAACTTCTATCCTAACCTATTCCAGCCCAGCCCAGAAGAAATAACGAATAAAAGAAAAAAGTAAAAGGCGTCTGGGCCTCTTTTGGACCCTTTTAAGATGATCTGGGCCGTAAAATTTAAATCAAACGCTTTAGACCGAGCCTTGGACCGTCGATGACATGGATCTGAAATTGTTTCATCCGATTCTCTATTTCCGCACCTATTTATTTATAGGGATACGCTTTAAGATTCGTGTCAGTTTAAAACGGATGTTGAAGATTACCTTACTAGATCTGAACTTCTGCTGAAACCAAAATCATCGCTTTAAGATTCATGCCAGGTTTAAACGGATGATGCAGATCTCATGCTATACGGTATATATACGGCAGATACCGCACTGAATCTGAACTCTTGGCAAAGGACGCGATTGCTCCGTCGGATTTGATCGGCAGCTCGTCGAGTTGGGTTTTCTTTAAATCCACATCCTCTGAGGTAACAGAATATTTCTGTTTGGATCACGACCATCCAATCATGCAGATTCTGATTGGACGGTCCAGATCCAAACATAAATATTTTGATACCTTAGGTGATACGAATTATTTTTCTTTGCGAATGGATTGTACGCAAAAGTGTCGTACAATAACCTCTTTCGCTTGTTGCGCATTCTAGAGAAAAAGCAGAGAGGCAGCTAAATTGGGCAGGAAACAGCTTACGTACAAGCTTCTAGAAACCGATTATGATGATGATGAAGAATTAGTTATTTGGATTAGAAAAAATTAAGAGTAGATAGCTTCAGTTTTAAGCAATATTCCTTTCAGAAAGATAAGCAGAGAAGGGCTGATGATCAAAATCTCACAGTCCAATTAGCAGCCTGGCAAGTTGTCTGACTTGGCGAATATCAGAGCTGCTATACTTCCCAATCTGTCAAAACTAGAAAGGTATCTCGACAAGAATGTGTCAATAAGGAAAGTAAAAAAAAAAAAAAAAAACCCTGTCAGATATTGAAAATGAAATTAGAGAGGGGTTGATTTCGGTTTTGTGACCAAAGCCGTTGATATGAATCTGTCGACTGAGCTACAATCACTCAATCAGAGATATCCTACCATTGATGGATTGAAGAATAACCGAGTTTCAATTGAACCAAATGATGTCTTTAATGATACTGGCCTAAGAGACATACAACTGCTTGATCTGATCAGACTTTTGTTAATTTTTTTCCAACATGCCCTCAGTTTATTTTCTGAATACTACAGTTATGCTTGAGATATTGGAATCCACATCCCCTCAGGTTACCTGACTGAGTACAATTGAATCGGATGGTTTGAAAACGAAATTTTTAACTTGGCACGAATCTCAAAGCACAAATAAAACTGCCCCCCTACGCCATCCTGAGCAGGCACCGGCTGAAACTAAATCTGGGCCATCCATTTCAATTGTGTTGAGTCAAGTACCTGGGAGAACATACCGATTCGAGATATTGGGTACCTAACAAACAACATGAGGTTGTCAGCATTCTGATAACCTCCTAACAAATAACATGTGATTTTGTCTTAGTACTATAAAAGAGACGCATAACAGAAATTAGACCTGAGTGGCTATTAGAAATTGCACCACAGTTTTATGAGCTCAAATATATAGATGATTCCTCGAAAAGGAAATGGCCTCTGTGACAAGGGAAGGTTGCTCTGTTTCTTGTGCATATATATAGGTTGTTTTATTTTTGTAGTGAACTAAAAATGTGGAATTACGTCTTAGAGTTTCCTTTTATTATTTCTTGGAATTTGATCTTTCTTTACTGTTTTGGTACCCCATGCTGTTCCTACAAGGAGAAATTATTGAAGAAAGTATTATCCTTGTTTTACAGTTTTACTATTATCTTGATGGAGCTAGTATCCTGAGTTATAATTGTTTTGTTACCTCATGTAAATGTCATTGAACAAAACAAAATTGCTTGCCTTTGGTTAAGTTGACAACTAATATTGAATGAGTTTTTTTAACACCTGATAGTGAATTAAAATCATGATTGACCTAAACACCATTTGATTACTCCAATTGCATTTTTCCAATTCATGCTTAAACCTTCTGCCTTGCTGAAATACCCGTAATCAAACAATTGCAAATGTGAAGGATATCCAATTATTCTACGGAGTACAATATCCTTTTAGAAGCCAACATAGCACAAGAGATACAAATGCAAAAATCTAATGTAAAGCACAGAAATAACCGTAGTATTAATTTTCACTGAGATGAAACTCGTATTATTAATAAGGTAGTAATGTATTAGAATATAAAATCCATCTCTATCTCTCGACTGTCACGCAGCTGAAAGAGTCAGGTGCACTGGTCGCAACAACCTCTGGCACCTCAATGTTTTGCTTTGGCTCGTCTTTGGGAGTGGTACGGTAGTACTTGAAGTAGAGAATTAGCTGAGCTGCACTAAGTAATGCACCGAGACCATTTGGAATCTGCTCATTCAAGAAAATTATGGCCATTCTCAATCAAATGTCAAGACAGAGATATATATTCATCTCCGGTTATGCCACTACTAAATTTTGTTGGTACATATATGTATATATTATTATACTATATATATGTATGTATCGGCTAAAATTTGGTTTTTGTTGCTTATCTGAAACCATAATATTTTACTCTGATTTTCTTTTTACTATTTTACACTGATTTGAGCCCCTTTTCATTTTGTCTCTGTTGCATATTATGAATAACTAAATGAGCTCTGTGGAGATTCATGGAATGACCCAAATAACTCTAAAATGACAGAGAAATATTAAGCAGGAAGTTTCTTAGGTACAAAATGCTATGCACTAAACAGATTTTGGTTTATACCAATTGAGAAAATATTGCTAACCAAGATGTAGAGGTCAAAGCGAAGGAGAGAGTAGGACATCCAGCAAATCCCATTTAGAAAGCTGACGAAGGAGATAGAAAATGGCATGTACTTCACACTCTTCGTGTCAATCACTGTTTTCTGTCAAAAGATGCAAAACAGAGGGAAACTGTTAACTAAACAGAGCTCTCTTATGCCAGATTATTACATTCTTACAATGTGGAATTTGGGGTAAGTAAGATCGTTAGCCACAGGACACAACTTTTGGATCTTTTCTAATTTATTTTATTGCATTCATACTTGAAAAATATTGATCGATTAATGAAATAACATTTCATAGAATAAATAAAACAAAGCCCCAAAAAATCTAGGTTCATAAGCACTCAATAATGACTGAATTAAACTAAAATATGATATGAAGTTTAATTAATGTCTAACTTATTTCAAAATGTGCCTAGGTACCAGTTCCAATATCATAGAACATTGCTGTTTTGCTATACATTCAGTTCCACAATGTTTAATGATTAGGAAAACACATGCTTCAATAGAAACACAGAACTCTTTGCCATTTTTGTACAGAAAGTTTCTTTCTCAAATCTGTGCTAAGTCATGATCGGCCTTCTCTTAACCAATGTTTCTTTTGCAAAACAGAGAAACTTGAACAAAAAGATGCAACCACCTAAAATACTTCTTTTCAGGTTTCTGTTTAAAAACTCACCAATTACTGACAAATATCATGCACCTAATCTGGCCAAGTTCCCATCTACCAAATAGAATGCACATGGATTTGTGACTCCATATATAGAAAACATACAATATATCTGATGTTCAATCATCTTATTGAGTGTATGTATGAATTTCAATTTTGGTGGACCCTAATTTAATGTAAACCTGAATGAATATAAAATGTTTTTAAGACATCATGCTGTCAACTTTCTTGAAATATCAAGCTGGTAGGAAATTTTGGCTACTTGTAAAGTTAAGAAAGGTGATTTGAAAGCATCTAGAGTAATAACTAAATTAGAACCCAATTTTGTAACTCAAATTGATATACAAACTGAGAACATTATTTATTCAAGTTAAGAGTTAAGATGACCAAATTAAGGCATAATATATATGTGTATATATATATATATAATAAAAATAAGATCTGATTAACCATGGTTTTTTATCCAAACAATCCTAAAGCCAATGACACACATCTGTAATGCAAATACTAAGGTATACCACAATAGCAATGGCAAACTTCATATTTAGTTCTTTTCAAAATTGTTAGTGTTGTGACACTTGATAAAAACTGAGCCAATTTTTTAGTTAAAGCTCAGTACATATAATATCATAAATGACCAATACACTTCCATGCACATTACAGCTGCTTATAAGAAAAAAAGATGTTCTTACCATGATAGAAAGAGGTGATGCATACATGGCAGTGCCAAAGATGACACAGAGAATACCCACAATCTCTGTTCTCTTGTTGTGAGTGTGGGCACCACCAAGAACTCCAGCCAGGACAGCCCCAACAAATACTAGCTCTCCTACCAATATCCCCAAAATTTTAAGCTGCATTGCAAAGGAATATGTATTATTAAAAATGTAAGTATTGGCAAAATACACAACAATGATATAATTTATCATCTTCCATGTTAACATAAAAAGAACAAGAGCTAACACGGAGGCGGCGTGGGGAGAAGGCAAAGAAAATGGAGATGTAGAGAGCCTCGACCAGTAAGCCGGCGCCATTGATGGTGAGAACGAGGACGCTGTTTGGATGCACAATCGGTAGCCCGTACACAATCCACATCATGCAATTCAGCAGCGTAGCTAGGTATGGCATTGGCGAGAACTGCTCCACTGCCTTCTTGCTCACAATAGTCATGAATGTGGGCCTATTTGTTCATCCAATGTTCAAAAAAAAAATAGTTACTATAGTTTGGTTATACATACACTTTGTGTCTGAGCTAATGCACTCCAAGAAAGTATTAAACTATTAATAAATTGTTTAATTAAGTTTATCTTAATAATAGGTTAATAAGAGTACCATCAGGTTAAATTTGTTGTTAATATAACTGCAAAAAAAAGATGATAAAAATGCAAATTTGCCAAGTCCAAGAGGCTGTAGATACATAGAACTTTATGGCTAGACTGCTGGAATGCGACCAAATTCAACAGCATAAACAATTTAAAGTTTATGCATTGCAAAGCCAATTCATACGCTCTCATGCACACTGAAATTTAAAGATACCAAAACCGCAGAAAACCTTAAACCTTTTTTTTCCATAGTTGAAATTTAAATTTACAAAGATTAAGGGTATACAAAATAGGAAACTATAATAAAAGCATCAATCTTTAAAAAGGCAAACCTAGAAACAACAAATATCAAATGTCAAAGATGCAGTGGAAACATACCTAGTGCTTTTTAAATTTTATGGTACAGCGGAGAACAAAAGTGAATCAGAGGCGCTGTGTTACGTATTTACTAACAGTCATAAATTAATTTGACAGACTTTTTCATACTAGTCCAGAAAAATACTATTTGCACTATAGATTCGCTTATTGCATCCGGTTAACCAAAAATTTAATGCTTTTTGAACAACTCTATCTATGAACAACGACAGTCATAATCTCAGAAAAAACAACAGAGGTCGTATCCTCCTCAATTCTCAACTACAGCAAACATGAAAAGGATGCAAAATAGATCGAAAATCTCATCAGATAGCGGATCTAATTAAAAACGCAACGTAAATAGGACGGATCTAACTATTGCGATAAGAGGAGATGAGTTAAGCTTACAGTGGTGAGAGGAACAAGCCGAAGGAGATCACATTTCCTGAAATAATGAAAAGAGAAAGCGATTAAACTTGCTAGTATAACAAGATGGAGAGAGAGGGAGAGGAATAACTGGAGATCGCCATTTGTACGTACCTATTATTCCAACCACCGTGCGTACTGAACTTGTGGAAATCATTTTCGCGTGAGGGAGAGAAAGCGAGAGAAGGAGAAGGAGAGATGCAATATGCAGAGAACGAGGGAGAAGCAGAGAAGCAAGAGGTGGGACTGTGAGAGAGATATATAACTTCAGCGAATCAAGCGATTAAACCCAAAGAGAAACTAAAATTTTAACCTGGATTTACTAATTAGACGGGATCCAATTCAACCCCAGGTACCTCACTGAAGCAAAATTAGAAACCAACGGTCTAGAATCGTCATTTTAACTTGGCACTTCTCAAAGCACAAGTAATACTGGACCTTGCGCTATCCTAAACAGAAACCGTTTTTTAGGTAATCTGGGCCGTCCATTTCAATTTGTATGTATCAGGTACCTGAGAGGATTCGGATGCAATTAGACCGCCGTTAGTCATTTTAAGTATCGCCGTTAAGTATTAGCATTATGAAGAAACTGACAACTGACACCAGACACCAGACAACAGTCTTCTTTTCGTACAACTTTTTAACCGGACGTAGTTAAAATGACCAAAATAACCTTCTTAAAGAATTTGAATATTACTTTGCTATTGATTTTGTGGGGCCCACCGGGCTTGGAAGCTTCTCCAACTTTTATTTTCTGTGTGCGGCGGTTGGACCCCTGGTAGGGGTGTATAACACCCGTGACACCCGTTTATCCTATCCGTATTCAATAATAAGATGGATATAGATGAGAAAAAAAATTTCATTAACTTAATGGATGTGAGTATAGATATGGATGAATATTTTGTTTCATTAGATAAATAAGTACGAATATGGATAAAGATTATTTTGTATATGTTAGGTAACAGATAATTATATAAAATAAATTATATCATGACGATGGTCCAAATGCCTCCATTTTTTGTACCTCTATCATGTCTTTATTTTTAAAAACTTTAATAACTCAAAATTTAAATCTTAAAATAAAATCATTAGATGTAATATATGTTATTTTCTGTATGTGCCCATAAAAAATTATCATATTTTGATTTTGTTTTTATATAAATCAATAAGTTGAAAAATCAATGTCTAAAAATTATTCACATTTGTATACATTTTTACAAGCTCAAGATGACAATCAAAACAAAGTTAAAATGCCATAATTTTTTACATGTGTATAGATAAAATGATATAGTTCATATCCAACGGTTTTACTTAAAATTTTAAGATTTAAATTTTGAATTATTAAAGTTTTTAAAAATGGAGGCATGATGGAGGCACAAAAAATGGAGGCATTTGAACCCTCCTCTTATATCATAAGAAGAATATTATGCTAAATATATATTTTTTTTATTTGAATGTTTTATTATTTAGTTAAAGAATTGAATTTGTTAAAAGAGATATTTGTGATTTTGATTTTTTTTACATAATAAAAATCTATTACTTGAAATTAATTGTATATTTATATTTTAATTTTATATTAATAATTGTGATTGCATACATATGACATAATAAGTTTTGATGATTTATTTGTAAAAATAATAAAACAATTATATTTGTATTATTCGTTATTCGTCAACTACCGTTTTATCTTAACGGATATGGATAGAGTAGGGTAAAACAAATTTTTAACGAGTATAGGTAGGGTATAAATAAAGTCAATTTTTAGTGGGTATGAACATGAAAATGGTTCCATTTTACCTGTATTGTACTCATTGACACCCCTAACCCGTGGGGAGATGATAAAATTGATTATTTGCACATTTGTATAATTTTAATATTTAGATTTGTTAATCAACAACAGAAGATAAAATAAATATTCTAAGTAAAGAAGGATAAAAATGTTTAGACACTAACGCTCATTTAATTCTGAAGTAGAACATTATAATTAGGCGTTTTCCTCTTTCCAGATATAACTAGGGTCTTTTAAAAAGGTTTTCAAAAAACCTGAGCATTATACCAGATATCTGACGATTCTGACATGACAGTCTCTGCATATTAATTAACGCATGCTTATTTCTTCATAGAAAAGGAAAAAGCTCCTTTTCCTTTTTTGATTCAAATGCAACAAAATGATCTTTGTTTCGACTAACTAAAGTGTCGTCACATCTCAGATGTCTATAAAGAATGTAGATGGATCAATTTCATGGGTAGATTCGGAAGCCCGGCCCGGCTCGGCCCAGTACTCGTTCAATAACTCTTTTCATATCGCCTAAAGTAACTCAATTTGTGAGTTTAGATCCGGGACCGTCAAATCTGGATTGACACGATTATTAAAGGGGCTCTGTGCAATACACGTGGCTGCATTGACACGAGTTCTGATCAGACGGTCCGAATCTAAACTCTATCACGCGGAGAGCTGTATGGCTTCTTACTTTTGCATGTATTCCAAGTGTTCTATTCCATAAATTCATCAAATTAAATTATTATATGTATGTATTTTAAAAGTAACAATCGAATTATCAAATATTATAACCCAAAAAAATTAAAATCGGATAGTAAAAAAAAAATTGCATACAAATTATATTAATAAAAAAAATATAGAGTCCAAGAGGAAGTAGGATATTAATTAAGGAATCTAAACTTTTGAAAAAAAAAATTTAATCAAAATATTAAAATATGTAATATCCTCATACAAATTTAACATATTTTCATTTATCTCTTTTTAACCATTTTAAATTAAATTCAATCTTTATACAATTTAAATTAACTAATATGTTCTCTGATTTAAATTCAACATGTCCATTATTTCTAAATATCATCTTTTCTTTTCCTCTTCTTGAAATCCATCACTCTCTGCACTATCTCTATACAGGAGCACTAAAATTGGAAACTGAATCTCCTGCCCCCTGAGGTGCAGGAAATTCCTATCCCCAGAGTCACTGCGGGTGGAACCGGTTACTGTTAAAGGCTTTAATTACTATTATTATTTTTAAATGAGGGCTCATCTGCAGTGATTCTGAAAGCAGGAATTTCCTATTCCGGAGGCAGACGATTCGGTCTCCTAAAATTGAATTTAACCTATGCAACAAATGCATGTAAGAGGTCGAACTTAAACGAACCATTTCCAGAGGGATCACCGTTTGATTTCAATCAATTAATAAATATGACCACCGTTTAATTTCAATCGATCGGACAAAATGATTTGAATTGATTCAAATCAGAACCTCTCAACTATGCTCTTATGTATCATTAATTTTAATCGAACGGTGCTCCATCTAGAAATGATTCGTTTAAGCTCTGATTAAAATTAAACGACATACAAGTTTGAGGAAGGAAGAGAGGAAGATGACATTTAGAAATAATGACCTCGTTCAATTAAAATCAAAGAGCATATTAGTCATTGATTTTTAAAATAATTAAAAGGGGATAGAAGAAAGTATGTTAGATTTGTACAAAGATATTAGATATGTTGGTACTTCGATGGATAAATTAGCTATTTTTAGATGGGTATATTAGAAAAAAAATTTTAAATCTTAAGCTGCATTAAGGAGAATTTATTTGACAATTAACTTAAAAAGTAACTTTGTTAAAACATTTTTAACCTAAGCAAAAAATTTAAGTCTTACATAATCATGTGGCTTAAGAACTTGAGCAAGTTTAAAATAATAAACAAAAGAATTTAATGAATAAAAAAGTCGTATTCATTTCAAATTTACTTGACATACGTGGTACGATATAATAGGTTGTAGTATATAATCGTAGATTTCCAGAAAGATATCGATAAAACAAGCTCTCCATAGACACTGGTAGGTGGCCCCTGTATCAGAACTAAGTGCAGGTCCCGCATTATAGTTTCACAAAGCTATACAGTGATAGTCTATAGAAGATCCGTCAGAATGAAAAATCGCATCAGTGACAGGAATTCGTATCCTCTGAGATATCTCAAATTTTGCGTGACTTTACGGAAAATTATAACCGTTTAAATAAGTTCTGCACGAATCGCAAAGCAAAAATGATACAGCCCCCTGCGCTATCACCAAATAGGCACCGGACACGTCGGTCACGCAAAAGTTGAGATATGTCAGAGGATGGCACTCTCAGTGACAGAGGCTGAGAGTGGGCCAGGCATCTTCGTTAAGATAAATTCTATTGGAAATTTGGGTGTAATTGCCAACGAACTTGTACTAAAAAAAAGACAATAATTGACCAAGTGCCATATATTAAAAAATATCATACACAAAATAACTTGACATACATTAAAAACACACACACACACACACACACACAATAAAAGACTGCAAAATTGAAGAGAATAAAAAGGAGCAATAAAGGACACACATGTGCACCATTGTGGAAGGGCGAGCCTGCCTGTGTATAGAGGTGTTCACTGGGTCCGGTTTAGTTGGTTTTAAACCAAACCGAATTATTTTGAATCAAACGGTTTGGTTTTTTGGTTTAATTAATAGTTTGTTTTTTAAAACCAATTTATAACTTTGGTTAGATTTGGTTCGGTTTAAAAAAATTTTAAAACAAAATAACCGAACCGACCGAACTTTTATATGTTATGAATTTGGTCCGAACTGTCCCGGTTTATTTTTTAATCAATTATTTTAAATACTTCGATTTATTTCTTAATATCTTGATTTATCTCTTAATATCTCGATTTATTTCTTAATATCCTGGTTTATTTCTTAATATTTTAATTTATTTCTTAATATCCGGGTTTATTATAAATCAATTGCTTCACAAATAAAAATTAATATGTTTCGTTTTGAACTGAACAAACTAAAATAAATTTTGGTTCAGTTCGGTTTGAACCGAACCGAACACCCCTAGGCTGTGTGGAGATCTTTATCAAGGCCTCAAGGGTAAATTTTAACTCCATTTGTATGATTCTTATTTATATATTTGCTAACATAAGACTGTATAGAATTATATGGAATAAAAAAAAAAATTGAGTGTGGAATTCCACCAACAAATTACGGGTTTTCATGAGCATGGAATGTACGGAAAAAATATGAGATGAGCTACGGTGAGCCATGTAGTAAAACGCATTTGTATTTCACATTGTATTTTTATTTTGAAAGTTCAAATGACCGATCCGAACCGTTAAATGTGATCTTCATATTGAAGTGTGCTTAGAGACCAAATTTTACATTTTTTTTGAAATTTTACTATTTATTAAGCAATTTTGAAAACTGCTGTTTTGCTGTGAATAGTAAAAATTTCTGGACCATCAGATCAGTGATTTTCAAAATTCCTTAATAAATAGTAAAACAATTTCAAAAAAATATAAAATTTGATCTCCAAGTACATTTCAATATGGAGATCATGTTGAGCTGTTCAGATCGGTTGTTTGGATTTTCAAAATAGAAATATAGTGTCATGAAGCACCAACTCATTTTACTCCATGGCTCATCGTATCCCATCTCCAAAAATATATTAAAAAAAAAATTTAGTTGTAAGAATTGTCATGGAAATTAACTCAACTTAAAAAAAGCTTCTTATATAATCATGTCAAAATAATGATCTACACCTAATGCAATTACCAATTTTAGTATTGATGCACAATTTTCAAGGCTAAAATCAATAAATGAAGTGAATTTCACATGTGTTGTTTCTAATATAGGAATGTGTTTTTTTTTTTTCCCGTCCGAAAATTTATAACTTGTAAATAACCATTTTAATCTTTATTAACAAGTATATAATCAAATATAATTTAGTACTAAATTTTAGTCCTTGAACACAATAAAAATTTGTCCGTATAATAATTGAACAATTTTAAATCGAGAATTAAATAGAATATGACATTAATAAATTAGAACAATCTATTAAGATCATAATTAGCATGTCAGAGCGCTATTTTGACAATTAGGATAGAAAAAAAAAATACCTAAACAAAATAAGTACGGGGCCGTGAAATACCAAAAAGGTAAAACATTTTACTGAACCTGAAAATTTTATAAAATATCCTTCATTTAAAATTATATTTTAGAAAATGTGGACCATAAAAAGTCTTACAATTTTTAAAAGCTTTTACTATTTTTATGGATTTTTTAAAAATCATTGTTTTTCAAAAAATTGTGTACCATAAAAAATTAGTGATTTTAAAAAATTCCAAAAAATAATAAAAAGTTTTTAAAAATTGTAAAATTTGGTCTCCAATCACAATTTAATATGGAGATCAACTCAAATGGTTCGGATCAATGTTTTGAACTTTAAAATTGAAGATACAGACATAAAATACTCGTTTTACTTCGTAAAACACCGTAGCCCACCTCTCTTTCTATAGACATGTTATCTTCTCCAAAGCAGCTCCGATTAGATTATCTTTTTATTAAACTTTTTTAATGAATAAAAATATGGGAACCGTACGTAAAGACACAAATCGATGTTTATTTTTATTTTGTTTATTGAATTGAGAAAAAGAGTGTACAATGTGATATCTAGAATGAGGCTATATATATAGGTAAAGCGTGGATCAACTCATATTATAGAATCATGCATATTGTTTCTTTTAAATTTCAAACAGTCAAATATGAATCGCTCAATGTAATCTTTATATGAAAATAGAGTTAGAGATCAAACTTTGTAGGAAAGTTAATTTAATTGTCAAGAGCTTTAATTTCCATCAAGGAACGAGAAAGAGCATAGGCGCAAATTGATGAAGAAGATGAAGCGACTCTTTTCTTTTCACTCTTAATTCAATTTTATGTTACTAATTTAAAGAAGCATCTTCATTTGAAAGGAGGAGATAAAAAGAAATAATGTTAAATTTTTGGGGCATGTTGAATATTAAGATTTTTTAGTGAGAAAATTGATTATTTTAAAAAATATCATGAATACACTAAAAAGTTTTTCATTAAACTATGGATAAAAGGGATAGCTAAGAAAATGGGTAAACTGTAGCCACAAATTAATAATGTCTATTTTTATTGCAATTCTCAGTATCGAGGAAAACAGGGTACAATGTGAAATATATATATTATATATCTACTTCATATTTTAGTTTTGGATCTATGAGCGAACAGTATCCTCTACAGTATTACTGACATGTGAGTCCCACCTCTCAGACACACATTTTCAGTACTTTTCGTTTTATGTCACAAAACGGGCTTTATATGAGCCCTTTAATGTCAACATAAGGTAGCATTGAGTTTGATAATTTGTTTGTAACACTTTTTTTTTAAGGAATTTTTGGCAGTTGGATTACTTTGGATTTCAAAACTTCAATTTCTGCGTCCAAAGATTGTTCAGCTTCTAAAGTTCTTAAATTGAATTATGATAGTTGCCCTGATTGTTCAGCTTCTAAACAACTTCATATATTTCAATAAATTTAATAAAGATGTTTTTATCTCGAATTAAACAAATACTTAATTTGGTTGGCTAGATTCCCATTGATCCAACAACACATTCTTAATAATTTCATCACCATTAATCATTCGAGATACATGTTTTTATTATAGTTTTGTCATATCATAGATAGAAAAGGTGTTTCGTAATTTTATTGTAATTGATCATTTGATATACATGTTTTTATCATGTTTTCATTATTTCTTAGATACAAAAAGTGTGAGAAAAAATGAAAACAGTAAATATAAAATATGATATAGTTTGAAAGCATAACTATATAATAACAATCTTGGAGACTTGAACTCATTTTTTAAACTTAGTAGAAAAAATATCCCAATAACGAAGTTTATTATAATAGTCTTTTCAAACATTATAAAAAACAAATTGAAAAACAATAATTTTTTTTTATAAATATAATATTATCTATGAATATATTTTTTAATATTTTTGAGACATTAGAGAAAATCAACACAGAAAAAAAAAATTAAGTTAATAAAAAGAGGAAAAAAAAAAACACGGTTCTACAAATATTAAAAAGAATCCATTAGAAGCTGAAGATCAGAATCTAGATCAGCTAGCCCTGGCACTCTGATGAAAATAATCAATAACAAACATACCTAGTATTCCAAATAAACTATGAGCTCTTATTTTTTGGGGAGAGAAAAAAAGAAAGCAGAGAGAGAGAGACAAGAGAAGGAGAGAGTGAGAGACGGGAGATGAGAGTGACACAAGAGACAAAAATAAATAAAAGAACATAGAAACTATGGAGCACGTATCCTCTAAGATATCTCAACTTTTGCGTGACCGACGTATCCGATGCCTATTCAGAGGTGATGTGGAGTCAGTATTGTGTATGCTTTGAGATTCGTGTAGAAAACAGTTAAACGGTTGGGATTTATCATAAAGTCACGCAAAGTTTGAGATATCTCAGAGGATACAAATTCGAAACTGTGACAATTAATTAATATTGGGATTGCACTCGGATCACAGTACCTGACTTAAGCAAATAGAAATGAACGGTGCTCAATTGTTTTTTTCAAAATTAACACGAATCTAAAACACATCTAATTCATCCATTTTAATTTGTTTGAGTCAGGTACCTGAGAGGATATATTCTCATTTTGATTCATGCAGAAGTTGGTCCGTATGTGAGCATGACTTTCTGAATTGTTAGCAAAAGGAAATTCTCAATATTAATAAGCTCATGTATACAAATAAATAACAAATTAAACTATGATCATTTTTAGGGGTGTCAACGGGTACGATACGGGTCGGGTGGAGACATTTTCATACCCACACCAGTTATGATAACGAAAAAAAATCTTTATCCTTACCCGTATTTTCGAATACGGTACGGGTCGGGTAAACGGATAAAAAAGCGCCATTAACATTTCAATTTGTGTTTTCGATAAAATAATTTTTAAAATAAGAAAAAATAATAATGAATACAACTAATTTGTATTATGAAAATTTAATAAAATATAAAAAATTTATTGTATTATGTATCATCTTCATACAAATATATATTTATATATGTAATTTTATTTTTTTTAAATTATCTTATACTAAAACGAGTAAGATAACGAAAAAAAATCATTACCCTTATCCGTACCCGATTAGCTAACGGAATAAAAATCTTACCCTTACCCGTATTTTCGGATACGATACGGGTCGGATAAACGGGTAAAAGGGTGCCATTGACACCCCTAATCATTTTCAATATTAATAAGCATGATTTTCTGAATTGTTAACCTGTAAACAACCATTTTAATCTTTATTAACAAGTATATAATCAAATATAATTTAGTACTAAATTTTAGTCCTTGAACACAATAAAAATTTGTCCGTATAATAATTGAACAATTTTAAATCGAGAATTAAATAGAATATGACATTAATAAATTAGAACGCTCGATTAATTAAGATCATAATTAGCATGTCAGAGAGCTATTTTGACAATTTAGGATATAAA
The DNA here is from genome assembly GCA_033356055.1 of Carex pumila. Taxonomy (NCBI): domain Eukaryota; kingdom Viridiplantae; phylum Streptophyta; class Magnoliopsida; order Poales; family Cyperaceae; genus Carex; species Carex pumila. The sequence continues at coordinate 48,557 of JARJHM010000626.1, read as the reverse complement.
AAAAATACCTAAACAAAATAAGTACGGGGCTGTGAAATACCAAAAAGGTAAAACATTTTACTGAACCTGAAAATTTTATAAAATATCCTTCATTTAAAATTACTTTTTTAGAAAATTGTGGACCATAAAAAGTCTTACAATTTTTAAAAGTTTTTACTATTTTTATGGATTATTCAGACTTTGAAAACGGAGAAAAAGGATCAACTCATATTATAGAATCATATTGTTTCTTTTAAATTTCAAACAATCAATATGAATTGCTCAATGTAATCTTTATATAGATTGTATCTAACGGTTCGGATTGATTATTCGGACTTTGAAAACGGAGAAAAATGATTTGAAAGATAGAGTGCATTTGGATGCACAAAAATTTGGGTGCATTTGAACCCTCGTCTTTAAAAAAACATCTTCATTTGAAAGGAGGATATAAAAGGAAATAATGTTAAAATAATTTAGGGCATGTTGAATATTAAGATTTTTTAGTGAGAAAATTGATTATTTTAAAAAATATCATGAATACACTAAAAAGTTTTTCATTAAACTATGGATAAAAGGGATAGCTAAGAAAATCGGTAAACCGTAGACACAAATTGATAATGTCTATTTTTATTGCAATTCTCAGTATCGAGGAAAACAGGGTACAATGTGAAATATATATATATTATTATAAAACAAAACAAAACAATATTGGGAGAGGCTCAATCTTATTCCTATATTATATCTCTATCTCAATGTCCATTTACAACCACTTACATAACCTCTATTTATAGGATAGAAAGAGCAAATAAAAAGCCATACAATTAACATGAGAGTTAATAGAAAAATTAAATCCAATAGAAAGTGGGGGAGGTGGAGAAGGTGAAATGTCTATCATAATTATTTCATAACACTCCCCCTTAGATATTTTACCTTATATTATACACTATTAATATTGTACTGCAGGACAAATATTAATTTGGTACTTCAGAACCAATTTGAATTAACTGATACTTCCGGATCAATTATGCTACCTCATTAAAAACCTTACTAAGAAAACCCAGTGGGATAAAACTTAGTGAAGGGAAAAAGAGTGCAGCGTGTATAATACTCCCCCTCATTTTAATGTATATCTTTTAAGCGACGGATGCCGATCTTCTGTGAAAGTTGCTCAAAAACTTTTCTTGGCAATGATTTTGTGAATAGGTCTGCCAAATTGTCGCTTGATCTGATTTGACAAACATCTATCAAGCCATCCTTTTGTAGATCATGAGTTGAGAAGAATTTTGGCGAGATGTGCTTGGTTCTGTCACCTTTAATATATCCTTCTTTAATTTGAGCAATGCATGCTGCATTATCTTCATATAGAACTGTCGGGCTTCCTTTGATTGACTCGAGCCCGCATTCCTCCTGGATGTGTTGGATCATTGATCTTAACCAGACACATTCTCGACCAGCATCGTATAGAGCAATTAATTCGGCATGATTTGATGATGTTGCTGTTAGTGTCTGTTTTGTCGATCGCCATGAAATTGCAGTACCGCCATATGTAAACACATATCCGGATTGTGATCGGGCTTTATGCGGATCTGATAAATATCCTGCATCTGCATACCCAACTAATTTGGACTTTGTATCCTTTTGATAAAATAGTCCCATATCACGTGTCCCGCAAAGGTAACGAAATACATGTTTAATTCCGTTCCAATGTCGGCGTGTTGGATCAGAACTATATCTTGCGAGGACATTTACAGAAAAAGCAATATCAGGTCTCGTATTATTAGCAAGATACATCAAAGCCCCAATTGCACTTAAGTATGGTACTTCTGGACCAAGAACTTTTTCATTCTTTTCTCGGGGACGGTAAGGATCCTTTTTTATATCAAGTGATCGAACAACCATTGGTGTACTCAGAGGATGAGCTTTGTCCATATTAAAACGTTTCAACATCTTCTGGATATAATTTGATTGATGGACAAAAATACCATTATACAAATGCTCGATCTGCAGGCCGAGACATAATTTTGTTATACCAAGATCTTTCATTTCAAATTCTTTCTTTAATAATTTTGCAGTCTTTTCGATCTCTTCAGGAGACCCAATGATATTTAAATCATCAACATATACTGCAATAATTGTAAAATCTGAATTTGATCTTTTAATAAAAACACATGGACTAATTACATCAGATTTATATCCTTCTTTTAAGAGATATTCACTGAGTCGATTATACCACATCCGACCCGACTGTTTTAGTCCATATAAAGATCTTTTTAACTTTATAGAATACATTTCTCGAGGTTTTGATTTTAATGCTTCAGGCATTTTTAATCCTTCAGGGATTTTCATATATATATCATTATCAAGTGATCCATACAAATAAGCTGTGACTACATCCATGAGGCGCATTTGAAGGTTTTCAGTGATTGTGAGACTGATTAAAAATCTAAGAGTTATTGCATCCACTACAGGTGAATATGTTTCTTCATAATCAACCCCTGGTATTTGTGTAAAACCTTGTGCCACAAGCCTTGCTTTATATCGCACAATTTCATTTTTCTCATTCCTTTTTATTGCAAATACCCACTTGTAACCTACAGGGTTAACATCTTTGGGGGTTAAGACTACAGGTCCAAAAACATTGCGCTTTTCAAGTGAATCTAATTCAGCCTTCAGGGCATCTTTCCATTTTGGCCAATCATTTCTGTGCATACACTCTTCAGGAGTTTTTGGCACATAATCTTCCTCATTTAGCACATCAATTGCTATAGCATATGCAAAAATTTCATCAACACGTGTTTCATTTCGGTTCCATATTGTACCATTCTGTACATAGTTTATTGAGATCTCATAATCACTAGGTTCCTGAGTTTCTTCTGGAACTTCATCCACCTCTTCTGGGGTTTTATCAATCTCTTCTGGGATTTTATCAATCTCTTCTGGGATTTTATCAGTAACTTCTTCTAGAGTTACACCAACTGCGTTATTCTGCTCTTTCTTTTTTCGTGGATTTTTATCTTTGGAACCTGTTGGTCTTCCACGTTTTCTCTGTATAGTAACCTCTGCTGGGATTACATTAATTCGAGCAGTTGCATTTAAAGCTGGTACATGTGATTTAGTCACTCTTTTTGTATCTGTAAATGCATCTGGTAACTCATTTGCTATTCTTTGCAAATGTATAATCTTTTGAACTTCCGATTCACATTGACCACTTCGGGGATCAAGATAAGATATTGATGATGCATTCCAAGTTACTTCTTGTTTTACCAGCTTTTCTTTTTCTCCTCCTAAGATTGGAAATATTGTCTCATCAAATTGACAGTCAGAAAAACGTGCTGTAAAAACATCTCCAGTTAATGGTTCTAAATATTTAATAATTGATGGAGAGTTAAAACCAACATAAATTCCCAATCTTCTTTGTGGTCCCATTTTTGTACGTTGTGGTGGAGAAATTGGAACATACACAACACAACCAAAAATTTTAAGATGGGACAGGTTTGGTTCTCTTCCAGAGACCAATTGTAATGGAGAAAATTTATGATATGCAGTTGGTCTTAATCTAATAAGTGCAGCAGCATGTAAAATGGCGTGTCCCCATGCAGAAGATGGTAGATTACATTTCATAAGTAATGGTCTAGCAATCAGTTGCAATCTTTTAATTAATGATTCAGCTAAACCATTTTGTGTATGTACATGAGCCACTGGATGTTCTACCTTAATCCCAATTGACATACAATAATCATTAAATGATTGGGATGTAAATTCTCCTGCATTATCAAGCCGGATTCTCTTAATTTGATAATCCGGAAAATTTGCTCTCAATTGGATTATCTGTGCTAATAGCCTAGCAAATGCAACATTTCGAGTGGCTAATAGGCAAACATGTGACCATCGAGTTGATGCATCAATTAAAACCATAAAATATCTAAATGGTCCACATGGAGGAGAAATAGGCCCACAAATATCTCCTTGAATTCTTTCTAAAAATGTAGGAGATTCATTTTCAATTTTATTTTTAGATGGCCTAATTATTAGTTTTCCAAGAGAACATGCTGCACATGATAAATCTTTTGATAATATTATTTTCAGGTCTTTTAGGGGATGCCCATTTGCGCTTTCCATTATTTTTCTCATCATAATGTTACCTGGATGACCTAATCTGTCATGCCACAGAGTAAACATCTTTGTGTCAAGTAACTTCTGGTTACTTACCATATTTGATTCTATTGGGTTTATGTTCGTACAATATAATCCAGAGGATAATGCTTTCAGCTTTTCCAATATGATCTTCTGGCCATATTCAATAGATGTAATTTGGAGATACTCAATATTATTTTCAGTCATGGTTTCAAGATGATAACCATTACGTCGAATATCTTTAAAGCTTAGTAAATTTCTTCTGGATTTACTAGAGTATAATGCATCATTTATAATTAATTTTGTTCCTTCAGGTAACAAGATACAAGCTCTTCCGGAGCCCTCAATTAAATTACTAACGCCAGAAATTGTATTAACATGTGTCTTTGAAGGAGACAATAGAGAAAAATATTTATTGCTTTTTAGTATTGTGTTTGTTGTTCCACTGTCTACGAGACATTCATCTCTAATATTTACCATAGCTCTTCTGGAGTCTCCAATCATATTCTTTTTCCTTTGAACATAAAAGAAAATGTATAAGATTAAATAAAAGGAAACTAATTTTATTTCATAATAAGCATCGACTTACAATATATAAATAAAAAGGAAACTAATTTTATTTCATGATAAACATCGACTTACAACATATAAAAACTAAACTTATTATAAAGACTAAAAATAAAAACTATTTCATAAGATTAATTTCTTCATCAACATTTTCAAAGAAGTTAGAAACATCTAGGTGTGTATCCATATGCAAATCATTTGGGTTATTTTCAATGAAATTTGTTTCTACTTCTTTTCCCTTTTTCTTGATGGATGCTTGGTAGAGTTCGACTAAATGTTTAGGAGTACGACATGTGCGTGACCAATGGTTTGCCATACCACATCTATAGCAACTATTTTCAGATTTCTTAGAAGATGGTGAGTTCTTTCCCTTTTCATATCTCCCCGCACTATTTTCATTTGGTTTAGGATTATGACCATCACGCCGCCAAACATTATTGCGACCACGTCCACGACCTCTTCTGGGGCCATGACCACGTCCTCTTCCACGACCTCCTTTAAATGATGTCGCATTCGCTTCAGGGAATGGACTAGAACCGGTGGGTCGTGATTGATGATTTTTCATCAGAAGCTCGTTATTTTGTTCCGCAACAAGAAGACATGATATCAATTCTGAATATTTTTTAAAGCCACGCTCTCGATATTGCTGCTGCAAGAGCAAATTCGAAGCATGAAATGTAGAGAATGTTTTCTCTAGCATGTCTTCATCAGTAATCTTTTCTTCACATAATTTTAATTCAGAAGTTATGCGAAACATTGCGGAATTATACTCACTCACAGATTTAAAATCTTGTAACCTTAAATGAATCCATTCATAACGAGCTTTTGGGAGTAGTACTTGTTTTTGATGGTCATATCTTTCTTTTAAATTTCTCCACAATTCTGACGGATCTTTCACCGTTAAGTATTCAGCTTTTAAATCCTCATGGAGATGATGACGGAGAAATATCATTGCTTTGGCTTTCTCCTGCGGGGAGGTATTATTTTCAGCCTTTATTGTTTCTCCAAGATTATTTGCGGTAAGGTGGATCTCAGCATCAAGAGTCCACGGGAGATAATTCTTGCCCGATATATCAAGGGCAGTGAACTCAAGTTTTGTAAGGTTTGCCATAAGGACTACAAAATAAAAAAAAATGCTACTATTATTAACTAATTTAATTAAATATGCATTTGTGTTTAATATATAAGAAAAATAAAATAAAATAAAAACGATTGAAGAACTTCTAGTTCTTTAGAAATGCAATTTCACCGTAATTTACAGGTGCATATATTTATATATTCGAAGAAAAATAAAAACGATTAAGAGAAAAAAAAAATATCTTAATAACTTCAGGTTATTAAGAGAATTAAGTATTGGAGGCATTTTATTTATTTAATAACTTCCGGTTATCATAAATATAAATAACTTCTAGTTGTTAGGTAAAATAAAAAACATTCAGTGGCATACAATAACTTCCGGTTATTATATTTTATATGAGAATTTCTGGTTCATATAAGAACTTCTGGTTCTTTTTTTTATTTTATTTTTTATTTTTTATTTTTTATATATATATATAAAAGCTTTTGGCTAAGAACTTCAGGTTCTCTTGTATAAAAATATTATGATTAAGAACTTCAGGTTCTTTTAGAAAAAGCTTCTAACTATAGTATGTACAAAAGCTTCTGGCTATTATCATGTACTTGGTTTATCATTCTCTTCAGGGAATGAAAATATTACTCTCATTCAAACAAGAAAATTTCATCCAAGAAATAAAAATTATTACTAACAGTAAACAATATAAAATAAGAAAATTTCATTCAAGAAATAAAAATTATTACTAACAGTAAAGTTATGAAATTTAATCTAAAGAGTACCTTCTTCTTGATAAAATCACGTCGCAACTTGACTAGAGCAAACTCGTGCTGATAACGTATTATAAAACAAAACAAAACAATATTGGGAGAGGCTCAATCTTATTCCTATATTATATCTCTATCTCAATGTCCATTTACAACCACTTACATAACCTCTATTTATAGGATAGAAAGAGCAAATAAAAAGCCATACAATTAACATGAGAGTTAATAGAAAAATTAAATCCAATAGAAAGTGGGGGAGGTGGAGAAGGTGAAATGTCTATCATAATTATTTCATAACATATATATATATATATATATATATATAGAGGAGGGATTAAGTTACAATATTTTTTGAGTTACAACAAGGTACAACAAGCTTTATTTACATTTTCAAAGTCCAAATCGTCGATCCAAACCGTTAGATGTGATCTCTATAATAAATTGTGCTTAGAGACCAAATTTTACATTTTTTGGAATTTTTTTACTGTTTATTAAGATGGGTACAAAATTCAATGACATGAATTTGACTAGTTTTTGTACCCACCTTAATAAATAGTAAAAAAATTCCGAAAAATGTAAAATTTGGTCTCCAAGCACATTTTATTGTAGAGATCACATCTAACGGTTTGGATCAATGATTTGGACTTTATAAATGCAAATAAGACTTGTTGTAACTCAAAAAATGTTGTAACTTGATCCCTCCTCATATATATATATAGGAATATGCTAGCATGCTATGCATAGCATAGAACCCTTCCGTGCAATGGCTGGGATTTCGAGTTTTCAAAATCCTAACGGTCGATCCGAACCGTTTATCTTGTTCTCCATATTAATATGTATTTGGAGACCAAATTTTACATTTTTTAGAATTTTTTTACTATTTTTTTAGATTTATTGAAAATCACTGTTTTCAGCAAATCTGGACCATAACAAAAACAGCGATTTTCCATAAATCTAAAAAAATGGTAAAAAAATTTCAAAAAATGTAAAATTTGGTCTCCAAACACATATTAATATGGAGAACAAGATGAATGGTTCGGATCGACCATTAGGGCTTTGAAAACTCGAAATCCGAGCCGTTGCACGGAGGAGTTCTATGCTATGCATAGCACGCTAGCATGTTCCTATATATATATATACATATATCCACTTCATATTTTAGTTTTGGATCTATAAGTGAACAGTATGCTCTACATTATTACTGACATGTGAGTCCCACCTCTCATACACACATTTTCAATACTTTTCGTTTTATGTCACGAAACGGGCTTTATATGAGCCCTTTAAAGTCCACATAAGGTAGCATTGAGTTTGATAATTTGTTTGTAACACTTTGGATATTGAAATTTTATATGACTTTGGATGTTTTTTTTTAAGGAATTTTTGGCAGTTGGATTACTTTGGATTTCAAAACTTCAATTTCTCCGTCGAAAGATTGCACCCAAAGTTCTTAAATTGAATTATGATAGTTGCCCTGATTGTTAATTAAGCTTCTAAACAACTTCATATATTTCAATAAATTTAATAAAGATGTTTTTATCTCGAATTAAACAAATACTTAATTGGGTTGGCTAGATTCCCATTGATCCAACAACACATTCTTAATAATTTCATCACCATTAATCATTCGAGATACATGTTTTTATTATAGTTTTGTCATATCATAGATAGAAAAGGTGTTTCGTACTTTTATCATAATTAATCATTTGATATACATGTTTTTATCATGTTTTCATTATTTCTTAAATACAAAAAGTGTGAGAAAAAATGAAAACCGTAAGTATAAAATATGATGTAGTTTGAAAGCATAACTATATAATAACAATCTTAGAGTCTTGAACTCATTTTTTAAACTCAGTTGAAAAAAATATCCCAATAACGAAGTTTATAATAATCTTTTCATACATTAAAAAAAACAAATTGAATAACAATAAAAAAAAACATTTTATAAATAAAATATTATTTATGAATATAATTTTTTAATATTTTTGAGACATTAGAGAAAATCAACACATATAAAAAAAATTAAAAATTATTTTTATATCTAAAAAGATTAGATATTTTAGTTTATTTTTAAATAATTGTTGTTTATTAATAATTAATTTCATGCTTATTAAGTTAATAAAATTGCTATGGCTATAGATTATATAACTTTGGAGGCTCTTACTTTATCTCGCACCTAAATGCATTAATGGGTTTTCAGTTACATGTTTGTCTCAGAATTAAATGCACTAAGTAACGCACTGAGGCCGTTGGAGATCTGCTTATTCAAGAAATTAAATAAGTTCTATATCAACTGTTAAGACTGAGATATATTAAATTATTTGATATCTTACTATTATATTGGTTGAAGCGAAGACTAGAATAGATCATCCAGCAAACTGTACAGACAAGGCAAGTTAGTGGAACAAAACTGACATGTATTTCACATTCCTAATTCAAAATTACTGTTTTATGTTCAGAAAGATAAATTCATAGCATTGTAAATGGCAATATACACAGAAAAATATTTGGCTAATAAGAGCAAAATAATGCCTTACCATGATCGAAAGCGGAGAGGCATACATCAGCGTGTTAAGTGTAAGTCATATAATGCCTACAATCTCGGTCCTTTTCTCATGAGTGCGAGCCCCACCAAAAACATCAGAAAGGACAGCCCAGCGAGTGTGCACCATCTCTACCGCCAAAACGTGCAATATAACAATCTATATTATGCAAAATACATTCTTGTATAATAGCTCAAAACCTCAAAAAAAAAAAAAATTAATTAGAGAAGAAAGCTTAATTACCCGGAGTCGCGGGTGGAGTAAATGTAAAAGATAATGATCCATGTCATTTCCATTATGATCCCTACACAATTGGTGATGAGCACAAGGATGCTATTTGGGTGCACAGATGGAATTCCGTAAATAACACCCCCATGCAAGTAAGAAGCGATGCTAAGAATGGTAGCGATGAGAACTGACCCACTTCCTCGTTGCACACTATGGTCACCAATGTTGTCCTATTTATTTATTTAATTTTCAAACAAATTGTTAACTACAGGTTGAAATCTTGAATAAGTAAAGAAAAGAGAAGATAAAAGAAGAACAGAGGAAGAAGAAGTTTGATTTCTTTTCTTCCATGTATTTATTGAATCCAAGAGTGATTAATAACAGTACCATCAGGTTAAATTTTGTTAATATAACTGCATCTTAGCTAATGCACCTCTTTTACCTAGTATTTGCCAAACAAAAGGGGCTAAAAATGCAAATTTGCTGAATCACAGAGGAGCAGATACATAGAACTCTTATGGGATGGACTGCTGGACTGCAAATCAAATTCAAGAGCATAAACAATTTAAAGTTTATGTATTGCAAAGATATATAAAGGCAAACCTAGAAACAACAAATATCAACTGTATTTATTGAATCCAAGAGTGATTAATAAGAGTACCATCAGGTTAAATTTGTTGTTCATATAACTGCAAAAAGGAGAGGATCAAAATGCAAACTTGCCAAGTCACAGAGGTCAGAGGATGCAGATACATAGAACTTTTATCGGCTGGACTGCTGGAGTGCAAACCAAATTTAACAGCATAAACAAATTTAAAGATAATTTAACAGCAAACCAAATTTAACAGCATCAAATGTCAAAGATGCAGTGGAAACATACCTAGTGCTTTTTAAATTTTATTTTACAGAGGAGAACAAAAGTAATCAGAGACACTGTGTTACGTATTTACTAACAGTCATAAATTAATTTGACAGACTTCCTCATACTAGTCTAGAAAAATACTATTTACACTAGAATCCATGTTTGCTTTATAATTAATCTTACGCCATTAAAATTATGTGCATACATTTGTAATTATTAAAAATAATTAGTTTAACTCATCAAACTATCAAATAATTAATTAATTTTAACTTAATTTCATTGTTAATTAATAAAATTTTATAAAAAAATTATCTAAAAAAAGCTCAAATAAGTCAAGACAGTATGGTACATATAACAAATAAATGCAGAAAAATAATAAAAATGTCCAATTAATTGATTGTATAAATAAAGTAAAATAAAGATAATTCGCAACATTTTTTTTCTTTTAAAAAAATGAAAAATCGAACGCTGGAGAGGTAGCCACGTGACGACACTGATTGATTGGAAGAGGGGATAGCTCATATCGATCCGTGTATTGTTTTTTTTTTTTCCTCAATCTAAAATTAATGAGCTTTTATTCAAATGGTTCGAATATTCCCCTTTTCTTTCTTTTGATCAAGTACCCAATTTGCATCCATATTAATGCATTCAAAAATATCACACACCTTCAAAACTTGCTATAATTAAACTGTTGGAGAAATTCGAAAAAAAAAATAGAAAAAATCATTTTATACCCTCCAACATTAAAATAACGGTTATATTATGTGAGGATATGGCAGAGGAAAATTTGTTGAAATTATCATTATAATTCTGTTTGATTTAAATTCTAATTTGTCGGTTTTTTTTTTATCATGTTTATCACCATTACACTCATTCAAAATTCAACCAAAATCAATTTTGGCAAAGTTCTAAATTAAAGTTTACCATTTCCATATTCTCATATCTCAATCTCCTATTTCAATATCCATATATTATATTTTAATGATCTAATTCTCATACCATTAATTATTGGAGACATTTAATTTTTTGGAAAATTTTGCAAGCTAATTATTTTCTTTCTTGTATCATAAAAAAAGACATATTATACACATTTTGCACACCTTTTGCAAGTAAATAAAACTAGTATACACTTGATAACTTAAAAAAATGCAATTTTTTTTTTCAAGTACTTATCTATCTTGCATGTTTTTCCCAAGAAACATCACTAAAAAAAACAGAAGAGTAAATGGAATTAAAGGTTGTCAATCTGGAAAATTCTTCCGTGCCAAATTGTACATTGCCAATAATGAACAAACTTGGTCTGACCTAGATACTACGCCTCTATCAATTCTTACAAAATTTAATTCATCTTATTCACTTCTCAATTCTTACGAATTTTCTTATATATATATATCCCTAATTTAATTGGTGTTATGTTAAATATAGTTAATTAATAAAAACCTTTAGTTTATTTTTGATAAAAGTTACAAAGTAAAAATAACACTTGACTCTCAACTGAAAATCAAACATGCCCCATCAACATTTTTCAATTTGGATACATGCATGTATGACTAAATTTTAAAATTAAATATATTCTATGATTTGATATAGTAATTAATCTTAACTTGGTAGCTTCTAGTGGCCTTGTCTACAATATTGAGTTTTCAAAGGGTTTATACGCAAAAGGAGTTTATTTATCAATTGTTTAGGCCTTGAGATTGTCACTAGGCTTTCAGATTCGTGTTAAACCTTTAAGATTTATCCACTGGGCTTCAGGATTAATATGGGCTTTATGAATTGTACTGGGCTTCGGATTTAAATATTAGGCTTCATGGTTCGTGTGTATGGATTTGTTTTAAATCGGCCTACTGACAAGCGGGGCCCTTCTCCAGTAGACATTGGTCTTCGATTTAAATGTTGGCCCTTTGATCATACGGCTGCATCAAGATTCACTTTTCGTTTTAAACTTTCTTTCAGCGCCGAGATCCAACATCTTTGTTTGCTTTGAGATTAGTGCCCAACCAGATATGGGTTAGGGCTGGCCGTGATGGTAAGGTTCTTCAGCTCCGGCGATGCTCCGGCCGCGGCAAGGTTAAAGGAGGGTATGGTTGGAATCTTATCGATGCCAGGAACTCATTGCGTGGACCCTCGGCCATCGGCGATCACTGGAGGTGATTGTTCTTGGCTGAGCTCAGATTTCTCGGTACCAATTGGGTTTTGATCCGATTCTTTCATATTTGCTTGAGGTTTTCTTCAAATACTTCTTCGTTTGGTATCGTATCGAGGTGGTGGAGCTGTTTGTAGCATCAATTTGGATTTAGGTTGAACTTTGGGCATGTTTCAAGTTTTGAGCCCTCGGCTTGGTACCGGAACAGCAGGTAGTTACTTTGGGATATGGCTGAGGCTCAGTATGGTTGTGTTTGAGTATGTTGAAGTAGATTCAGGGGATGAAGGGTATACATAGCACAGTATAAGCTGTGCTATGAGGCTTGTTCTTCACTGTTTGTTATATTTTCTTCATGTTTTTGTATATAAAATAAAGTTTATTTGTTACAGTCATGTTCTAAAATAGATTTAGTGCTTATCTTACATTTTCCATGATTTTATAGCATTTATTTGACTACTGTTCAAAGCAAGCTTTAGATTACTGCTTCATAGTGCATATTTTTACTGTTTTTGGCAATTCTCATGGTGTGAAATATCTCGATTCATTTAGATTTTCATTAAGGCATGCACAGCCTTACTCTATAATGTCAAGACTACCAAGTAAATAGACTTGCTTTTTCTCTGTAAAACCGTGTAAAGAACTCTCCAATGACCTAGTGAATTAATCACAGTGAAAAAGGGAATTCTTAAAAAAACTGTGAAATATGTATATTAATTGTCACTGCTGTCAACACTTTGCACTACTGTTCGGAATATATATATTTTTTTTTAGATATACGAAAAAACTGAAATATGTAGTGTCGCTGCTTATTTGCATAGGAAATAACAGTTGCAACATCGGAAAATTGAAGTGCAACAGGCTGTGTTGGCAAAACATTCTCGAAAGCTTACAAATAGCTTTCATAAAATCATATCGTTAAAATAAAAAACCTTGAATTGGCTTTGGTAGGGGTGCGCCAGGCCTGTGCAGGAGTGCAGCGCACGGGCGACGCGTAAGAGCCCCGGCAGCAAGCTACCGCGGTGGGCCCTTCCCCACAAAAAATAAATTTAATATCGTTGTGAGCACATGGCCCACATATCAGATATTAAACTGATAAGAACAGATACTACACTTGATCTTAGCCAAAAGGCCGAGAAAGGTATGAGTTGTTCACAAGCCTTGCCTCTTATTTTATAGACTCTCGGGAGACTCAGTGATGATACATAATGATTGTGGGACTAAGCCATCGATATCTTAACCGTAAAGCAAACCGGTCGCATCTATCGTTTGCTGCATAGGCTTCTAAATAGAGTAGGTTGTTCCTGGACCAAAGAATTGGTCTTAATATGGGCCTCACTTTATGGCCTATTAATATGTATGGTCAGGTTTGTACTTTTCAGTTCAAAAATCAAAATACTTGACTGAATAAAATTTTATTTTTCAATTATAAAATCACAAAGCTCCTCGTAAGTAAATTCATGGGATGATCAGTTCTTAAGAAATCGTGTTGATAATATCCTAAGCAGAAAATATGTTTTAATGCAATTAAAAGGAAAAACAAAATGGGCTTTGTAAATATTGCTACAGCAATTTTCATATGTAGCCGCTACCATTTGGCAATCCACATCAATGACATGTGGGGTGGCCTCCCAATAGCATTTTTATTTTAGCAACACAGTTACACAAAGCATCCTGCGATCAGATTCAATCAGTGTTGTAAATAACAGTATACAAAATAACAGTATACGGTTATCAGATGGACAGAATATCATTAAGCGATTATTTCTGAAATAATTGGTCATAATTAAAAATAATTAGCTGATTAATCGAAAAAATCTGTGATGGTTTATTTACCACCAACGACTAATCAACCAATTATTCGGCCTAAATAGACGTTTTTTACAACACTTATTCCAATTTCAACCGATAAAAGTTTCTCCTTTGAAAAACCCAACCTGTATATGATACATGATAGAAAAGAATTAATAATTGGAGATTCAACTTCCAAAATTTCCAAATAAAAATAAATAAATGTCTAGGGTGTGATGTGCTCATCAAGATGATTTGGTGAGCACAACTCCAAAAGTATATCGGATCAACTTCAAAGGCCAAATCCAAACCGTTGAAATCTTTGTACTTCATGAGTGATATAAGTACATATAAAATTTTAAAAGTTTCAAGTTTATTTGTTACACGGTCAAGCAGTCAAAGAAATGATAAAAATTGAATATATAAAACAACTTATAAATTAAGTTATAAAAAGTTCATTTCTTTGACCACTTGACCGTGTAGCAAATAAACTCGAAACTTTCAAAATTTTATATGTACATGCATCACTCATAAAGTACAAGAATTTCAACGGTTTGAATTTGACGTTTGAAGTCGATCTGATATACTTTTGGAGTTGTGCTCACCAAACTCTCTTGGTGAGCACATCACACCTTAGCTTTACTCCCAAAAAATATTCTCCAACAAAGATATGAGAATTAAGAAAATTAAATTGGAATACATGTATATTGAAAATAGGAGATTGAGATATGATTATATGTAAATGATAAACTACTATTTGAAAAAAAAAATTGATTTTGGTTGAATTTTGGATGTGTGTAATGGTGCTGAAATGGCAAAAAAATAACACATAAATTATACCTTAAAATCAAATCAACAGAAATAAAATGATAATATCAATAATTTTTCCGCTGCTACCCTTGCATAACCGTTATTTTAATATGTTGGAGTGTTAAAATGACCAATTTCTATTTTTTATTTTTTCAAATTACTCCAGCAGTTTATAACAAACTTTGGAGGCGTGTGAAATTTTTTAATGTAATATTGATCCACCTTCTCTTTGAGAAAACAATTGATGCAAATTGGATACTCAAAAGAAAAAGAGAATCCGATCATTTGAATAAAGTTCATTAACATGAAGTAGCAAATTTAGAAGTAGATTGGTTTAAATGGTTTATATAAAGTCAATTTAATAAAATTTACAGATAAAAAACACTTAAAGTATATATTTATATATTAGTAAAAGCATAGTAGCCAAACTCAATTATATTTTATGCATCTATTTTTGTACCTTTTCTATCTATTTGAGATATTTACACAAGGACTTTCTGGTCCAAATTAAGAATCTAATTTAATTAGAATATAAAACTCGATCTACATTATAATTAATGTTTGTCACATATTAGATATTTTGTCTAGTACTTGTAACAAAATGGATGACAATTTTATTAATGTTTGTCACATATTAGATATTTGTCTAGTACTTGTAACAAAATGGATGACAATCTAAATATATTGTCACATGCAGATGACAATCTAAATAGAGTAAAGCTAATATACACTTAAGTGTACCAATGAATCCATACACTTAACTCTAGGACCGTACGATTAGCTTTGAGATATGTGTAGATTCTTTAATAGTCGTGTAGCTTCTTTAAAAGTCGTGATACACGAATTTCAAAGCTAATCGTACGGTCCTAGGATTAAGTGTATGAGTTCATTGGTACACTTAAGTGTATATTAGCTTTACTCATCTAAATATATTAGTTCGTTTGATTTTTTCTACTTTTCCTGCAAATTCATGAAATAAATTTTAATCAGAAGCAAATATTTGATAATTCTGTTTCCAAATTCTGTTTTTCTTTTATTTATTTTTTATTTTTTTAGCTGGAGTCGGGGATTGTAAAGTTTGATTCGCCGTGTCCTTCCGTGTCCTGCCCTGCTCTGCCCGTCACTATTTGTTAAGTTTAATATCCTACTGCCTCTTGGACTCTAATTTATTTTTTATTAATATAATTTGTATGGGAAAAAAAAACTTATATCCGATATTTAAATATTTTTGTTAAAATAATAGACGAGATCTATGTAAAAAAAATAGAGACACACACACACATTAGTAAACATGTCATTTTAAACGAGATCTATGTAAATATTATTTTCAACGGAAAAAAAACGTAGAAATATATATATACATTAATTACTAAACATGCCATCTTTAAACGAGATCTATGTAAATATTATTTTTAGTGAATTAATACATGTCAAAACAAACATTGATATATAAACATTGATGCTAGCTAGTTTTAATTTAACATGTTAATTGTTACGTCAGGATAATGAGATAAATTATATATTTTTATGGGAAATTTTTTGATGTGCCCATCCAAACTTTCAAAATAGCCAATTTGAATACATTTTAATCTCTTTTTCTAATTTTTAGAATGTTAAAAGTAAATAAGACTAATTAGTATCAAATAAAAAATTGATGACGTTGAACAAATTAAATGATGCTTCTGAAATAAGGACCAAAGTAGCGCAATTGAGCAATATTTTCAAGACATTACTTTTTAAAGACAGTAAAAAATGAAATATTAATTTTCAAATTTTATCTGTAATATTGGATTGAGGTGCACAATTAGACGGGTTATTAAAAAATCCCGTGCTGCATTTAAGCTCTGTAAATAGTCTCTACAATAATATAAATTCAATATAGATATCATTTTGTACCATGCATCTTCTCCCAATTTATAACAGCACTAAAAATGGACATTGCCAATTTATGTCTTTACGTTCTACAGTTTATTCATTTTCTGATCAGGCAAGTATTTTTCTTCCTATTTTTATTCAAACATTTTTTTTTAAAATAGCAATAATATCTAATATAAACCGCTTAATTTCGAAGAAGTAACATATATATTTTATATATATATCATACAATCTAAATTAACAAGAGCAAAAAAGTAGGAAAATATAATTTAGGATAATATTGGCCAATCAAAAAAGCATACAGATTATTGTATTTTAGTCTGGAAGACAAAAATAAGTGTTATTAAATAAATAAGATTCATATAAATGCATCTACAGGTTCATATAAATACATCTAGAGACTCGCATCAAAACGAAAACTGCCTCGATGTATCCTTTGTGGCTTCTTTCTCTCGTCTTCCACCTGGTCCTCGGCAGTATTCCTTGCTCGGCGCGCCAGGTCATCAACCTCAATTCGTCTACCCTCCTCCAATTTTCAAGTCTAGTATGGGACCCAACCACGAAGCACTTTGTTGCCGGATCTGCCATGAACCCCACTGTTTATGCCATCCCTGATGAAGGCACAGTCAAGTGCCTCATTTCAGAACCTTCTTCCAATAGCAGCGGTGTCTCAGCTGTCACTGCTCTCGCTATTGATCATATACATCTCCGTCTGATTGTTGCTTTCTCAAATCCTTCAACTGTCTCTGCTTATGATTTGAAATCATATAGGAGAATTTATGCAGTGCCATTGCCAGAGTTGGATGGTGCTCCTGGTGGGGTCGTGGTGGATTTGGAGAGTGGGGAGGTGTTCGTTAGCAGCGCCAGGAGAGGGGTTGTGTTGAAGCTGGGGCCCCAAGGAGATAGAAAGAAAGTAATTTCATATTTTAAAATTTCTGATGATAAGGGACTCGGTGGGATCGTGTATCTTAGCCATGGATACATCCTTGTTCTACAGGTATGGAATATACTATATATATATCTATAGAGAGAGAGAGAGAGTTTGTCACAAATTAATTTTTGTCAAAATTAAAATTTACCAATCCAATAGGGTGCACCACAATATTGGTAATCTCTTTGATTTACTTGAATCTCTCATGAGAATTTGAATTTATATTTCTCCCTAGTATTTTCGATGTGATATATATTAATTATTATTTATTTTATTTTATTTTATTTTTAAGTTATTCGTTAACCACACATCACAGCCCCACCTATAGTGCAATTCGCCTTTTTAGATATTTTTGCAAAATTTGAGTTCTTGCAAATTTTTATTGTCAAAGAAGTTACAAAATGCAGAAAAAAAAATGATTTCCAGGTAAGTTAGAATTTCATCTCGTATCGCCCCTATCTAGCTAGTTGGATGGACAAAATGAATTGTCAAGATTTCTTTTTTCTTGAAAAAATGGATACGGTGCAAATGAGCACTATTTTTTTTTTTCTTTCTCATCCTTGTAGCCAAAACAATAGTAAATTAAAATAATCAACACACAAATTCCAATTTTTTTTTTTATATATATATATATTTCTCCCCTTACAGAAAACAACAGGAAAGATCTTGAAAGTGGATACGATAGACGGCACAATGAAAGAGGTATTATCAAGAGATAGCTCAATGCCGCTGGTACCACCCATCCACGCCGCCATTGCGTTGCAAACTGAGAAATCAATAGTTGTTGCTACAAATCAGAGTCTTCTCATAATAGAAAGTGATGACAATAGCTGGACACGAGGAGTTGCTATCCAAAACAAGATGAAGATGGAGGAGGGGGAAATGGTTGTAGCAGTAGCAATGCGAGAAGGAGAGAATGTCTATGTGTTGGTGAACTCACATAAGGGGTACAAGATAGAGGAGGCGGTTTGGGAAGAGTCTAATAAGGAATATGATGTTTATGTTTTGTGGTGCTTTATCTTAGGCAGCATTTTAGCTGCTTCACTTTTCCTTTGGTTAGTGTGGGGACTCTATGGAGATAAAATACAATCTAATACTCCATATGGTCATGTCTATTGGGACGTGAATTGGCGAAAAATTTATTATTGGTTCAGAAAAAGTGATAGTGACATATAGCTAGTGTTTTTCTATTGGTTTTTTTTTGTATATGTATGTGAAGTGGTTTTGTGTTATTAATTGTGTATGATATTTTTTGGTAAATCACACCCGAACACTTCTTCTGTTTTAATTGTGTATGGCTTTTTCATATAGAAATTCCATGATAAATTAGCTTCTGTCAGAGTTTGTTTATTGTGGATATATAATTATATCACTATTAATTGTAATTAACTTAATTAATTTGCTGGCACATGTAACTGTAATTATGGTGGGTGAATATTTGGTTGGAAATTAAACTCGGATTGTGGAAAATTAATCACAAGTATTATCATGGTCTCTTAATATAGTTAATACAGATATATATATGGGCAGGTTTACATTTTTATGTGCAAAAACTCAAAAAACTGGACTGAAATAAAAAAATTATTTTCTGAATTATTAAATCATGTGTAGTTCTAGTAAGTCACAAGTATTTATTTTGCTTACTATTTTTTTAAGTACGTAAATCCATGTTGCATTTAGTTCTTAAGACAATTGTTGATGGTATTAATTAACTATTAGCAAAACGCAGGGAAAGAAAAATAAGTCTAACTAAATTGTGTTGATCTATTTTCTTTAATTAACAGATCTCCAGTGGGTGCATTAATTACTTAGTGAACCTCAAGTAATAATCTATGTACCACTCCTAGATATAATTAAACCTGGACTAAATTGTTGAGTCCATGGAGAATCCACGGAACCAATGTGTGTGACAGATGGGACAAGATGATTTCTTCTAATCTCTCAAAACTATTAAAAAAATTATATTAATAGATAATATTTACTTCATAAAATGTAGGGGTGTACACGTGTGTACAATACAAGTAGGGTGAAAGCATTTTTATATCCATACCCACTAAGAATGATATTATCCATACCATACCTTACTCTTACTTATTAAGATTTGATCTTACCTTAGTCTATCCTTACCCATTAAAATTATCGGATAACAAAACGGTAGCGGATGAATAACGAATTATATTTTATACTTACGGTTTTCATTTTTTTTCTCACACCTTTTGTATCTAAGAAATAATCAAAACATGTATAATGATTAATTATGATAAAATTATGAAACAACTTTTCTATCTATGATATGACAAAAATATAATAAAAAACATGTATCTCGAATGATTAATGGTGAAGAAATTATTAAGAATATATTGCTCGATTAATTGTGAATCTAGCTAATAAAATTAAGTATTTTTTACGTTGATTTTCTCTAATGTCTTAATTTTTTGTTCTATGTTGATACTCTAATGTCTAAATTATTATATTAATATATATTATTCTATATAAAATGTTTTATTTTTATGTTTGACGAGAATATTATACACTCTGTTATTGGGATATTTTTTTTTTCTACTAAGTTTAAAAGATGAGTCCAAGTCTCCAAGATTGTTATTATATAGTTATGCTTTCAAACTTGATATATTTTATACTGACGGTTTTTATTTTCTCTCACAACTTTTGTATCTAATAAATATTATAAACATGATATAAACATGTATTTCGAATGATCAATGATGGTAAAATTACGAAACACCTTTTTTATTTATGATATTACAAAAATATAATAAAAACATATATCTCGCATGATTAATGGTGATGAAATTATTAAGAATGTGTTGTTAGATCAATTGTGAATCTAGCCAACCAAATTAAGTAGGGGGAATTTCATGTATACCCCTCAAAAACTTCAAAATTACGTATTTTCCTCTCTAAAGTTTGAAATTACATATTTTTCTCTCCAAATTTCAAAAACTCACAAATTTATCCATTTTATTGTCTTTTATATAAAACACATTCTAACTTTAAAAAATACCCATTTTACCCTTTTATTAAAAGCATAAAACGTCCATTTGACTCAAATTTGAATCTAAATGGTTCCTCTGTCCGAACTGCTTTAAGATCCGTACTTGCTAGATTAGCACGAATCTTGAAGCGAACACGCACATATATTAAAGCAACGTGCACAGATTTTATGTGTTGCGCATGCATCGAGATTGCTTTTAAGATTCATGCGTGCGGATCGTACGATAGATAAACCTTTTAGATTCAAATTTGAGTCCAATAGAGTTTTTTATGTTTTTAATAAAGGGAAAAATGGGTATTTTATAAATTTAAAATGAGTTTTAATATAAAAGACAATAAAATGGATAAATTTGTGAGTTTTTGAAGTTTAGAGGGGGGAATACGTAATTTTAAAGTTTAGAGGGAGAAATACGTAATTTTAAGGTTTTTGAGGGGTATACATGAAATTCCCCCAATTAAGTATTTGCTCCTTTCTATTGTCTTCTTCAATTTTGCATAGTCTTTTATTGTGTTTTTTTTTAATGTATGTTAAGTTATTTTGTTTATGATCCTTTATAATAGATGGCACTTGTCAATTATTGTCTTCTTTTAGTACAAGTTCGTTGGCAATAAAATAAAGTTGCCTAGCTATGTTTTTTAATATACAATTTTACCAATTTTACTAAAGAAAGAGAGGGTGCTTCGTTTATTGAGTGGTCCGAACGCTCTATTGGTCAATTTAAATTGTATAAAAATTCAATAAAATTTAAAATAGTTAAAAAGAGATAAAAGAAAATATGTTAAATTTGTATAAAGATATTAGACATTTTAATATTTTGATAAAAAAATTGTTTTTTTTCTTTCTAAAGTTTCGATGGGTACACTATTTTTTTTTCCTTAATTAATATCCTACTACCTCTTGGACTCTAATTTTATTTATTTTTATTAATATAATTTGTATGCAATTTTTTTTTACTATCCGATTTTTAACTTTTTTTTGTTAAAACATTTGATAATTCGATTCTTACTTTTGAAATACATACATATAATAATTTAATTTGACTGAATTTATGGAATAGAACACTTGGAATACATGCAAAAGTAAGAAGCCATACAGCTCTCTCCTCGTTAAGAAGCCATCTGATCAGAACTAGTGTCAATCCAGCCAGAGGTACATAGCACAGAATACCTTTAATATTCGTGTCAATCAAGATTTGACGGTCCCGGATCTAAACTCACAAATTGAGTTACTTTAGGCGATAGGAATTCCAGCATAAACAAATATCATGTCAATGCCAAAAGTGTACTGTTTGTCAAAAGAAAGTAGTTCTTGAACAAATACTGGGCCGGGCCGGGCTTCCGAATTTACCCATAAAATTGATCCATCCACATGCTTTAGTTAGTCGAAACAAAGATCATTTTGTTCCATTTGAATCAAAAAAAGAACTTTTTTTTTCCTTTTTTATGAAGAAATAAGCATGCGTTAATAATATGCAGAGAGAGACTGTCATGTCAGATATCTAGTAATGCTCAGCTTTTTTGAAAACCTTTTTAAAAGAGGAAAACGCTTAATTATATCTGGAATGTTCTACTTTGGAATTAAATGAACATTAGTGTCTAAACATTTTTATCCTTCTTTAGACAACCATATATGTTCTTCTCATCAATTGCTTGTCTTTAGTTAGAATATGTATTTTATCTTCTGTTGTTGATTGAACTGCTATTTAAATGAAATAAAGTTTATATGAAGGATATGTTTTTTTAAATATTCAAATACATGTATTAAATCAAGGCAATACTCAAGATGTGTTCATATACATTCACTACATCAAAGCAGCTCTAGTAGCGTAAGAATTTAGGCCTGATATTAAAAATGGTTGCAAAACATGTATAGTAATTAAATTATTGCTACATAAATATCAAATCAATATTATTATTATATATAAAAAAGTAGCTGTTTATTTCATCGCTTAATTAATGTGATGTTATTCCTACATAAATACTATTAGGTTATTCTTACTAAAGATATATGTACATAATTTAATTCTTAAAATCCATATTTTATGATTATGTCTGTGCACCTGATCATCATTTTAAATAATTAACTTGCATGTTTTATTATCTCCCCAGGAGTTCAACCGCCACAAAAGAAAAAAAAAAAAATGTTGGAGAAGCTTCCATCATTCCATGCCCCGTGGGCCCCCGAAAATCAACAGCAAAATAATATTCAAATTCTTAATTTGGACCAAAAAGCCACTGTGTAAATATCTGAAATACATAGAAAAGATACAAAATAGATGCATAAAATATAAAATATAATTGAGTTTGGCTATTACTATGCTTTCAATAGTAATTTAAATGTTTTTGGTCCGTAAAACTTATTGAATTAATTTTAAATAATAAATTCAAACCGTTTAAACCAATCTATTTCATGAGCTTGTCTTCTCTCCTCAATTTGAATCTTCGATGCAAATTTGCTAATTCAAGTCAATGAACTTTATTCAAACGGTCAGATTCTCGTTTTCTTTTCTTTTGAGTATCCAATTTGCATCGATATTGTTTTCTCAAACAGAATGTGATCGATATTGCATTCAAAAATTTCACACGCCTTCAAAGTTTGATATAAACTGTTGGAGAAATTTGAAAAAAAAAATGGTCATTTTAACCCTCGAACATATTAAAATAACGGTTATGCGAGGATAGCAGCGGAAAAATTATTGATATAATCATTTTATTTCTGCTGAATTGATTTTAAGGTCTAATTTGTCCTCTCTCTTTTTTGGTCATTTCAGCACCATTACACCCATCCAAAATTCAACCAAAATCATTTTTTTCAAGTAAAGTAAGCTATAATAGTTTATCATTTCCATATATATAATCATATCTCAATCTCCTATTTCAATTTAAATTTCTTAATTCTCATACCATTAATTGTTGGAGAATATTTTTTGGAGACGTGTTTATCTTTTAAATGGTGGTAATTTGAAATTTCTAGTAATAGATGACGGGACAGAGGTATCTTCTGTATTAATTACTTTCATTAATCAATTTTAAATTCGAAATCTACGTTTGTCATCTCCTCATTTTGATCAGTAATTCGATCCACAATATTAAATCTCTTATTGCAGGGTTGCCTTACACTCAGCAACCCTGCAATGAGTATTATAATTGTAATAGTAATCACAATAATCCTCCTCCTGAAGCAAATCCATAGAACAATAATGCCTGATTACATGAAAGAGTCAGAGCAAGAAGAATGTGACAACGTATTTATGCATTTGTATAAATAAAAAGTGAGATTTATATATATATGGAGGGGAGTTTTATATTAAAATTGTCATAGTTCTCCTCCTGAAGCAATTAATGCCGTAGAAGATTACATGAAAGACTCAGAGCAAGAAGAATGCAACAACGAATTTATGTATTTGTATAAATAAAAAGAGATTTATATATAAGTTCTTGGTATCCCAAATATGGAGGGTTTTATATTAATATTGTAAACTGTACACAATTAATTAATAGTTCTATATTGATTTGTGCCAAAAAAAGTTAGTGTTCACCTAAGTAATTATGTTGGTTGAAATAAATAATTGTGATCGGTACACTCTGCATCTGCAACACCTGTGACCTAGCTATGTGAGTGTTAATCTACAACACACGCAGAATTGTCAAATAGTAAAAATTAGTTAATCGGGAAACCACCTCTCCCTGTTAAGGATTTTCTTTATATAGCCTATGAAACACTTTTCACGAGAATAAAAAAGTAACTTTTCACAACAGAGTACTGTCATTGTTCAGCTTTAACTAATAATTCTAATTATCAATCATAATTTAAGAAATTTTGTTTTGATTTTAACACTAAATTTAATCTGAATTACAAATCAAACATCCAGGGGGACAAAATTTTTTTCAGGAAGTGGCAAAGTTGATCAGTACCGATAGATCACCACTAGAACTCAAAATCCAGGAAGGACGGCTGCCCCCCCCCCCCCCCCCCCCCCCGAACTCGGATTGCATCCTTATCTGGAGGCACCACCTTCGTGAACATGTCGGCAATCTTCTCAATCGCATGAACCTTATCCACGATCAATCATTCTTGAGTGATATGTCGCATTCTTCTCAAGGTGTATAGTGCTTTGATAACTCATTTTTGCTTCAATTTAAAGTGTCCAAGCAAACCCTTCAATCAAATCATCTCATTGGTCACTTTGGTCAATGCAACGTATTTTGCCTCGGTTGAAGACAAGACAACAATGTCTTGCATATAAGACATCCAACTAATGACTCTACCACCAATAGTAAAAACACAACGCATTATAGATTTTTTTTGTCTCTTCACAACCCGCATGAACGACGACAACATACCCTTTATTATTCTCCAACACAAGCATCCACCTATTTTTCAATGCTTTCATTTCATTTGAAAGTTCCACCAACTCCAAAGTCTCATTTAGATGCAACAAGTCCATTTCATCCTTCATTAACCCTAGCCACTTGGCTTTATCTGGACAAACAATAGCCTCATGAAATGACTCTGGTTCATCCGCATCCACAAATAAAGCATAACGTAGTGAAGGAGAATATCTTTGTGTAGGTTGACAAATTTGAGTTGATCTTCTCAACTATTGTACTAGAGTATTAGTGTGCTCATTTTCGCTTGTGCCTTCACTTTTATGCGTTTTCACCGACTCTCTCTCTCTTCCTCATGGTTATCACCACCATCTCGATGACATGTCACCATCCTAGGTGCAACACTTACATCAACATGCTCCTCCACATGTCGATCTTCATTTTTCTCATTTTCATGATTTTCCATGTACATCACATTCTCACGGAATATGACATCTCGGCTTTTAATTGTCTTATTCTCAATAAGATCTCAAACCCTATAACACAAATCATCACCGCCATAACTAACAAATACATACCTCCGTGACTTGACATCAAGCTTATTCCCCTTCACATTTGAAATTTTCACATAAGCTTCGCATCCAAAAATTCGTAAGTGATCATAAGAAAGTTTCTTACCACTCCACACGACATTCGGTATGCTACCGTCTGATGCCACGCTTGGTGGTCAGTTGATTAGATAAACTACAATGTTGGCCGCCTCGTCCCAAAATGATTTTGGAAGAGTCTAGTGAGACAACATATTTCTAATCCACTTCACAGTGGTCTGGTTCATTCTTTCAATGACTCAATTTTCTTACGGTGTATGTGGAATTGTCTTTACTCTCTGAATGTCATTTCTCATACAAAAATTATCAAATTCATTAGAGCAAAATTCACCACCATTATCTGTTTGTAAACATTTATTGGTTCTTTCAATCTCATTTTCAACACAGATTTTAAACTTCTTAAAAGTATTAAAGACTTGATGTTTTAAACTATTTGCGAGTATACACCAATACCCAAATCAAATGAAGAAATATGAAAGTCAAACAAGAAGCAAATAAAATCAAGCAATCAAGCACAAAAAAATAAAAGATAGACACAAAATTTTACGTTGAAATTCTTTTGGAAAAAAAAAATCACAGAAGCACACGGCGCAACTTCACTAGATCAAAAAATCTTTACAAATATAAAGAGATTAACAAGCCAATAACACTCTCTTACAATCTTACTCACTAATTTATAAGATTCTCAAATGCATCAGTGAATTGATACAAAGAGAGTAAACTCTAGAACAAAGCTTAGTTCAACATAGAAGAGAGCCACTCATATATTTCATTCGGCTCAATATATTAAACAGCTCACGGTTTTAGCCTTTTTAATCAAAGCATACAAAACCATACCCTATCGGTTTCAACTTATGCCTAATAGTCAATTACCAACGGCTCCATGCTTTGGCCGATATAAAAATACATCAATTACCATCGGTCAAGATTCAAACCGATGGCAAAGGCTTAATGCACAACAAGAATGAGACACTTTTTGCGAGGATAAAAAATAATTTTTTGCAACGGACTATCTTCATTGTTCAGCTTTTTCTTTTTGTAACGGTACTTTTTACGACGGACGATCGTCATAAATACGTTTTTTCCCTCGCAAAAAGTGTCTACTTTGTTGTAGTGATGGATTTTGAACCACTAATTTTGACTTCATAATATAACAAGATCTGTGAAAATTTACCAGAAAGAGAATACAAGTTAATTTGATTGTTATATTAGGTCGGGTGCACTAATGGGTTGGAAATTAAAACCGATGGCAAAGTTGCATTAACCTGGGGTATTCATTTTTCATTGCTTGCCTTGGAAAGCCTATATATAGGAATACAACCTTGGAGTTGGAGGTACCAGCTGCATCATAATAGAAAACAAAACTAATTCCAAGTATGTCAACAACAAAAACTCTTCCAGTTATCTACATTATCTTCCTATTTTTCACTAGCTCTCTCGTATTGCCTTGTACCGAGGCCGCTCAAACCTTAGAAGCGAGCAAGGTTGATGGTAAGTAATTAATCTCTCTCTTTCTTAATTAATACATATCAGGTGTATTCATTTTTGAAGTAAGTATTCAGACTTTAATTGACATGATAATTCAACGAAACTTGAACCAGTATCTTTTTTAATATATAATTTGCACCTCATTAATTAAGTGTAATGTTGAAACTTTTAGTAATAAATAAAATAAGAGACATATCTTCCGTACATATTTCTTTCATTAGTAAATTAAAAATTGCAAATTTACTTTGTCTGTCTCCTCATTTTCAGCAATCAGCCTGCGAACAAGAGGTTACTTTCCGCCTCCAAACAGCAACGGACATCCTTACACTCTACCCCCCTGCAATAAGCCTTGTGGTCCTCCAGAAGCAAAGCCATAGAAGAATGATCCCTGGTTAGAAAGAGTTAGAGCAAGAAGAATTAATGCAACAACATTTTTATATGTAGGTGTAAAATAACAAGTGAGATTTATATATGTGCTCGTCAAAAATCCCTTTAAGGAGAGGATTTCTTATATATATATATATAGGGGCTATTGTTCTTCATGAAGTAAATGTCAAGTTACTTCACGCTCAATCATATTTTGCAATTCAAAGTTCAACAATTGATCCGAATTTTTAAATTTGATCTCCGTCTTAATTGTGCTAGGAGGGCAAATTTTATATTTTTTAATAACTTTTTACTTTTTTTTAGAATTTTTGAAAATCTCTGTTTTTTTATGGTTCAGAATTTTTGAAAAACAGTGATTTTATATTTGCAAATAGTTTCATAATCTTAATTTGAATGAAAGCTATAAAAAATTCAAAGAGAAATTTATCTCCCTATTCATTGCTTGTACACACAAGAAGAAACAGAGAGAGGTGCTTCTACTATAGGCATAAATGATGTCCCATAAGTAAAACAAACAAAAAATAAAGATGTAATGAATATTTCGTATGCTTCATATTGTTTTGGAACAAATAATTGTCCACTAACCAATTTTCAAACGAAGGTAGATGATATGAAACTATATTTAAGTTTTTTTCTTTTAAGGTTGCAACTATATTTTTAGTAAGTGTAACAATTGATGAAATCCCATAATTTTGTTCACCAACAACTATGTGAAATAACCAAACTAACACTGGCCCATCGTGAATTAGCACAGTGTATTTCGCATGATACTTTACAATGTATTAAACAATTTAAGTTATTTTGTACAGTAGTTGAAGAATGGATATCAAACCAGTCAAGCATTGATGTTCTGTAGTTTCATCTATTTAATCATGGTTATCATGCCTAGAATAGAAAAGAAAAAAACAAGGCCCTATCAGAAAACTGGAAATCAGAAATAATAATTCAGTCACATCCACTCACTTCTTGCGGAGGAGGGACATACCTTTGATTATCTAAAAGAGGATGAACCATCGACTTGTATCGTATTCGATAAGGCGGGTATGAGTAAGGATTTTTTGTCGTTAACTTATTGAATATGAGTATGGATAAGAATTTTCTTTCGTTAACCAAATAAGTAAGGGTATATGTAATTACTATTTCGTACCCGTTACTCTATATGATAATTATAAAATCTAAATATATATTCAATTCGATTTTTTATTTTTTTCAAAATAGAACCATGATCTTTTATTTTTCTTTTTTTATAAATGTTCTCGAAAACTTATATTATAGTGTTCAACATGTGGTTCCGCATACCAACTGTATTTCTCTGGATTATGTGCCCTGTTTGACACTTGATTATGCCATGCTTGACAGCTTTCTTAGCCAAAACACATGTTATGTTGTGTCAAGTGTTGTAAAAATGACCGATTAGTCCGATTAATTAGCTGATTAGTCATTAGTTGTGACCAAACTGTTATGAATTATTTGTTTTATGTTTATACGGCCAATCAGTTGGTCATTTTTATAATTGTTTTCTGCATTTATTTGTTATACGTACTATACTTTGTCTGGACTTATTTGAACTTTTCTAAATGATAACTTCATAACAATGGTGAGGGATCAAAGAAAGGAGAAATTGTTGGTGATATTGGACAAACTAACAATGGTGCTAGTAATTGTAATAACAGTGATGAAATTAATGCAAATGAGGAAGAAGGAAAGAAAAGAAGAAGAGAAGGGGTTAAATCGTGCCTGTTGGGGTTACCGTTGTAACGGTCCCTTGTAGTTCCTTAACGCATGTGCATGAAATGCAGAGAAAACACGTTCAACGGTCCCATAATTAGCAAGTTTTTTAAGAAAAAAAATGTATCTGTAAGAATTTTATAATTAGCAAGTTTTTCTTAGAAGAAATCACTTTCTAGTTCTCATGTGTCAAAATTATAAATTCTTACTCACTGATTATAAATGAATTACAATTAGATGGGGCCCAGTGCAGATTTCCATTCCAATTAGGGCTTTATCGTGCTGATACTTTCTGTAAATTAGAATTGCAACACTGGGTTTTGGAATTTGGTACAATGCTATAGCTGAATTTCTGTTTAAATTAGTGCTAGACTGAGTCTTTGTTGACAACCAGAAATGCAGGTTTCAATTTGTATGATAAATATCAAAATGCAGGTTTCAATTATTATACATGGCTGTAATTGTTATGTTTTCATATGTGATCCGTAAACTGTCTAATGCCATTAAAAAAACTGGTAGAACTAAAATAAGGCCTTGGCCTTGGGTAACCAGGTTAGCTTTTCTTTTCTTTTTTTGTTTCTTTTCGTACTTTATTTTTTATTGATTGAAGAGAGGTCCTCAAAAAATATCAATCTTAGCACATATTGGATTAATTAAACCATAAATTTATTGATTATTGGCATGAGAGTAAATTAATTTATATCATATTGTTTAGAACTAATTATAAAAGGCCTTGGGCTGCTTAAAGCATATATTTAATTGTAGAATAGAGTAAATTAAATAATATCAGAAATTGGATGTATTGGAGAAACAGTATTAAGTACGTCCTCATAATAAAAATTCAAAATTAAGAAAGATTGATCGATATATACTGAATTAATAGTTGAATAGTTGTTTGTTAGTTGATCAAATAATATTGTACAACGAGAGCAAAGGTAAAAATCACACATATATGGTCTCATATAGGCACATCAAAAATGACAAATAAATTACATAGAAAAAAAAAGGTACACCATACATAATGGCACAAGATACACTAGTGGAGAACATACAATTAGTGTCGCCTTAAAAAACCGACACTAATACTTTAGTATCGGTCGTTTACAAAAAACCGACACTAATAATATTAGTGTCGGCTATTTATATGTAGGTGACACTAATAACTGAGAATTAGTGTCGGCTGTTTATAAGCAGCCGACACTAATGTATTAGTGTCGGCTATTTATAAACAGCCGACACTAATTCTTAACAATTAGTGTCGACTATTTATAAACAGCTGACACTAATACATTAGTGTCGGCTGTTTAAAAACAGCCGACACTAATTCTCAGTTATTAGTGTCGCCTATTTATAACAGCCGACACTAAAGCTAAAAAAATTTCATTTTAAGTCCCACGCACCTCTTTCAAACGCACGCCTAGGGTTTAAAAACACTCTTCTCTCCGATCTGATCTTCTCAAACCTAGCGATCTTCTCTCCGATCTGATTTTCTAGGCGAATACCATAAGATGTGACAGGAGGAACTCCACAGGAACTTCACGCTTCTCTCCGATATGGTCCTACGCATGCTTCACGAAAAGGGGCATAACTTTTGATCCGTCCGTCGGATCGGGCTGAAATTTTGACAGGAACTCCACAGCCCAAAGTCGCACAAGAAACCAATCTATAGATTCGTTTCACCATTCGCGCGCTCAGATTCGCGATCCGAGTCTTCCTTCATGGAGTTTTCGACCTTTCTTTATAATTTGTGAGTTTTTAGGGTCTTTTATGCATCTTTTATGTATCTTTTATGTATTTTCTGTTTTAGGGTTTGTATGATATTTTATTTAGGGTCTTTTATGTATTTTATGTTTGAGAGTTTGTATGATAACAATAAATGAGCAATTTGGATGATATTTTATTTAGTGAGTGTTATTTGTAAATTATGATGAATTATTTGATATCTTTGTTTTATATATAGTTCAGCAAAAATATATGAGCATTCCAGAACAAAATTTTTCATTTTTAGAATTTTTTATGATTTATAGTGAATTTTTGAAATTTATTTAAAAAAAAAACATTAGTATCGGCTATTTATTAAATGGCCGACACTAATAAGTATTAGTGTCGGCTATTTATTAAATGGCCGACACTAATACTTATTAGTGTCGGCTTTTTAATAAATAGCCGACACTAAAAGTTAGTATTAGTGTCGGCCATTTAATAAATAGCCGACACTAATGTCTTACTTTTAGTATCGGCTATTTACAAAGTATTAGTATCAGTCCGATTAGTGTCGCCTAATGTCCGACACTAATACCCATAAACAGCCGACACTAATTCTAAGTTCTTCACTAGTGATAGTGAATGACATATTGATAAACCTTTTGCTCAAAAAAAAATAAAAAGACATTGATAAACCACCGGATGTATGCACACAATTAAGTTGCATTCATGATTTTGTGAAATAAAATAGAAGGATACAAGATGATGTTTAAATATAGGTGAAAGCTTAGCGCAATCATTGTTTTTTATAGCTAAGAATACTAAATACGGTTTGAATAAAAGTGACGACAAACAATAAGATGGCGCCAATGACAGACATGGTTATCACTGGTTTCGAGCAGTAGTGCCTCTTGAACTCACCATATACTCTATAGGCACTTCTTTGATAATGTTTCATCACCTTCTCCTCCAAAGTTACCAACTCATTCGGCATATTGACATGATCGTAAATTAAAGTTTTGAGCTCTTGTACACAACACAAAACATCCTTTTCATCAAACCTCGTACGTGGGATGACATCATTCGCTCGCAATACTTTGACATCTTCTTCTGTTTTTAACAAGCATGCCATGCATGCAACATAGGCCGTGAAGGGGAACCCACTGATGCCATACTGTTGCTCAAATATTAAAAGACTTTCAAAGAGTTTAGTGCTGTATTGGAAAAGGTACCAGGGTGCTAATTGCATCA
Organism: Carex pumila; assembly: GCA_033356055.1. NCBI lineage: Eukaryota > Viridiplantae > Streptophyta > Magnoliopsida > Poales > Cyperaceae > Carex > Carex pumila. The sequence goes on along the minus strand of JARJHM010000626.1, from coordinate 16,345 downwards.
CTCTAGATAATCTCTTATCACAATAAGACACATCAATGGAACCACCCACATGCTTCACGAAAACAGTTTGAGATAATTTCAAGTCTGTGGCACTAGGTATATGAAATCCGCCAATCCACTTAGTTGATCTATCCACCAGATACTTCTCTTTGGGGGTTCGAGACCAATGGAAGATATGTAGTAGATGTTTGAAGCCACCTTCAGGAACGGTACCACAACCCTCCATAGATGGGTGCTTATCTGGATAGAGGCTCTCAAAGGATGAGAGCGCAATTTTGTGGATTGGGGTAACAAAAAGTTTGCTTAAGTCGGAAAACTCTGTATATACGGCTTTGACAACAAACCACGGTATCTGGTAGTTCATGGTCAACAGGTAACATTGGGCCCGCGTTGGATCTTGTGATAAAAATTTTACTATATTTTGAATGTCTTTAGCCGTTAGACCTTTTGGAAGATTACTTTTGTCATGTATTATTCCATACAAAATATTATATAGGTCATCTTCCAATGATAACAAAACCATTGCAAATATTATAAAGCAACTATTGACCAGTAGGTGTTCTATGAACCGTTTGCTGTTTTCAGCATGAAATTGTTCATTGACCACCCCATGATAGTAGCTCCAGACTACATCTTCCTTCTCTTGCATGTATTCAAGGTATGAACGTACATTGAGACCAAACCAGTGCGTCATACATGCAACAAATTGCCACTTTAGGTTTTCAGGAATGAAAGAGGCCCCAAAATCATCCCATTGTTGCCAATTACCAAATATTGATGGCAATTCTTGAATGTCGTTGCTACTGTTGCTATCCATTGATGGTCTGGTTGCATGGGAGATGCCCGGGTTCTCTAGTCGAGCTCCTATCTCCACAACCCACTCATCCATTTTTGTTGATGCGGATGATATTTCATCTTCTGGTTGTATTTCATCCACTGGTTGTACTTCATCTACTGGTTGTATTTCATCATTTCTCATTTCTGACCCTCTTCAAGCTGATTAATCCAAAAAAAAAAGCTCAAGCTCTTCTGAAATATTGCGGAATGTATGCGATTAAATAAATATTGAATACAAATATGCTAGCTAATAGAAGAAGCATGGAAAAACCATGCATATCCAGGTTAATCAGAAGTTAATTAATGATTGATTAGATATAACAAGAATGTTGCTTAGTTTGACGTGAAAATTGATCAATCTACAGAGTAGAACAAGAAGCACCGGAAAGAGAACTTTGTGATGCGACTCCATCATGATCAATCACACGGCCAGGAGGTGAATAAAGTACACATCTGTTTGGTTGTTTCTATTTTTGAATTTCTATGTTGGGTAGAACGTGTAATAGGATTATGGGGAGTTTTTCTATTTCTGTAAGTTGCACATTCTTGCTAGGAATAGAGAACGTGGTCTGATAACTTCTATTTTTAAGTTCACTTCTCCTATTTAAATAAAGGGATGTATGTATTGTATTGAATTAAGAGAAATAAAATAATAAGGTTTCCTTTGCCAGAATATTCAATCTCTCTCTCTCTCTCTCTCTTATTCTCTAGATTACAAGGAGATCTCTAACAAAACTCGTATCAGAGCCAGGTTCGCTGCCGACAAGTTGTTCGGCGTTTCCAGGGTTCTCAGATCAGTCCGCTGCCTCTAGGGTTTTAGTTTGGCTTCTTCAATGGCATTTGCATCTTCTCGGATCGACTTGGCACCGCTGACCTCCACCACCAAGTTCCATCTGTGGAAAGTTAAGATGAAATCTCTCCTAACTTCTCTCGATCTCGAAAAAGCTCTTCTTGGTGTCGACAAAATAACAAGCACAGATGATGAGAAAAAGAGGAAAGATTGCAAAGCCCTTACACAGATCATGTTAAATCTCTCCAACAAAATTCTACAACAAGTTCACAAGGAGACAACCACCAAGAGTCTATGGGAGAAGTTGGAGTCTCTGCTCATGACAAAGACACCCACAACGCGGCTGTATGCAAAGGCCTGCCTCTTCTCTCACAGGATGGAAGGTAAAGCCTTAAAGATTTATCTAGAGGAATTTCGTGAGATAGTAAATGACCTAGAAAACCTCGGTGTGAAAACGGATGATGAGGATTTAGCCATATTGTTGTTGTACCATCTACCAGCATCCTATACTCATTTTAGGGATACCCTTTTGTATGGTACGCAGACCATAACTTTAGATGAGGTCATGACCAGCCTCCTATCAAAGGATAGGATGGACTCATCTAAAATTGAGTATAGTGGAGAAGGATTGTATACAAGGGGTAGATCCAATGCTGGAAAAACATGGTATAGGTCGAAATCTCAACATAAAAATCTTATTTGCAACTATTGTAAGAAGAAATGCCACATTAAGAAGAATTGTTTTAAGTTGCAAAATAAGAATAAGGCAATGGCAGAGGAACGAAATTCATCAAATCATGATAGTGCTGATTATGTTTCAGATGATCTCGCATTAATGGTAGAAGGGAATATTGATGGTGAGATTTCAAATGCTTTTTTGGTTGAAAATTTAAGGGATAAGAGAAGACAGGAGTGGACTCTTGATTCAACATGTACCTTCCATATAACACCCAATAGAAGTTGGTTTAAAGAATAAACCGCTGTAGAAAATGGGGTAGTATATATGGGAAATGAAGCACCTTGTGAAATTAAAGGAATAGGTTTAGTTCAAATTCAAACCAAAGAAGGCCTAGTTCACACCCTAAATGATGTGAGACATGTCCCTGAAATGAAAAGGAATCTGATTTCCTTAAGTGCTTTAGAAGATAAAGGCTTTCATTTTTCAGCAAGGGATGGTATTTTGAAAATTTCAAGAGATCAATTAGTGGTGATGAAAGGCATAAGGAAAGGCAATCTCTATATATTGGAGGGTAAAACAATGGAGAGTAGTGCTTATTCTGTAGAGGCCAAAGATGACACAAAATTATGGCACTTGTGCCTAGGCCACATGGGTGATCGTGGTTTAAATGAATTATGTAAGTGTGGTTTACTTGGCAAATGCAATATTTTCGAAGTTGGTTTATGTGAGCATTGTCTGTTTGGAAAACAAAAGAGGGTGTCATTCAACCAAACTGCTAGACATGTGACAAAAGGCATTTTGAAATACGTACATGCCGATGTTTGGGGGCCTTCGCGTCAAGCATCGCTTAATGGGGCCCGGTACTTTGTCACCTTCATCGACGATTTTTCAAGGAAGGTATGGGTTTATTTTATGAAAAATAAATCAGATGCTTTTAGTAATTTTAAAGTCTGGAAGGCTATGATAGAAAAACAAATGGGTCGTGTAGTAAAGAAATTAAGAATTGATAATGGGATGGAATTTTGTTCGGGGGAATTTAATCAGTTTTGTCAAGAGAATGGAATTGTAAGACATATGACAGTTTCATATACCCCTCAACAAAACGGAGTTGTGGAAAGATTGAACCGTACACTTCTTGAGAAAGCAAGGTGTATGCTTTCAAATTGCGGCTTGGCAAAGAGATTCTGGGCAAAAGTGGTAAATACAGCATCCCATATTGTGAACTGTTCCCCACATGCTTCACTTGACATGAAAACACCTGAAGAATTGTGGTCAGGTAAACCAGCAGATTATGGCGACTTGAAGATTTTTGGATGTCATGCATATGCACACGTAAGAGAAGGTAAACTTGATCCACATTCTGTGAAGTGCATTTTTCTTGGGTTCTTACCTGGTGTAAAAGGTTATAGACTCTAGAACCCTCAAACATCCAAAATACTTGTATCTAGAGATGTAGTTTTTGATGAAAATTCTGTTTTGAAAAATAAGGAAGACATTACAGAATCAAGCAATTCTCTATCATTTGATGGTGACCAGATGGAGAAAACACAGTAGACCTACCTCTTTGATGCATCACCTGGTACCACCATTCAGTTTAGCATGATACCCCCTGGTGAAATGACATAGCATGCAACCTCAACTAGCACCACTAACCAGCAGCAGCCCAGCGCGCCAGAAAACCATGTCAGACCTAGACCCGGTTCAGGTGGAGTGCAAGGAAGAAGCCAGAAACAGTCCACAATTGCTGCTGCTCGTTCAAGAAGAGAAATTAAGGCTCCAAAGAGGCTGATTGAAGAAACAGATTTTGTTGGCATTGAATGTGCAGTGGCAACCGAATTAGAGTCGGATGAACCCACATCATACTATGAAGCATTAAGCAGCCCAGATTCTGACAAATGGGTGGAGGCGATGCAAGAGGAGATGCAGTCACTTCAACAAAATTCGGCATGGCGTTTGACAAAATTACCCCCCGACAAAAGGGCAATTAAATGCAAGTGGATTTTCAAGAAAAAAGAAGGAATACCGGGGGTTGAAGACATGCGTTATAAGGCTCGATTGGTTGCAAAAGGGTACAGTCAAATTCCAGGTGTTGACTTTAATGATATTTTCTCCTCAGTAGTCAAGCATACTTCAATTAGATTGTTCCTCGGGTTGGTTGCTTGAGATGATTTGGAATTGGAACAGCTAGATGTTAAAATAGCTTTTCTACATGGGGAGTTAGACGAGGAGATTTATATGGAACAACCGGAAGGTAACCATGTTAAAGGAAAAGATTATTTAGTATGCAAATTGCAAAAGTCTCTTTATGGCCTTAAGCAATCACCACACCAATGGTATAAGAAATTTGATAATTTTGTTTTGCAAATTGGTTTCAAGAGGAGTGATTATGATGCTTGTGTTTACTGTAAGAGAAGTCAGACCTCTTTTGCATATTTGTTACTGTATGTTGATGACATGCTCTTAGCCGCCAAAAGTTTGGAGGAGATCAAGGAAATTAAGTTGCAATTGGAGTCTAAATTTCATATGAGGGATCTTGGAGCAGCAAGAAAGATTTTAGGCATGGAAATTTTGAGAGATAGAAGGAATTCAAAATTGTACCTATCTCAAGAGAACTATGTTCTTAAAATTTTGGAGAGGTTTGGGATGGATAAAGCAAAAGCAGTAAACACACCCATGCCAGCACATTTCAAACTGTCAAAACAACAAGCACCTATTTCTCAACAGGAGGTAGAAGAAATGGCAAAAACACCATATGCAAGCGCGGTGGGATCATTAATGTATGCAATGGTGTGCACCCGTCCAGATCTAGCACATGCCGTGAGTGTTGTAAGTCGGTTTATGGCAAATCCGGCGAAGGAACATTGGCAAGAAGTGAAATGGATATTCAGATATTTCAATGGCACACATTCAAGCCACCTCGAATTTTCAAGAGATACTACAAACCTGATAGGCTATGTAGATGCAGATTATGCAAGATGTCTGGATACTCGACGATCAACATCAGCATATGTGTTTACTTTTGGAGGATGTGCAGTAAGTTGGAGATCAAGGCTTCAAGAGTGTGTAGCATTATCTACCGCTGAAGCAGAATACATGGCTCTCTCTGATGCAATTAAGGAGGCGATTTGGCTTCAAAATATTCATGGCGAATTAACTCAAGGCATTCAGAAGTTAAAGATTATGTGTGACAGCCAAAGCGCAATATACCTCACTAAAGATAGTATGTTTCATGAGCGTACTAAGCACATAGATGTGAGATATCACAAGCTACGCAAAGTTTTGGTAGAAGGTGATATAATTGTGGAGAAAGTCAGTACATCTGACAATGCAGCAGACATGTTGACAAAGTCCTTACTTTAACTAAATTCAAACATTCTTTGTATTTGGTTAGCTTGGTGTAGCAAGGAGAAAGGTCAACAAAATTAAGGGCAAGGGAAACATGGAGTCTAGATTCATGAATGAAGTCGAGGTGGAGATTTGTGATGCGACTCCATCATGATCAATCACACGGCCAGGAGGTGAATAAACTACACATCTGTTTGGTTGTTTCTATTTTTGGATTTCTATTTTGGGTAGAACGTGTAATAGGATTATGGGGAGTTTTTCTATTTCTGTAAGTTGCACATTCTTGCTAGGAATGGAGAACGTGGTCTGATAACTTCTATTTTTAGGTTCACTTCTCCTATTTAAATAAAGAGTTGTATGTATTGTATTGAATTAAGAGAAATAAAGTAATAAGATTTCCTTTGCCAGAATATTCAATCTCTCAATCTCTCTCTCTCTCTTATTCTCTAGATTACAAGGAGATCCCTAACAAACTTTATATAGATAATTCATACCGAAAATATAACTCTCTCTCTCTCTCTCTATCTATATATATATATATATATGGAGGAGGGATCAAGTTACAATAATTTTTGAGTTACAACAAGTTACCACAACCATTTTCTATATTTTCAAAGTCCAAATCATCGATTCAAACTATTAGATGTGATCTCTACAATAAAATATACTTGGAAACCAAATTTTATATTTTTTTGAATATTTTTACTATTTATTAAGATGTTACAAAAACTAGTCAAATTCAGGCCATTGAATTTTGTATCCATCTTAATAAATAGTAAAAAAATTCCAAAAATGTAAAATTTGATTTGGAAGCACATTTTATTGTGGAGATCATGTTGAACGGTTTGGATCAATTATTTGGACTTTGAAAATGTAGAAAATGATTGTGGTAACTTATTGTAACTTAAAAATTATTGTAACTTGATCCCTCCTCATATATATATATATATATGTGAGGGTTCAAATGTCTCCATTTTTTGTGCCTCCATCATGTCTCTATTTTTAAAAGCTTGAATAACTCAAAGTTTAAAACTTAAATGTCAAAATAAAACCGTTAGATGTGATCTATGTTATTTTTATTATGTGCCCATAAAAATTTATCACTTTTTTATTTTGATTTTATGTGAATCAATAAGTTAAATAATCAACGTCTAGAAATTATCCACATTAGTATGCAGTTTTACAAGCTCAAGATGACAACCAAAACAAAATTGAAATGCCATAATTTTTTACACTTGCATAGATAAAATGATATAGTTCATATCCAACTGTTTTATTTTGAATTTTAAGATTTAAATTTTGAGTTATTAAAGTTTTTAAAATGGAGGCAAGATGGAGGCACAAAAAATGAAGGCATTTGAACCCTCCTTATATATATTATATATATAATATATATATATATATATATATATATAGGAATATGCTAGCATGCTATGCATAGTATAGAACCCCTCCATGCAACGGCTCGGATTTTAAGTTTTCAAAATCCTAACGGTCGATCCGAACCGTTTATCTTGTTCTCCATATTAATATGTGTTTAGAGACCAAATTTTATATTTTTTGGAATTTTTTTACTATTTCTTTAGATTTATTGAAAATCACTGTTTTTTTATGGTCCAGATTTGCTGAAAACAGAGATTTTCAATAATCTAAAGAAATAGTAAAAAAATTCCAAAAAATGTAAAATTTGGTCTCCAAACACATATTAATATGGAGAACAAGATGAACGGTTCGGATCGATCGTCAGGATTTTGAAAACTTAAAATCCAAGCCGTTGCACGGAGAGGCTCTATGCTATGCATAGCATGCTAGCATATTCCTATATATATATATATATATATATACATACAGCATTTTACTATATATGTCAAATACAATTTATACATAATACTATTTCCATTTTGACCAACTTGTGTTATTAAATATTTGCGAAAATTTCCTGTGTACCCATGTAAACTTTCAAAATAGCCAATTTACCCATAAAATCATCACAATATCCAATATCTCCATCAAAAATTAACTTTCTTTCTTCTATCTCCTTTATTTATTCTATATTTTATTTAATTATATTAAAAAGTAAATTGACCATTATACTCTTTAAAATTAAAGGGAGATATCCATTAATTATAATTGTTTCTTTATCTCTTTACCCACTTCATTGTCGCACTTCACACAGATGCTCACAGAGAATTGAAGAAGAAAAACTAAGAAAAAAGAAACACGCATTGCTAATCCCCTTCGCTGTTTCCCATCTATTAAGGCCTCCTGATATCTCAATCTCCCAAGTTCTAACCAAAGAAGAAATACAAAGGGAAAAAGAGTAGAATGAACATGGGAAACAACTATTCGATGCTACATGGACCTTTCCATAGGAACGGAGGATGACAACGGGAGAAAGAGGACTAAGCTTTCAATTGAAAGTTTGTAAACATAATTAACATTTTTTCAGTTTTTTTTTTTTGTAAAATAAAATTATACACTAGCTAAATTATGTAGTTTTTAAAATTTCTATACATAATTCTGTCTCTATGTTTCACTCCTATCTTCTTCTTACCTCTTCTTCTCAGAATAGCACCTCGTATTTCTTTGTTAGTTCGGTATGATAGATAAAATCCTTTTGTACTCTAAAATTCACTTTAAACTTAACCATGTGACAGGAAAAGGAAATTGAAGGCTCAACATTAGACTTAATTTGTGCACCTACTTTGTTCCCTCTTCACTTTGGAGGAGGGTTGGAGCATTTTTTTTTATTTTTTTCTATTGCACCTTGAAGATAGGAATAAGTTATTTTAGTTTGTAGGTTCGTAGTCACTATGTAGACGGGATTTAGAGAAGAGATCTTGAGCATCTCTGTGAAGTGCGACAAGGAAGACTGGAAGAGAACACTACAACAAAGTAAACACTTTTTGCGAGGGAAAAAACATATTCACGACAGCCGTCCGTCGCAAAAAGAAAAAGCTAAACAATGAGAGTAGTCCGTCGCAAAAAGTCACTTTTTTATCCTCGCGAAAAGTGTCTTATTCTTGTTGTGGAATAAGGGGATGAAGAAATAATTATAATCAATAAACATCTTTCTTTAGTTAGAGGATGAAGAAACAATTAGAATCAATGGACAGCCCCTTTAAATTTTAAAGGGTATAGTAGTCATTTTTTAATAAATGGTAAATTTAATAAAAGGGGATAGTAGAAAGAAGGTTAAGTTTTAATGGGAATATTGAATATTATGACGATTTTATGAGAAAATTGGCTATTTTGAAAATTTACATGGTTACATAAGAAATTTTCCCTAAATATCTCGGTCAAAATATTAATGCCATTTGACTAACGGTAAAAACTTTAAGCCCTTAAGATAGCCAATTAAAGATTACAACTTAGCGTTTAAAACTGGATAAAAATTGTTACAAACGAAGCATTAAGTGGAAATCATATATATAATCATTCAATCGTAAAAGATCTACACAAATCTACCGCAAATTAATTCATATTATATAAGAGATAATGGCCTGAGTAACAGATCTAGTTATGCAACCATGTACTGTGTGTGTGTGTGACCTGAAGAAGTAGACAAAAAACACACATTCCTACGGATATGAAGCTAACAGATCTCCCAACACAACAATTCACAAACGGATCTACTATGATCCATTAAGATCTGGATCACCCGATCACGATTTCGAGGAATAAAAATTAGTATAAAAGAAATTATATGCTGAGAATTATAGAGAAAATGTAGAGAGAAAGTACCAAAGATGAGAGGACGCCTTCAACACTCTTCTTCTCTCTGGCTCTTTCTCTGGCGAAGTAGAAAGCAAAGGACTTTCTTATAGGGGAGGTGGTCAATTAAGTAGACAAGTGAAGACTACAGATACTCTGCTCTATTACACCTAACACCTTGGGTCAACGGATTGAAAATCTAGTTAGGAACTGATTAAGTCTCTCTTGTGAATTTAAATTACTAGCATGATTTTTTTATATTTAACAAATTTTATAATTATTTATATTTTTACTATATTTTATTAAAAATAATTGTATTACTGTAACTTATTAAGTGTTTTAAATCAAAAAATTTTAGTTCGTACCCATAGTCGGAAAAGATTCCATATTTTTTTTTTTCATTGGTCTTGTCAGAAAAGATGAGAGGCTTTTAGAAAAGACAAGAAAGTAGGTAGAGCAAAATTTGAAGGATATGATATATTTTCATAAAAAATTCAAGAACAGCCTGTGCACAATGAATTCGTATCCTCTGCATTAACTCAAATGGAAATTCTTTGAGTTAATGAATCCTGATCATTCGATCTGGCTTATGATCCGTGTAGACAAAATTCACACTAATATTAAAGAACCCTATGTCATAAGCAGTAACCGAATTGATTCTGTTTAAAATCAGACGGTTGAAATTCATTAACTCAAAAAATTCATTTTTAAGTTAATGCAGAGGATACGCATTCGTGCACAATCAATGAGCAATGAATGATACATATTTCTCGGAAACGACACCAATATCATGCACAATCAATAAGCAATGAATGATACATAGTTCTCGGAAACGACACCAATATCAAACAAATAATCGTTGATTTGTGTGACAAATATCAAACAAATCATCGTTGATTTTCTTTGCACTTTTTATACGATCAATTATGTAGTATATGTGAAATGAGTTGTTACAGAAATCTAATGACTAGAAAAAAAAAACAGAGCTGCATCAACTCTTGTTAATTAAGTAGCAAAAGTCTGATTGTTCGATATCTTTACTGATCTCACTCAAGATTACGCCCATATATAATTAAAAACTTGAACATGTTAAGCAAGTTAATTTTCTTTATTAGTAATTTAGTATCCATTATTAGGGAATATGCTAGCATGTTATGCATAGCATAGAGGGCCTTCGTGTAATAGTTCAATATTCGATTTTTTAAAATCATAACGGTCGATTCGAACTGTTCATCTTATTCTCCATATTAATATCTATTTGGAGATTAAATTTTACATTTTTTGGAATTTCTTTTTACTATTTTTTTAGATTTATTAAAAATCGCTGTTTTCAGCAAATCTAGACCATAACAAAACCAGCGATTTTCAATAGATCTAAAAGAATAGTAAAAAAATTCCAAAAAATGTAAAATTTGATCTCCAAATACATATTAATATGGAGAATAAGATGAACAGTTCGAATCGACCGTTATGATTTTAAAAAGTCGAATATTGAACTATTACACGAAGGCCCTCTATGCTATGCATAACATGCTAGCATATTCTCCATTATTAGTATTAATTACGACGCCATGTGATTTTCGGGTTGAAATAGTACCAAGTTGATACTCTATATACATGTGCATTAATTATTATATATAATGCATCTCCTACTTGTCTACTTAGTATTATTTTTTTTTATTTTGAATGTACGTAAGGTGTAATAAAGATAGTTCTTAGACAATATTTTTTTTTGTTTGTAAATTCTAAAGTAGAAATAAAATGTTGTTGTTGTTGAACAAAAGTAATATTGATATTTCCTGCTTAGATCAAATGCCGTTTAAACAAGTTTTACAACGTTTCACCAGAAAGGCATAATTATACATGCATTATATAATCAATATTTAAAGGAAAATGCTTATTTTTTTTAGAACAATTTTACTTGAAAAAATGATTTTCTCTATCACATCTCTTGACTAAAAACAAATAAAAATGTAATAAAATATGATAATCTCAACCGGTTTTAAGTTAGGCCTAACCATGCATCAAGTAATCAATAAATTATCAATTTTTGTGAAGTTCCTCTATGGCATTTTACTTCTTTCTTTTTCTTCTCTCCTATAAGATTTTTATTCCAGCCTCTAATTTGTAACTATAAAATAGCTATTTCCAATATCTTGAGATAAAAAGGACATTCGTTCGGTCATTTTGGAATAAGCTTATTAAATTACCCACAAATTTATCTATCCTAATTTCTAAATATATGTGATTAATATTGAGATCAGTAGTTATTAGGCAAAATCAGAGTGTCGTCAGATCCAAAACATGTCAAGTCATTTATCATGAAATTACACGGACTACATGTATTATTTTTTAATAAAGTTTAAAATGAGTATAATAGAAAATGTAATAAATTCGGTGAAGTTGTGAATTTTTAAATTTAGAAGAATAAATATGATATTATGAAGAAGTGTGTAATTTTGAAGTTTTTGAGAGATATACATGAAAATCCCCCTCATTCGAACAATCGGTTCCCTTTTTCTTTATTTTGAGAATTCAATTTGCATCGATATTGAATTTGAAAATATCACAATTTTCAAATTTTGCTATTAACTGTTGGAGAAATTTGAAAAAAAAAATAGAAAATGGTCAACCCTCCAACATTAGATTAACTGTTATGGTTATGTGAGCGTAGCAGTGGAAAAATTATTGAAATTATCATTTTAATTATGTGGAATTGATTTTAGCGTCTAATTTGTTGGGTGTTTGGTAATTTCATCACCACTATACTCATCTAAAATTCAACCAAAATAATTTTTTTCAAGTAAACTAATTAAGGTATAATAGTTTATCATATGATTCATATCCATATTATCATTTTAATTTTCTAATTCACATACCATTTTTGGAGAATATTTTTTTTTAGACAATTTTTTTTTTTTTGGAAAATTTTGCAAGTTGGATCTCAGACTGTTAATTATTTTCTATCTTGTATTATACAGGTTGCACTTTTCCAAGAAGAAACTTTTATCACATATCCATAATACTAATGGGGGCCACATGTCATTGATATGGCTTACCAAATAGTAGCAGCTACATATGAAAAATTCTGTAGCGATATTTACAAAGCTCAATTTTATTTGATTTTCTTTTAATTGCCTCTTACCTATTTTCTCCTTAGAATACTATCAGCACACCGTCTTAAGAAAATAAGAACTGATCGTCCCCATGAATTTACTTACGAGAGCTTCGTGATTTTATAATTCAGAAAAAAAAAAATTATTTCAATCAAGTATTTTGATTTTTGAACTGAAAAGTGCAAACCTGTCCATATTAAGAGGTCATAATAATACATGTGATTAATTGTAGCGCTTTAAGACCATGCTTTGTTACTAAAGTGAGGCCCATATTAAGGCCAATCCTTCGGCCCAGGAACAACCCACTCTATTCATAAGCCAATGCAGCAAACGATAGATTGATCATAGATGCGACCGGTTTGCTTTACGGTTGAGAAATCGCATACGTACAGTGTGATCGGAATGTAAGTATAATAAAAATTCAATTCATTTCAATATAATAGAGTTCAAAAGAAATGATTTGGAGTCAGAATTAATGAGTTTGAGTTTGGTCTTGCTCGGCACGAGCCAGCTCAGTCGTTAACGAGCTATTTAATATATATAGTTTAATAGTTTAATCAGATCCGTTCATTTCAGATTGGAGATATTATAATCTATTAATGTTATAGTCAATGTTATGACAATTGTACTTTGGATTGTGTTTAAGTTGATTAGTAATTTTGTATGGAATATGTGTTAATTAATTATAAGCAATTAAGTTAATTTGTATGAATTTGTTTGATTTGGTATGCATAAATTTATTCTATAAATATGTTTGTATGAATTTAGGATTTTAATATATTTATTGTATGAATTTAGCTGTAAAGTTAATTTATAGTAGTTGATTTGCTTAATTACAATTAAATTAAGAGTATTTTTTTAATAATTAGTCATATAAATATTATTTTGTTTTAGTTATAATTGATAAAATATATTATGAAAATTTAAGATATAGCAAGAAAGAAAATATACAAATTTATAAATCTGTTAAGTTAGTAACAAGTTAGCTCAACTCACTCGGACAAGTCACGAATTAATCTTAAGCAATAGTTTTAGCTCGAAATCTAAAATTCAAATTCACTCGCTCAACTTGATACACCAACAAGCTAAGTTCGAGTGTGACCTAGTTCGCTCTTTAACGGCTCGTTGCCACCCCTACTCTCCACTACTCTCCAGCTCCGACCCAGTTAAGATCTCTCCATTGATCTCTGTCCCTACTCTCCACTACTCTCCAGCTCCGACCCAGTTAAGATCTCTCCATTGATCTCTGTCCCAACTCAGCAACGCTCAACCTTTTTCCCCTCTTCACTGCTCTCCCGTCTGTATATCTTTATTCCTTGCCATTGCTTCCCCGTCACAACCAGAGACTTCTTTACTGGAGAAGACAAGGAGAAAAAAGACTTTCCACGCTGGTAAGTGGTAAACCAAATTCTCGCCAAATGCCATTGTTTTTCGGTGATTTCATCGCATGATTTGGGGCTTTTGAAATCCCGTCAAATCGTTTCTATTCTCATTTTTTTTTGTTTGCATCAATGAATTAAAACTGTACAACAGTATACACTCGGAATACATCTCAATTGTCAGTAAGTAGAAGAATGAGTTCTTTCTTCAATCCTAATCTCCTCTCTCCACCTGCTAAATCCATCTCAATTTCATTGTAAATTGGATTTGAATAAACCCTTGATGCTTTTTCAACAATCTTCCCTTCATCTTCCTCCACTTCTGGGTACTCCATTTGCCAGCTACTTGAACTGCTTCCACTGTACCCGGTCTCACTATTTTCTCTTTCTTCCCTTGAAGTACTGTCACTAAATGTATTAAATATAGTTATGCTTTCCTTCTGCATAGAGTTGTGAAATGAGTGGCTCTTCATCCTGCCATTGTACAAAGGAAGAATTGAGGGAACTGCTCCTGAACTGACGGTGCGGTCCAGACCGAGTCTGTAAGAGCTGTAGAGCTTCCTCTCTACCCCTTCCTTTTGTTTGACTATTTGTCCCAAATCTTCAAGGGTTTCTTCTATTTCCTTTTGTTCTAGCTCAGAGATCAGCTTGTTTAGTTCCTTTTTCTTGATATGGAGAGAACGCTGCATTTTACACAAAAAGCTAGTATGTTACAATTGGAGGAATAGTTTTCTTATTATTTTCACTTTGCCTGTTTTCTCTAAATTGTTGGGGAGTTTCAATCAGATCAATTGTATGTTCATTACCAGCATGAACTATCTGGTACGCGCAGACGTACCAGTTCTGGACAACCTATAAGCTCGTTTTCCTGTCCATTTCTTTTTTTGCCTTGGAGCTAAATAACCATATGACCGAGGAAAATTTGGGTCAAATTGAGGAAGTTTTGCACATCTGAAGCTTTAGCTAACAAAATCAGGTTGAATTAAATTACACATTAAAGGAATTACATAGTTTGGGTAAAAGAACTAAAATTGCTACCTTTGAAAAACAATTAGCAAAGTCAAATGTGCGCAGGTAATTTCACTGTTGGGGGGGGGGTCGTGGACAAACTAAGGTTTTTTTTATTTTCTTTTATTTAATTTAATTTCTTATCCTCTTCTCCAAAAAACCACTTAAGCCCGTCCGTTATCTTTAAGCTTCTCCTTCCTCCAAAAGATGCAGCAAAATCGAAAAACCACAGATAGTACCACCAATATGATGGTTTGTACTAAAAGGGATAATAAATTTGTAGGTTCATCTCCTAGAAGAAAACATAAGATGCGAGATTTGTTGCAAGGGTTACTGAAATGTGAAAAGTATTTAATCCTTTTTGAGGCTTGATTTTGGTTAAGTTTGCACAACCGAGGATTAATCAAGTTATAAATGAGTAATGTAAAGACATATCGCAAAATTAATTTACAATAAGGGTATTATTAATTAGAATATTCTTTGTGGCAACAATGAAAGGGTACTAATGTATGCAGGTACCCAGCAACGGCGAAAGTTGCCAAAATTGCAATTTCTCTCGCCCTTACCAGAGTTTGTTCTAGGGAACTTTGGGTGCAGGCTTGAAAGCAGGTCTAAGCAGTTCTTTGCCCTAGTAAAAAAGATTAGAGCTGCTTTGGTATACTCCACATAAAAAATAAGCCAAGTACAAGCTTTTTATACTGTGGGTTAAAGAAAATCATACATGTAGTGTAGCATCTGCAGAGTGTTGCCTACTCACTGCCATGAAGTACAACTTATGTGAATAAACTAGAAATTCTTCTCTTTTTTTTTGTTCTTTTTTCTTTTTGATTTCAAAGCCCGTGGGCAACTAGAAATTATTCTTTCACTAGAGAGAATGAAAGATGGTGAGAAGTTTGCTTTTGTGATACTTTAGGGGCACCCAATTTGCAAAATTGTGTCTAAAATTTGCATGATTACAAGAGAGACCTTAAAAAAAACTTAAAGTTAAAGAAAAACAAATAAGGGAAAAAGAGTAAACATACTTCCAAAATGATAGAAACATGAGTTAGGATCCTCTTATCATCAACAGCAAAGTATTGCAGATCGCTTTTCAACAAAAGATAGAAACCTCACCCTTAACAAAAGGACAAACATTTTTATATTTAAAATTTCTGCAAAATTTTATTTCTGACCATGTTATCCTTCCACAAGCTCAATCTAAGATTTTGTCGGGAAAAGAAATCCAAGTATTCGCTAAGGTTGAATTGAAGCTTAAAATTTAAAGATATGCAGCAAATAAACAGAAGAAATAGCACTGCTAAAGATATGTACCATATAACAGCATAATATACAAAAAGACTATGCAAGGATAATACCATTTCACAAACATAATCTGGTATTATACAAAAAAAGGAGGAAAAAAATTGATAAATGGTACTCAAGGCTTAGCAGGATAATCTCCAGTCCAATATACAGTACCAGTGGCCGGTGCTAACAA